>JAPSGF010000012.1:8477281-8881771 GCA_035772895.1 Perdix hodgsoniae | reverse complement strand
CCTTTTTTAGTTACATAGTAAAATGTAATGGGAGTTTTATGCAGTGTTTCATGGAGGGAAGGATTAGGATTCATGCAGCGAATCCTGTTTTCTGTATTCACTTACATTAGATTTAGATTATTTGCATTTTTAAGCCTCTGAATTTTTTCCTTACTTTTAGACTGAACCAGCTCAACGTAATTGTAAGAAGTCCCTGCAACCTAGAGAAACTCAGGATCAGTAACAATACATGGATGGTCCTTAAGATTTAACTAACGTAACTCAGTGGCGATTATGAGAGTAGTGTGTCAGGTCGTGTTTATTGACCATCTTTTACCTCTGTGTTGGAAATAAGTTTAAAGCATGTTCTTTGCATTGTTTTGATTGAAAATGTGTTTTATATATGTGTGTGTGTATTCATTGTCTACGGATATGTTTGTTTGAAAGCATAGTGCAGACATAAATTTCAATACGTGTGCTTTTTCTGTATCCTTGTGAAACAGGTAGGCAATTCTTTTGAGGGAGGGGAGGCTGTGGGTTGTGGCACTTGCTTGGTGCCCGGATATTCGTAGGTTCATATCTTGAAGCAGGAAGCTAAAAAGAGTTTAATCCGTTTTTAAAATTTGTTCTTTCTAAAGACAAAAGAAACAGGAGTGATTTCCCGAAGGCTGTGTTGTATCCTCTGTTATAGCTGATGCTGCCAAATCTACTCTCTGTGATCCTTTTTTCATCATAAAAACAGGCGAGAGCAGTCTGAGTTTCTTCCCGAGGCCTCCAGGGACTCCTTGCTCTTTTGCTGTCCTTCAGCTGTCTTGGCCCTGACGTGCCAGATGTGACAATGGTTTTTGTGGCTGCTCCAAATGTATGTTTGTCAAACTGGACAAAGAAGGGAGGTATGTGTGAGAGCACTGCACAGACTTGTCTTATATCCAGGTGGAAGTGGTTTTGTTTTTGTTTTTCCATGGCATTTCTGGGTATCTGATTGGATAATTTCAGATTCTGTGAATAATTTCAACCAAGTTTAACTCAATAAACTCAGTAATCATGGGACAGAGATAAGGAAATAGTGGAAAGGATGAACTCATGCAGTCATGTAAATCTCTTCTCTTTGGCTAAGTAATTACCTGGACTTCGTGTCTGATAAGCACATAAAGAAATATCTGATGGCTAACATGAATGACACACTTCTAAATAAAAAGCAGTGTAAGTGTTGGTGGGAAAAGATTAACTAAAATTTGGGATTTGTGGTTGTGTGTGTTTTCTTTATTGCAGGCTAAGCTTTGCAGAGATTAAGCCATTAACAAACAAATAATAACTGCAGATAATTATACTAAGTACTGGTGATATATATCTCTTCCACTGATGAAGGTATAAATTCTCATTCGATTGAGGAGCAAAAAAAAAAAAAACAGGTTTACTTCAAAGAAGTTTGCACTTGTGCTAATGGTTACACTGAGTGCTTTCATTTTTACTGGTGTGTGTTTTCAAGTTCTTCATGTGTTCGATCCCCCAAACACATCAGTATCTGCACTGATCACTGGTGTGTGCATTTTTTCCTGATTAGTGCTGTCCTTTAGGCAGCTTAAAGCAGAGCTCTTGCCTTTGTCAGCCTAGGTCACTTCAATTTCCTATTTAGGAAAAAGAATCTATTCACTGTACTTTTGTACTTTTTTAAACTTTAATTGTGTACATCTTATTTGGTGGAACTCAGCGTATTTGGTGGAACTGACCTTATTTGGTACAATATTGCTGCCCTTTGTACCAAAGTTATTAAATGTTACGTATATTCAGAACCTTACATTAATTTCTATGTAATTTCTGTTCTTATCTCTGTAAGTGAATCAAGGTGATTATCAGTTACTGTACACAGCTGGATGTTTGGCATGTCTACAGCAGCTGAGTTAATTCTCATTTTTACTAATTCCAGGCAAATTGATTGTTTTCGTACTTGTTTATTATGGAAATGTCTTTAGCTGGAATAACTGTTACTGCTGTTTGCATATAGTAGTCAGGTTTTGCCAAGTTCACGTGTACTTCTGAATGTGATATAGACACATGAGTTCTCTCTGTGGCTCAAACTCATGCTGCAATGCCAGGCTAATGAAGCAGTGCATCTGAGAGATGTTCAGTGCCCTGGCTTGGAAAGAGTTGGCAATTAGCTGGACCTTTAATAAATGGACATAATCCTAGTCAATAATATTCTCTTTTACTTTGTTTCAAATGAAGTGTAAAATATTATATATCCTCCCCAACCCTCCTCCTCTGTGAAATGGTCATTTCCTGCTGGATTGTAGCGAAACTCTGGTATTAAATGGGTCACGTTTGGCTGATGCAAAGTAAGGGGACACGAATGCATCGTGATGGGGATTGCAGGCCTCAAATGAAGGCACCCAATGGACATCACAGGGCCGGAGGCCTCTTCTGGAAGCTGTGCACGTGGGACCTTTTGGGAAGGGTGGGAGGCTCCACAAAGCAAACCTACAGCTTGTGTTCACCTCACAGCCGGGCAGTGCGGTGGGTTTGGAAGGAGCACGGCTGCCACAGCCGGAGAGCACAACGCTGGGCAGTCACCCACCCCGGGTTGTGACGGACTTGGTGTGTTGTCACATCTCATTTCCTAACAAGATGAAGCTTTAGTCCCTTCCTCAGAGAATGGCAGCATTGTCGATTAAAAACGGTATAAATTTGCATAGGATCAGGGGATCAAATCACGTCTGAAGCCTTGCAGCAGTGCAGAAGCTTTATCTGGCTTTCTGGCGGTCACTCAGCACTGCAGCCCTCTTCGTGGAGCATGTTAGACAGAGGAGCTTCAGATAGCAGCAGAATGCTGGGGGAAGGCATGAGCTGGTGGCTTCAGCCCAGCAGCACCCTGAGGAGCTCCATTCTGCTTTCCTCTCGCCCAGGGCAGGGGCAGGTTGCCCTTCCACCGCATCGTTTCTCACAGCTGCCCACCCAGAAATACCGATGCGGGTGTCTGAGATGTCACATTGCAGCTGGGCTGCATCATTCTGAGTGTTCTGGGGAGTCACTGTGCTGCAGGTATGGAGCCAGCTGCCTTCTGTAAATTGAGCGGGGACTTCCTTTCAAACGTTGCCCTGGTTAAGTACATTTAAAACAGGAAAGCAGGAAGCGGATTTTGAAGACACGCGTCAGTATTTACATTATTTACAGACAGATGGGTATCCCCTCCAAGGATATTCTAGGTTTTGCATGCATTTCATTGTGCTCTTAGGTTACAAACACCAATATATATACCTGTACGTTAGTCTGTTTGACTTTGTGCTGAGATCTCATAAAAAATAATGGTGTCAAACACCACACCATGATTGTACTGAATCACTTTTATGAAAAGGCTTCTCTTGCACATATTTTGTTGCCAGCTTCAAGGTAGAAGTGGCAGAGGCTGTCTTCTTCTCCATGTAGTTAGGGAGCCCTTCATCTATGGCTGGTTCAGACCATTCTTTCTCTGGAGTATCTGACAGTCTTAAGCTGAACGTGCCATCTTATATGGTCACTCTAGAAACAGCTAGGTGGCAATGTTCTTCTTGTTTCTTATCATTGTACCAGTCCATGATTAAGATGCTTATTAATAGAGAGTAGTATCTTGTAGATTTTGCACAGAGAGGGGAGTTAATTAAAGTAGATTTTCAGAAATACATTTGAGAGGAATCCTGCTTTTAAAACTATACATGTGCATACGCCAGCTAAGAGACCAAGCTAAGAAAGACATCATCATAATCTTCCATTCTTTTAAGTCAGCCACTTCTGGAATCCAATTTATTTATGTATCCTGTTAATATGGCAATAATGAGACATGAAACGTTTTCTAGTAAAAATGTGTGTATTTTGTCTTGGTTCATTTTTGCCCCACTCCTGAACTTTGAGTCACTGTAGTGCTGGTTAGGAGAGCATGTGAGGACCTGGAACTCCTCCTGGTTGCCCTCCTATGTCACTACTCCTTAGTCTGTTTGAAGTCTGGTGTAAGATGGCAAAGGATCATGCATCTCCATGGGTCTGATCTTCAATGAATGAAAGGTGTTGTGGTCTTCTTCTAGGTGATGCCTGAAGTCCAGCTTTATTGATTGCATGTCACTTTACTGTGTAGCCAAGTGTGTGAGTGTTGATTAAGTGGGATGCAGAGGAAGGAGTGATTATTGTTATATGCTGTAACAACGTTCATCTTCACACAGAACCTCAGTGATGCAGGAAGTGCTTGGATATGAAGATAGGAGGTGGGTTGGAATGCTTTGCACGTGTATGCTGTGCTTCAGTTTTCAGTTTTTGTCTTTGAAAGATGTTATCAGCTTAGATTTTGGTGAAAGCCAGCAGCTGCTAGATTAGCCTTCCCTGTTGACTGAAGAGAATATACAGCAGCATTTTCTATCTGCATTCTTGCAGACATCGTATTTTTTCCAAAATCTTCCCCTCTGTAATGAAAAGGTATGATAAAAGACTGTTTCCTTAGAATGCATATGGTGTTTAAAGCTTTCATAAGTATTTACTCCAGCAGAAGAAAATTAAGACTGTTCTTAATTCATATATAGCTCACTATGCTTCCTCATGAAGAGTATTTCCTTAAACCATATTCTAAACAAACTTCTGCAGGTGAATTGTTCATCTTTAGGAAAAGAACATTCCTCTTACTCTTCTCTTCATTGAAAGAGGATGTGTGAAATCTTCTTTATTCTCCTTACGTTATAATGAGTGTAAAAAAAAAAAAAAAAAGAGTTGTTCAAAGACAAATGTTCTTTCTGTATTAGTCTTATATTAAGAAACTTCTTGCATTAAAAAAAAATAATCAAATGTTTTGTTGTTTTGCATCGGTGATTTCAATTGCTGTTATTGAAGAGGTGAAGCATGTATTAGGATTTGAAGGTAATAGAAGCTGATGTTTTGCTTTCCAGTTTCTAAACCTCCCGTGTCTACTGAATTACTCCCATCTCTCCCGAATGTTAAAGCAGGTCCTGGAGAATGGTTGACTTGTTTGGCAGACTCAGGATGTGGGATGTGCAGGTGGTGCTCCCAGCAAGGCTGTGCTCTGTCTTGCACCAAGCATTGGGTTTGCTAGAAATTTTGATGTGTAAACCAACCTTTACAGATGTTCTCACTTAATCCAAAAGTTTCCAAGCTTTCTAAGGTAAAATGGAGTTATTCCTGAAGTGCTGAACACAAAATAACTTCGTCAGTGACTCTTCTAATTAAAAATGTGATTTTTTTTTTTTTTTTGGAATGAAATACTGGACTCGTCCTGTAATTATTTTTATTTGTGGATTAACATAACTGTGGAACTGCTGCTGTTTTCAAACCAGCATTTGAAGGCTCTCTGCTATGATGCCAGAGGACAGGAGACTCCAGGGTCTCATGTTTTTACTTTCCTGCTCCTCCCAGCTGCAATTGCTCCCCAGTGCCCTGGCTGCAGTTGAAATTTTAAGAGTCTTTTCAGGCTTTTATGCTAGCAACAGCTTTTTTTATTTTTTACTTTTTTTTTTTAATATAACGGAGGGAAGTGCTGCAGCTTCCTTTCGCACCCCCCTCCCTTTAAAGTGAGGTTCAAGGTATAGGTCAGGTTGAGGATCCTTCAGTTACTGAAGCACGCACAATTTAAAGTGGGCTGGTACTCTGTCTTGTGTATGGCTTCTGCGTGGATTTTCTCTTCTGCAAGAAAATGGATGGAAAATTTTGAGTTCTTTCTGTTTTCAAATCTAAAAAGATATAAGATATTGTTTCAATTTTTCAGTCTCGTTAATAAGGATAAAAAGATGATTTGTATTAATATTGCGTATAATGAAACGGTAGTGGGTGAATGAGTTTGTGCAATGCAGTATAGTCTAACATTATGGAGTGCTTTGGGGAGGCAAAATCTGCTTGTGCATTCAGAACTTGTGTATTGTAAAAACATCCGTTTTCTGTTAGACTAAACAAATCTTAAATATTGCATACATGAAACAAATGCTTGAGTCTCTCCTTATCTGGAAAAAAAAAACCAAAACAAAACCCCAAACACTGCTCAGTTTGTAAGTAGATTCTTTAGATTTAGAATGCTTAGAAATTGGATTGTGTTTTGCTAGTTGTACTTTCAGCATTTGGCCATTTTTTGTTTAGTGTGAAGAGCTGTCATAATTCCATGCATATTTTTATGTTAGTTCTGAGGAATGATAAAAAATAGTGAGACTAAACACAATTCTTTAAAACATCTGCTTTATTATTATGATGTTACTCTGTGTGGCAGTCCTTGGATCTGTAATACCATGCACAGTGCTGTTAGACTAAGATATTGCAGCTGAACAGTAAAAATTAAAACTTTATTTCCTAAAATATTTAACTCGAATGTGAATTAATAAAAAATTAGCACTTTAAGAAGATTTAATTAGCGTACTCAAATACAGCTACTAACCTTCGTTTGTGATGAGAGTTCTGCTTCAGCCTGAACAAAAGATTGGAAAACTCCACTGTGCAGATACATAATTTTGCTCTTCTGGAAACATCTCTGTTTCTAATTTGGAGGCCAATCATATTTGCTAGTGGGCAACCGTACTGCAGCTACAAAAAGCAGAAAAGCAGACCTTTTTCCAGATTCAGGAAGACCAGCACATATTAACAGCCTTAAGCCACAGCCTTTTTATGAGCTAGTAATGAGTCCCACCCACCTTCCCACAATCTTTTTTTTTTTTTTTTTTTTCTTTTTTGTGATTATCATTATGGGAATCTGAATGCCAGTGTCACGTTTGAGGGTCCCTGTCCCAGCACACAAAGTAATGAGTGTCTGTGGTACATCTCTTAGTCCAGTAAACTGCTGTTTGTCTCGCTGTAATACAGCAGTCCTTTATAAAACGTGTTTTTACAAAACACCTTTTTACATAATGTTAAGCCACTTGAATTCTTACAAATTTGTTTATGTCGTAATTCTTCCTGTACTGAATTTTGGAAGCAGTGATTGTGATTTGAAGGGATCTTGTAGAATAATCAGTCTAATATGGGGAAGAAGGAGCTGTTTGGGGGATTTTCTCCTCCCTTGTTCCCCCGTTTGTTTGTTTTCTTAAACAAACAAGCATCATTTTCCTAGGAAAGTGTGCTAATTCTTGAATCTGGAGGTGAAGTTGTTCTGGCAAATTCTCAGAATTAAGCAGATTAAATTTCTCTGCTGTAGGGCCACGTCTGCTTCTTTACTGTGCCTTCAAACCAGCGGTGAATAGTAGTGCCGTTCTAAGTACATTTTGATATTGTTATATTCAGCACACCATGAAATAGTACCCTCTGAAAATGACTGTATTATGTAGCTGAAGATTTAGGTTTTTACTTTGATATTCTTCAAACCATTTGGTAAGTGTATTCTCCCTAGCTGGAAAATCCAAAGGGAAAAAAGTAAGAGCCTGTTTTCCTTTCTTCTTCTACATATTTCATGCAAACACTCAGTCCTATTAAGAAAGAAGAAAGATCTGGTTAGCTTATTCTGCTTTTCAAACTGACAGTCAAAGAATAGAGTCGTGGGGTTTTAAATTTACTAAAAGTGAGCTACAATGCAAAGCAGTTTTTCCAAAATTTGATTCATTATTTGAACAGATGAAGAAGAATCTGTAATTAAGCACAGAGCACAGTGTAGTGAGCCTCTTAATGAAAAACACATTAGGAGGAAAAAAAAAAAAATTATGTGAGAGTTATATGAATGTCTTAATAGTGACAGTAAAGATGTACTAAGGCCTATCTTGTATCCACCAGTTTCTTAGGAAGAGTAGGAGGAGGGCTGTGTAGAAGTGGTGATGTTTGCATTTTTATATCATAACACTGTGCCCTAGAAACATGAAAGGATTTCTGTCAAGAGCCCCAAGGCACGGTTTTTGATAGAGGTCCTGCTAAATCAAACCTAGAAATGAAGCACAAGTGAACTTGTACACCTGTGAGTGCCGGCAGAGGTTGTGTGCTCTTTTGTTCCAGCATCAGCACTGGAAATACTGGCGCACAGAGAAGTGAGTCTGCAGCCAGTTCCTGTAGAAGCAGGAAAAGCTGTGAGCAAATGTGCCATCGTTACATCATGAGGAAGTGACAGTGCTCTGGAAAGTGTCTGTCTGACTGGTGTTATCAGATCATCCAACTCACAGCCAGTGAATGGACAGGAGATGCTTGCATACCAGCAGGAGGCACGGATGTGCTGTGTTGGGATGTGGGGGTTTTGTTCGTCTTGTAGCAAGATAGCACAAATATTCAGTTCACAAAATGAGAAAATGTAAGGAAATTAGATGAAAAGAAGCTTTTTTTGCTTTCTTTATAAAACTTCACACAAAATCTACTGTTGAAGTTTTAAGCACTTCAACATGCCACCAAATTCCTATTTTCCAATTGACTTCAGTCAAATAATCTTGAAGCATGAAGTTATTGCAGCCATGTTAAGGTAATGGCTGCGGGTATTTGTTTTAGCTTCTGTTAGGATAGCTACTGGAAAGAGGTATGGCTTCACGTTAAAATCTCTACCATACTTCTTGAACTTCTTTGAAGCTTACGGTTCAGTAACTAGATAAGCCTTAGATTTGGCAATGCATTTGATTGCATATTCCTCTAAACGATGAGTCAGAGCAGTTTTGCTTTCTTCTTCAAATGCCTATTTTTATCTAACTACTTTTAGTAATGTTTAGGTGTAAATAACATTTCAGGGATTTTATCTGTTATTTCTAGAAAGCTTAAAAGATAGGGCTCTGCGTATTTTAGACAGATAAATTGTTTCATTTATTTATATGTCATTGTTAAACGTTTCTTGTTGGCTGATTACTTAATATGTCTGAGTGCTTATGAAAATGAAGAGCTAATAGCATTAGTGGGAGGCTGGCACGGGGTATACAGGCCATCTTTACAAGCTTCTGGATTCTCTTCTGTGCATGCACTTCTGCCCAAGCCAACACTGCCTGCTCCAGTTGTATGCTTTTCTTTGGGCACATATTGCTAATCGTCATGAGTTCAGCCAAATTAAATGGTGTATTTCTAACGAGAAAAAGAGTTTGGATTCCCATCCATATGCCTTAGTTGATGTCAAATCCTACTTTAAACAGCTGCTGACCTCTATTACCAAAGCATAAGGGCTAATTATGCTTGAACAAATTTTCAATTTCAGCCATCTATAAGAAGCTGGTCTTTACATTTCCAAGTGAATATATATTTTGTTAGGTCTGTATAACACACAGCAGTATTTGCAGTATAACATACCTCTTAAATATGTCTTAGAATGTGTTGTGCTCAAAGGTCAAATGCCTTGAATGTATATAGTACTGAAAAGCCAAGAGTTCCTAGAAGTTTCATACTTCCTTCGTCTTTACCACGTTATGTTTCTGCTGGAGACAAATCATCAGAAAGATAAATGTGCTTTCTGCTTAAAAACTGCATGCAGTCTTTTTTCTAGAAGCTTATCTTCCAGCTCTTAGCCAGCCATTCCCTGTGCACCAGTTACAAATGGTTCAATCTGGCATTAGTAACTGGGAGAGCTGGTAGCACTAGCTGTTATCCACAGAAGGCTTTGAAACTACACAGATGGCCATATCCTCTTTCCTCTCCTCCTTTGAGTCAAAATGTGTAAATGTAAATCATGCACGGTTAGGATTATTCTTTAGAAAGCCTGTAAGTAGCTCTCATGTAAAAATCAGTTAAAGCTTGAGGCATTTATATGAAAAGGATATATGTAAAGGATTCACAAGTGTTCTCTCTCTTTCACACATGCTCTCTCCTTTCTTTTTTTTTTTTCCCCTTTTAGCTAAAATTGCATGTGTAGAGCCATGTGTACCTGCAGAAAGTATACCATAAAGTGGAAAGGCTAAATAGGTGATCATGAATGATTCAGGGTGGTAGAGCATCTGGCCTGTAATGAATAGCATTTTATTTCATATAAATTTCTGGTTGAAGCTTTGTTTTAAAGAGCAAGTCTGCTTTTCTGAAAGTGCACATATGGCGAAGTCAGAGTTCACAGATAAAGATAGTACAACATTAGGGTTTTAGCTGGCAACATTGATAGCAACAGTAATATGGATAAAGCCTGTCATACCGGTCCTGTAACACTCCATAATCTGAGAAAACATAGAAATCAAACTTGTAGAACTGAATTAGAGATGTGTGGGTATTAAAATAGTCGATTCGCTCCCATTTAAACCCAGGCCATCTGTTGTTTCCAGCTGTACTGCTTCCTGCAGCAGCATACTGGGAACGCCATCGCAGCGCCAACAAATCATTTCTTTCTGGTTCTGTTGCATCTCTCCCGGTGGCCCTGAAGCACCTAACTTTGCTACGGCTTCCTTGCATGATGCTGTGATGGTGAAGGCTGCAATAGACTCCCTGAGTTCTATTGGCAGAAAGAAATAAAGAAATAAAAAAACCCTAAGAAGCAACAAATAATATTTTGAAGGCTCCAGTGGTATGTTTCAAACTATGTGTAGTGCAACACCTTAATCTGCTGCTGTCTGTAAAGCAATGGGCTGTCACCTCCCTCCAGACCTTTGCTTGCCTCATTAATATCGCTGGAACAAATTATCACTTCACAGCCCAGAAATCTTCTGTAGCAGTTGTGGTGATTGATGTAACAAGGCTAAAAAGTAATGATGAAATGCATGTTCCAGAAGACAGATTCAAATGGCAGAATCTTCAAAGGCAATTAAATGTGACACGGGAGGAGTCTTCCTGGAATAATGTATTTTCAAATAAATGGAAAGATAACCATGCTATTCTGTTGTTATTATACCTAAAATAGTTTTGTGTGCAGTAATTATCTCTGAAAATTAACCATACAGGCACAAATAAGTTTTAATATATTTAAATATGTGGACTGAGGACAGCGAATTGAATTGAAAAAAAAAATCACTGAATGTATCTGGTTTTCTGAATTACATCCTTTGTCACATGCATGCACTTAGGAATTTATATTTAAATAAATCATGACAGTGCTTTTGAACATTGTTTTATAGCAGCCTATCTGGAGCTTCTGTTACTCTAATTCACAGCTAAATCATTATCAAATAATTAGGTAAAAATTATTGGCTTAAAGTAAGGCTTACTGAATCAAAATACAGTTGTAATTAGTGAACCACATACAACAAAGAGTTCCCATACTTCTCTAAATACATGCAAGCCTTAAATGAGCTCATGTAACTTCCTTCATGTGAACTGAACGAGAAGTCCGATGGTAACTGCGAGAAGGATCTGTATTATTGTCTCTTGAATTTCACAGATCTCAGGGGAGCTGCTCATGTAAATTAGAGCCGCAGGAACTGGGCAGCTTTCCTGCCCAACGTAGGGCTGTTTTTCTCCTATGAGTCAAATAACCTCACCACTCTCCTGCAAAGTGCCAGTGTACCTTTAGTATTAGGCTTGCTTTCAGTAGACAGTTCAGTTTAAGGGAAGCAGGAGTATATTATTCCATTGGGATTGCTTATTGCAGCACTTGGGCTCTTCTCGAAAATCAAGTGTCAGTGCTGTCTGTGCTTGTAGCACTGCCACAAAACCCAAGGTGGCTGTGAAACCCCCGTGTTTACGTGTAGCTGATGGAGTAGCCTGTGTATCCAGGGCATCTCTGCAGCTTAATTTATAATTAAAATTCAGATTAGAAGTTTTGTATTCATGTAGTGACTGCCACAACAGACAAAAGCTTTTCATCTTCCATCAACCAATGGAGCATTTTGTGTTGTGGTTTCCACAGATGCAGATCAACTCCTCCCACAGCACCAGTGGACACATGCATATAATTGAGTTTCAGCTCCCAGAAGTTTGACAGTCTTTGTCTTTAATTCTCTTATAAGCTGTTTCTGAATTAATTGAAAATTTCAATTAAAAAATATATATGTAAAACAAAGGGGAGGGGGTTATAATTGAAGTGTTGATGAATTCTTTGCCGTACATCAATCTTGGAGAAAGCAGAATGCAGTCAGGAGTGACGCTGTAGTGGAAAATGGAGAGACCTGAAAGGTCTCGAGTGAAACTATGTCAAATATCTGAGAATGTTTCTGAACATGAGATACGAAGGATGAGATACAAGTGACTCCAGAAAAAGAAAGCAAACACAGAGTGGCGATTTAAAAGTAACCTATGTAGGAATATTGCTTTAAGCTTCATTATGAAAGTGTTAATAAATGAACAGTGGTGATACATTCAGGACTGCTCTCATGAGCAGCTTGACGTTTGTTTGCTCTGTGCCCGGATTCCGATATCCAACCTCTTCGTTTTGTACTTGGCTTTTGAAATACTTGTTTGTGTGAAACTCGTTTTTTTTCTTTTTATGGGACTGGTTTAATTTCATAGAGAAACCCTGCAGTGTTTTCCACAACTTGAGCTGTAGTATGCATTTTTATACAATGCAATTTAAAATTACTACAAAGAATCAACCGCTGTATTTTAGTTGCCCTGCTTCTACAGAGAAATGTGCAGTCATTGAAGCAAGGATCTATCTGTGTGGGTCTTGGCAACATGAGGGTCAGAAGACATACTTTCAAATCAATTAAAAGATTTCTGCTGACTCTGATGGCCTTTAGGTCAGGATGCCATAGAAATTGGAGAAAATAAGTGGTTTGTGTTTACAGTCTTCCAGTGTATAGTTACCAAAATAAAATGGTCGCTGTAGCCTTCACATAAACTATGCAATTAATCTAGGTCAGTTCAGAAGAGCTTTCTCCTTCCATTGGGAACAAATTAGAAGTGGGAGGTGGAAACAGGACTGAAAACTTAAGAATTTGTACGGTGTTTTCAGTTTGTTATGATGGACAGTGTTCAGTGAAAAATTAAATAGGTGTGTGTGATTGACCCAACCTTGTCATAACAATTTCTGATTTGGTGTAAAGGATCCGGTGCTTATGTTGATGTTCCTGGTGCTGATCAACAGTTCACTGCACTGGAGTTTATAAAAGACTTTCTGACCTTTTAACTCTTAAGAGAATTTGCAAGAGAGAATTTCCCATCAATCTATGGCTGCTTCATTTTTCAATTAAAAAATAATATTGGTACCTAAGCATCTAACTAAATTTATATTGTTGTAATGCAGAGAGTTCTGGACTTTTTAATTTTGGAAGAACTTAAGCCATCTGTTGCCTTGAAGCAGAGAGATTTAGTAATCAAGTACAACAGTAAGAAGGAATTTATCTAGGGAGGCTATTAATTAACAAAGTTGGATAAGGTTCAGCATCTTCTTGCCTTTAGAAGTCAAGTCACTCCTGACAAATTGGTTGGACAATTTGATATTGAGGCCAGTGCTGGGTTAGATGTTCTTTATTTTCATTGCTTCTACTCTGGAAGAGGGTAACCATGAAAAATTTCAACATTATTGTGTTTTTTTCTTTTCAGGAAAAAAAAAAAAAAGTGAAAATAAACTTAGTTTCATCTATTTTCGTGTGTGTGTGTGTGTATACATGAAAAAATAAATAACATTCTGCTCAAGCAACAAAATCATCTCATAGTTTGTGAACTGTTTTCCAAGTGTGTTTCTCAGTGTTCAGGCTGTGGAGGGGGGAAAGAGGAGGAAAAAAAATAAATGAAAACAATCTCTTAAAATGCAGATTGCTACTGCTCCTCAGCTGCCTCAATGTATACTACCAGTATTGGCCTTCACTTATTTAATTCCTCATGTACAGGTGAAAGAACATAGTAGCTACTGTCATGTGAAATTCTTGCTGAATTCTTCCATGGCACAGGACAGTGGAGCTGATGTTTTGTTGTGTTTGGGGGCAGTGGTAGCTGAATGGGATGGGAGTCTTTGTGTCATATGAGTTGCTATTTTTCCATGTTAGTGGGAATACAAGCCGAAGGTTTCTGGCTTACAGGATCAATAAAAACACATTCTTGAACTTGTTTTTCTGGTCTAATAATTAATAAAATTTCCTTGGAAGTAGAGAGCTACTGAGAGGAACTTCATTGTGAAGACTTCAATGATTTTTTTGCAACCTCAGGGGTTGCTAAAGATAACTCTTGGTGACTGAGTGTTTTAGTAGTTTGTTAGGAGTCCTCTGACAGTAGTTGTGGGGGATGTTAAATGTATTTTATTTTGCTTAGGCAGTAATATCAAAGAAAAGGTCAAAACAAAAGGCATTTATCCTCTGAAAGCCATTTAATGCTTTTAACATTCCATACCACCTTTCATTCCTGAAATCCCTGGACGTTTGTGGCTCAGCCCTTTCCTGATCATCTGCTAGTCTCTAATCCTTTTTTTTGTTATTCTTCTTCCTTTTACCTTTACAGCTGAATTTTCACCAACTTCCCTGAATTACTGTTACTAAAACCTTATAATCATAGAGTATCCCAAACTGGAAAGGACCCACACAGATACTGAGTCCAACCCTTGGCTCTCCTCAGGACCACCCAAAATTCAAGGAGCATTATCCAAATGCTCAAGGAGCTGGGTGCTGTGATCACTTCTCTGGAGAGCTGTTCCATGCCCACTGCCTTCTGGGGCAGACCCTTCTCTGACCACCTCCCCAGCTCTCCCCTGGTGCAGCTCCAGGCCGTTCCCTTGCGCCCGGTCCCTTTCCCCAGAGAGCAGAGCTCAGCACTGCCCTGCACTCCCTGTGAGGAGCTGCATCTACCACGAGGGCTCCCCTCACCCTCCTCTGATCTGGGCCAAAGAGACCCACAGATCTCAGCTGCTCCTCATGCATCTTGCCCTCCAGACCCTTCACCATCTCTGTAGCCCTCCTTTGGATGTTTTCTAATAGTTTTTTGACCTTCTTACATTGTAGCATGCAAAACTGCACCCAGTGCTGGAGGTGAGGTGGCTTGCAGTGCAAAGCACAGCAAGAGAATCAGTCACCTGCCAGCAGCACTGGGCCTGATGCACCCCAGGTACTGTTGTCCTCTCTGTCAGCCAGGGCACACTTTTGGTTCAGATTCAATGTACTGCCAAGCAGAACCCCCCGATCCCTTTCTGCAGTGCTGCTCTCCAGGCCCACATCCCCCCTACCTGTGCTTTGAGCCATCCCAGGGGCAGGATCTGGCTCTGATTGTTTCTCTTCATATAACTTTAATCTGGGCAGCCTTAAAAATACAAATTCAGAAGTTATTTCCTTCTATCTGCTCTTGCATTCTCCCAGAAGGTATCAGGCAGGGTTCACTAGCTCATGCTCATGCTCAGCTCATGCTCATGAGCTGCAGCAGGCCCAGCTTCATTACTTCTGGTTGACCCAAACTGGCGAAGTGAGTAAGCTTTTGGAGTTGCTTTCTAAGATAAAATCACTCATTTGAAATAAGAGTTAAATCTCATCTTTGCCCTGTCATTCTTGACTGCTGTGGCCATTTTGTTTAGTCTTCCCCAATCGTATTCCCTTTATAATATATATGTATATATATATACATTGTTGAAAGCTGTTTTGTGAAAACTAGATTTCTGGCTTGTCTTTCCAGCGTCTCCTCTAAATCACTTTCTCTGCCTCATAACATATAAATCGGTTGACTTTTCTCTTTCTGGATCTCTGTAGTCTAGTTTCTGTAGCTTAGAAGAGAAAACTCGTGCCCAAATTAACATGTGCCAAGCTTTGCCTCCGTCTAGTGAAGTGTTTAGAAAATCACCTCTGTCCCTTTTATTCAGCTAAAACATTACCCATGAATGTCTGCCAAGTTGGTTCATCATCCTTAAATGCTTTTGTAGAACTCTGCATTCACAGTATTCTATGAAACGTTTAACCCTAGTCACTTCAGATTATGCTCCAAGGCTGCCTTTTAACCAGTATCGTCTCATTATTTATTTCCTTTCTCTTTCCCCATCTGCTTGCTGTATTAATCTGTTCTCGTCTCATTCTTGATTCGCAAACTGTTTGACTTAGATCACTTCTATTTTATATTTGTGTAGTGTCTGCTAGGAGAGCAGTCTGCAAGTTCTGCTGAAATATGTGATGATCATTCCAAGGCAAAGTTAACACTGAGGTGCTATGAAGCTGCACATAAGGGGTATTTGAAGTGAACAAGTTGGGGAGAAGCTGTTCCTTCTACTCCTTTCTCTTCTCCTCATTGTCCTTTCCCTCCACAGTTATGTTCAATGCATTCCTCAGTGCTTAAGGCCAGGTGAGAGCATGCAGCTCTTCTCTGGTCAGTGCAGGAAGGTCTAAACTTGTTCATAATCTTCACCTGGCTGCAAAACTGAAGGGAAACACAAATTTCCACAGCTATATTTATTTAATGATTCTGAACTAAGATGTAATAGTCCAGATATTTAAAACCAAATTTACTGAATTATAAAGCACAACTAATTGTGTTTGGGTATAAAGAAGTAATTAGTGGCCAACTTCTGAGTACCAGAACACGAAGTCGGGATTGCAGTCTGTGGCAGTGCTTCTGATGCAGTAACTCTTCAGGCCTGAATTTTGTGACTTAGGAAAAGTGAGATTTACATTCTGTGTTACATTTTTCACTAAGTCCTTCCAATTAATGTCTCTTAATAGGTGAAATGCTAACTGAAATTTTCCATGTTTAATTTTCTATTAAGAATTCATAGAAGAGCGGACTTTGTTAATCTTGTAGCGTAAACTGTATAGGGAACTTCGATACCTGGTGGACCAAAAATGAAGCATTCAGTCAAAGAGCTTAGAGCAGTCATCTCTTGTGATTTTTTTTTGAGTTCACTGCATTTGGCTGCTTGCTTTGTTGTGTGATACAAGCCTAAATGCACCGGCAGACCAGCTGTTATGGGGGAAGCTTTAGAAAGCCACAGTATAGACTCTGCTTGGAATTTAAATGCTAGTGTATTTGGAACCAACAAAGTTGATGTACTATCTATCCTTGCCAAAATCTCTATATGACATGGGAAATGAAGCAGATAAAGAGTTCCTAGTCTTTAGCTTGAATGTACAACAATGAAACAGTATTAAAAGAATGCAATGACAGGCAGTGTGCGTGTCAAGAGGACTGTATAAGGCAGGTGGATTCACTGAACATAAGCTTTGTGACTTTGTTCCAAGCAGAAAGAGCAAAAGTACATATTTCAGACTGAAAGTGTGCTTATTAGTTGAAAACAGGTTGGATAAAGCATCAGTCTATAATCCTGAGGGTGAAATCTAATGTATTCCAGTCTTAAATATTTGTGTCTCCTAAGAAGTCTAAATTCAGCCATAGAGTCTATAGGAGTGGATGGTATTAACACAGAAGTCTTGATAGCTGTTCCCCCATTAGCTTGAAGGTACATTCAGGGTAGTGGCTGGAGTGGATCCTGCTGGCTTAGTTTCATGCAGTAGCAGCCCATTTTGTGCTTGCGGGGCCTTGCTACAGCATGGAACAGCAAGGTCAATGCCAGGAAGCTGTCTTGAGAGCCCTTGGTCCTGTGGTCAGCAATGGTTGATGCATGGAACAACCAAGATCGATTCCTCTGAGGAGTGCATTCAGTGCAGCAGCCTAGCATGTGGACTAGTCAGCAGGTTCAGGTTTTTCCCGTGCAAGTTGTTCCTCTGTCTTTGACGTTGTAGGAGAAATTCTCCTCTGTACAACATTATGGGCTTTGATAACCGTCACTTTTGGTGGAGACTTAAATTCCCCTAATTTTAAAGTATAATCCAAGAAGAGTTGGGTGGTGGTGGGGAACAGAGCTTTGATGTTAGACAGAAAGTTTGAGATATATAAATTAAGAAAAAAGGGGGGGTGGAGAGGGGAAAGGGGAAGGAACAGGTCTTTTCTTGCTTTGTTTTTAGCTCTGAAATTCTGGCCTGGATTGTCAGAGATATATTCAATGTCAAACAAACCCACAACTACAATGCTTGAGATGTCTTAAAACCTACACTTTCTCAAATGCTAAGTGTTTCTCATTATCTGTCTTTTCATGCTGAATTTTTACATACGCAATAAACTGCACTGAAGAGTCTGAAAATAACTTCTAGCTCTTCTCTCTTCCATTCATCTCTGTGCTCACATAGAGACAGATAAATGCGTGTGTTTATATTCCTTTTCTCTTCCAGCAGCACTGAGCAATTAGACACAGCTGAGAGCATTACTGAGCTCATCACTGGTAGTTCTGGAGAATATGTCTTTTGTTCTAGTCAGCCTGCTTCAGGGGGCAAAACTTGTACCACAGGCCTGTAAGGTACAGCATTATAGGTAGGAAATATTTGGCGTTGCTACATAATGGGCTCTTATCTTTAACTGTGAATTTTCAATGCTTTTTGATGCTTAAGCCAGATATTTAGCTCTTTGAGTTTTATTTCTATCACTCATTAGACCTGACATTACACAACACGTTTATATCTCAGCTGTCTTCTACCATATGGTACCGTGGCGTTTACTACTCATCTTGCCAGATTGATAGAGAGAAATGGAGCAAAGGAATTGTTTGAATACATTTCAGTTTGAAGGAGAAAGGGACTAGGACGTGAAAGGGAACTCCGCTTCTGATGGATGTCAAAGAAACGTCCTCTTAGCACACGTCATCTTTTTCTGACTCCTTCATCAGTCACTGTGACTTCATAGAGAAGGCAGTGTGACTTTGCAGAGGAGCATTCTGTTCCTTATCTAAATCCCAGAAGGATTCTTCAGAGCATTTGATCAATGTCAATTATTAAGCATGCTGCTTATAAGAGCTGCTTCATTTGTAGCGGTGGATTACCATTTATTGGATCAGTTCTGCTGAAATCTCTGTTAGATCCACAAAGAATATTAACAGAAATAAAGAGTAAAGATGGGAAAAATAGGAGCTGTGGGCAAAGGGTGAACAAGAATACAAAAAAACAGGCCTCCTGAGAGAAGAGAGTCTGTTCTCCTGATGTTGGCCATCTGATGAGTTAGTACCCACACAGACTTGTAAGAGCTGGAGCCCTGACTATCGGATTTATTGTCCTGGAAAAGGGATGTTGATCTGTATACATCTCTTTTTCTTATGCCTAAACCCTTCTTAGGTTTTTATAGAGATAAGGTTTTGTCCTCTCCTTTTCTCCAAGTTTCACTAATTAATTTCATTAGAAGTGAGTATTAAGTCTTTTTTTCTCCTCCAGAACTGCTGAAAGTCCTGGAGCTTCACCGCTCCACTAACGAGATACTCATCTATATGCAAGAGGGGGGAAAAACACTTTGCTGGTTGGTAAGGCAGTGTTTGCGTCCAACGTATAAAAAGCCTGTGCAGTGCCATACATTTCCTATAAACACTGCATTTTTTCTAGCTCACTTGATATTAATTTTACTTGTAAATTGTGTATATACAGCTATTAATGGGCTCTTACTACTGCTGGTCAGTCACTTTGGGGATCTGAAGTGGGTTGACCGTGTTCCAGGCTTGCAAAAGGCATCATAACATCCCTGTTAACACTGGCTAAATTTGGGCTTTGTGTGCTGGGTTTGTGCTGCTACAGTCTTCCTGGCTCCCTGTTATCCTCATGTCCCTGCAGTCAGGGCTGCGGCCATCTGTCCAAAGGATATGAAATATAAAACACATGGAAGTCATCGCCTCTACAACAAAAAAGATGATGATAATTAGTGGCTTGAAGACATACTTCTGTCTTCAGATGTCTTATTTCTTCCTTGGGGAAAAAAGTACAGGGAAATACAGGAAGGTACTTTGAGGAGATGAGGTAGAATGTTTACTTTTCTTAGTCACTAGCATTAATTTCTTATGTAAAAAATCTTCATGAAGATACTAGTAAATTAAATTAAAAAAAAGAGAGAGAAAATAATAGAGCGTTTTTGCAAGTGAGTGTTTTTTCTCACTGAGGTTGATCGTCGTTCTAAGCAGAGCGCTAATACACTTCCAACTCTGCTAGGCTGGTTTATTACATTACTGTTACATCATGATAGAATCTAGCAATCGTTCAAACACTCTGAAATGCTCGAGCAGCAGCAGCAGCACCTGGTGTCATCAGGGCAGGGCAGGGCAGGGCAGTGGGCCTAGCAGCCCCCAGCTGGCTTGCGTGGTGCCCTGAGCAGCAAGGCATAGCACTGCCCCACGGCACTTCCTGCCTTCCACGTCAGCATCAAGCTCTGTGTCTGTAGATCTGATGAGACTGGGGTTCTATTGCTGGCTGCTTGTCTTACTGCAGATGAAAAAATGCAAAGGAGCTGTTCTTCATCAAGAGTTCATTGGCATGTTGGGTTTTACTGTACACTGGTTGGTTGTAGACACAGAAATAAGATTTTCAGGGCTTCTTACTAATTGTCCTAGGTCTTATATTACCAAATACTCTTTCTAGCATAATACTTACATATGTATTTTTTTAATAAAACCATCATTTCAGCATCTCCCTAACCTTATATTAGATAATCATTTTATTTGAAAAATGTTTTTCACCACTAAACTTTTACATGCATCTTGAAATAAAGCTAAAATATAATTCTCAATCACTAAGGAAAAGCTGCTTTTACAGGATGCTCTTGTCTTACTAGTAAAGTCATAACATGGTATTGGAAGCAGCAAAACCAGATAGTTTTGATTGTTTAATTATTAATAGTACATTCAGCTGGCAGAGCAGTAGGCAGGAATTTCCATAAGCCTTCGGTGTGAGCTGATGAATTGGAGCAGCACGAGGTCAGTGCCAGAGGTTTGGGCTGCCTCCACAAGGTGACCTCTCCAGCAGGAGAGAGGGACGGCAGCCCCAGGTGCCCACAGCTACACTCAGGGGAACTTTGCTTAGTTTTGAATTGCAGCTGCTCTGAGCAGGGTGCTGGGCTGCCAGAGATTCCTTCCCACCTGCAACTTTTATGATGTTTGTATTATTTAGTATTCTTTCTTTTACTTTCCTTCTTTTATATTTTTACTTACTATCCAATGTGTATATATTAAAATAAATAAATAAATAAATAAAAACTACTGGGAATAGCCCTGTCAGATTTCAATATGTTTTATGTTGATTTTTTTTTTCCTGTAGGAATTTTTTTTTTTTTTTTTTTAATTAGTGACAGGCCAGCTTAATATCAGAAGTCAGTGTTTTCATTCGTAGGTGTTTCACCTTAAACCAACATCCAACATTCAGTACTTTCAGGATTATTTATCTGTAGGATTCTTTCTTGCTCCAGAAAACCCAACCTCACTTAATTTTCTCTAGGAAATTGTAAACACTGTGTCTCCAGCAGCATTTTCAGCTGGAGCATTTCTTGCAAATACCTAAACCCAAAGCAGAGATAAGCAGGCCCAGCCTGTGCCACCCAACTATCACATCCATGTAAAAAGTTAGTCTCCCTCCTGCTTATAAGCTCTCTTCAAGTTCTAGAAGGTCTTCCCAAAGCCTTCTTTTCTCCAGACTGAACAAGCCCTGTTCCCTCAGTCTTTTTCAATAGGAGAGGTGATCCAGCCCTCTGAGCATCTTCTTGGCCTCCTGTGGATCTGCTCCTACAGTTCTTGTGCAGCAGGCTGGGCACAGTACTCCAGACGGGGCCGCGTGAGGGCAGAGCAGAGGAGAACAATCTCCTCCCTCAGTCTTGGAGGTAGTGCCACTGGCAAAGACTGTGACTGCAGTTTCAAGGAATCCTTTTACAGATGCATGAATAATAGTTGGGTAAATGTTGGAAGAGGGTCAACAGGAAGCTTACAAGTCCAACAGTGTTCACCTGCTACCAGCTGGAATATGTTAATACATAATGGATCCTGCCAGCTGGGGACCAGACTGGTTTGTCAACTTACTTTTCTGCTGTTAAGGAATAATACACCTGCATTTGTCTTATTAAACAGCTTCATATTTCCAGAGAGATTAAAAAGGCATCACTTTCTTTTCATAATCATATTTTCTTGAAAAATGGACTTTCTGAACAAGGCTGTTATGTTTTATTTTATCTATTGCTTACACTAGTCTTTAATAAGCCTATGTTTTGCTTTAATGTCTGTCCAATAGCCCAGTCTTTCTCCCACCTTTCTGATGCTTTTCTGTAACTGAGAAGAGCACGAATCCTGGACTTTTCCCTTGATTACTTAAAGATAAAATCAGTTCCTACAAGATACGGACTTAGTGGAGTTCATGGCACCCAGAAATTCCTTGTCATGTTCATATGCTATTTACCTGCATAAATGTGCATGAAATTACTTGTCCTCAGCACACCGAGTCATTATAAGTTGAATGAAACCTTTCCCCTACCTCTGCTATTCCATCCTCCCTCCCCCAGCATCAGAATCTTAGGGCTGGATTTCCATTCCAAGCCTTTGGGAGAAGAGTGATGGATGTTCGTGGTTGATATCTTCATCCTGCTTACATTCTCAGTCAGGTTTTATATTGACAGAAAGAAAGCACTCTGAAAGTATGATAGCGCATCTAAACTCCCAAACATTTCTCTTCCCTATTACCTCTTCTGGGTTTTTCTTTTCAACAAACTCTTGAAATTGTTGCTTATCTACCTACCAGCTGCTGGGAGAAATTCATTAAAATGGCTGCTGTTAGCAACAGTAGTCCATGGCGGTTTTGGCTTTTCCCACTGCATTTTCTCTAGGCATTTTTCTCTTAGTTTTCTTTTACATCTTCAGAAAAACACAAAGGAATCATTTTCTTCAGTCTGGCCATGCATTTCAAGGTATTTAAATACTTTAAAAAGATGGTGTCGGGTGGTAAGCAGAAAGCACACAAAAAATATTTGCTCTTATCTTTATAGGGTTGCTGTTCTGGGCAGAAGTCTCCATTCCAAAAATGTAATGTATATCCGTAAATTCGTGTTTGTAGTTGCAGCTTTCCAGCATTCTCTTCAAAAAAATTTTTTGACAGTGATAATCTTAGTATCTGTGATGATTATGTTCTTAATCTTTGCTAAGGAATTTGTCTTTGGGCGCAAACTCAAAGCTGTGGGATGTTATCTTCATGAACTTTTATACCTGATACATATTAAATAGTATACATTTTATTAGTTTACATGGTTTACTAGGTTGTATGGGAACTGTTGATCAGGGCCTGAACCTCTGATTGAGCACGTGAGGCAAGCAATGAGTCAACCCTGGGAGCACAGGTGAAGGCAATTCACCTGTGCTACCAGAAGGGGTGGAGCCTGGCTGCACCTCTCCTAGACCCATTTAAGGGCTGACTGCCCCTGAGGAAGGATCTCTCTCTGGAAATTGCTCTTTGGGGAGTTCAGTGCCAGCCTGTAATACTGGTAAGTATTTCCATTCATTTTGATTATCTTTCCGTCGTGATAATCTTACTAAGCCTAACCTTTGTACGTCTATTCATTGTACATAGGTACAGTTGGCAAACTTGAGAAAAGAAGCAGAATAAAATATTCTTTTTCTTTCTTACGTTGTATGAAAGAAGGTCACAACTTCTTGCTACGTAAATTCCAACATCTGTCTTAAGCTAGTGTGGGCTGGGAGGCTTGTTGGATTCTGAGCATTTTGGCTCATGTGCCCAAAGCGTGCCTGCATTGCCACCAGCCAGTTGCAGCAAAGCTTTAGGTTTCGGCTACACATGGGCGAGGGTCGTGGAAGCTTGCTGGATTACACTTGAGTTTTCTTATTCTTCTGTTTGCGTCTTGAAATACTAAGAGGTTCTTTTTGCATCAACCAATTGCCAAAAACAAATGAATCTACAGAAGGATGGTAGTGTGAGTTTAATGAAAGCAATTGATCTACCTTTTTGAGGCATGCTTCCTTCTTCATTTCATTTCAAGATTACTTTGTAGTCTTGTTCAAAGCCCTCCTAGTTCTTGTCACTGGGTAGACTGCAAAGTTTATCTTTTTAATCTGGCACCAAAATAAAAATGTTCACAGTTGTTATAAGCCCAGTACAACCGTATTGAGATTTTTGACTATCACTGAATAAAGCTTCATTTAGATATCATGGGAGGATAATTTTTACTTCACAACAGGCTCTAATTCAAGTGATTTATGAATACTACATGCCAGGTTTTTCTACCTAGTTCAGATGAAATTATTTATTTTATACAATTCCTTGCAGAACAGAAGTCTCAGCACGAGGAGCAGTGGCAAAAAGTGACACTAACTCAGCAGAAGGTGCTTTAACTAGTTTGAATATTCACTCATTCTTGTCATCAATATTACACAGTTAGAATGGGCTGCAGCGTTCCTTTGGGTCCCTGGGAAATAACAGCATGTAAATGGGGCTCAACGCAGCAGACACTGACATCCTCATAGATCAGACCACTGCTGTTCTGATACAGTCAGTATAGAAGAGTGGAAATTTTTACTTAGTCTTTGTTCTTGGAAGATGTAGGAAAAACTTGTAAATGAAGAATTTTAAAAGAAACTCTGTATACTCCATATGTATTATAATTTTTTTTTTTTGGCTGCAAAGATAACTGGATTATGATATTCACAGAAGTATTACAGCATCTAAGATTTTTCCCTTGAACATGGTTTTAATTTATGTGAAAATAAAATGATAATTTTTATCTTTCTAAGACTTGCATTGAAAGCAGAGGAAACATCTTACACATAGAAAGTAGAAGAATACTGTTTAGGTTGGCTTACTGCTAGATACAACTTGTCACAACAGCAATCCGAGCGTGCCTATTCTTCTCTGCTGGTTATTCATTAACTGTCAGGATACTTGCTGATACTTGCCTACTACATTTTTATCATTGTATTTTATTTCCCTTTTAAAAATCACAGCTATGAGGAATTCACAAACTGGAAAATAATGATAATTTTTCATTTCTTCACTTAACATTTAACAAGGCCTTTGCAGTTTGTTAAAATCCAACACTGTATTAAAATGTATTATTCTGCCGTGTTCCAAGGATCAGTGTCACAAAGATTTAGCAGTTTTTCTCTTCAGGGCTTCTCAGCATAGTCGCACTTTCTTATTAGAAACAAATCTGATGTGATATTTTCTTTCCAGCAAGCTTTCTCTTTTGAGGGCCTGCAGCACTGATATTTAGCCCGTTGCTGTTATTTCTGTCCTCATTGTATTTGCGTTTTCCCTCTATCCAATCGGGCTCCCTGCATTAGCCCTGGGATCCTCCTGGCAGCACCAAGCGATCAAGTCCGTATGCTTAGATCCAGGCAGCTTGCTAACATCCAAACGAACACTTCCCCACACCATAGGGGAAGCACAGAGGAAATGCAGAATGGCGAGCTCACATCTGGTGGCAGATCTGGAGTATAATTTTGGCGTCCTTCACATCTCTCTCAAATACACTTTTATCTTTTAAGAAATGTTTCAGCCATTATGGCCCTGTGCTTTGTTGCTCACATAAATGAGTCTGCTGGCCCTGTTGGGTATTCTGGAGTAAGGATAACACCTCAGCTGTGCTGAGGGTACACGTGCTGTAGTACTGGCACAGAGGGAAGATGCCTGGATGGGCATTTTATGGGACCATGATATGTAAGTGAAGGCGATTAAACACTAAGAGCTGTTGCATTTGTTGCAGGCCCCAAGTACTGCAGATGGAGGCAGGATGGTGACCAAATCCATTGTATCCACTACCATCATTACAAACATAAGAGGGTTAAGAGACCTTTTCTCCATGGATCTAGAGATATATCCTCTCTTGGATACAACTGCCTGTTTTCTGTTGGCACGCCATGAACTCTAGCTAGAGCTCTTCAGATGAGATGTATTTATTTATTTTAAATATTCAAACTGAGATATGTGCTGTTAGGCCACACTGGACTGATAAATTATCAGCCCTGACATGGCTGACAAGCTCTGTCCAGCTGCAAAGGTAACTCAAAAGCCATCACATCTGTGTTAATGATGTTACCTTTTGAATCTAGACAAAACATGTTGGATTTTTTGAGTGTTTGTGTTCCTATTTGTTTGTTTCCTGTACACAGCCCCAGTTATAAGTGCAGGGTGGTTGAACCTACAGTAACAATAACTGAGTTCCCAATAAATTCAGCTGACAGACTGGTCGTTCTGCTGAACTGTTAGACTGGTCTGTGTGCTGATGCTGATGGACTGACCAGTCCTTGAGCAAAGGGGAGTGGGAAGCGAAGGTCCACCCAAAACACTCTGCTTCCTTTGACAGGACCTTGTCAAGTTTCAAGGCATCAACAAATTGATTTGTACAGAAGTGTCAAAACATTATCTATCTTCACAAAATTAAACTGGTTGCTGTTGCTATAAGGCTCCTGGAAATCCAAGAAAAGAAATATTTCTTCCCAATCTTCTGTCTGTTCCTGCTACATCCAAGTTTGACAATGGGTTGTTGTATAAATGGGCGCTAATCTCCCTCTGCAATTCTTTTTTTTTTTTCTTTTTTACAATTGTAGCTTCCCAGCAATTTGCACTCCTTAACATATTTATCCTCCAAATACTCCTACGAAGTAGAGAAGGCTGTTATCTCAGCCTTACACATGGGAAGTGATTTGTGCAAGGTCACATGGGCAGTTTATGGTGAAGCTGAGCATGCTTCTCAAGCCCCAAGCTTAGAGGGTTGCCTGCTGGACAGCATTTCTTACATGAGAGAGTTAAAGTGAAAACTTATTTCCAGTTAAACTGAGTAAGATTGCATTCATTACGGAAATAAATGTTATAGTTCTTAGTACAGCTCAGATTATTATATGATAGGACACTTTGTATCTGTTTTGTTTGCTTTAAAAAGGAGACTGATTCCAAAATGAATATTGCTGCATACCACCAAAATTATCTAATGAGCAACAATCATCCAAATTGAATACAAAGTCAAATATTGACAGCTGTGCGTGTTTGTAGGTACACACATAATATTCTAATTGGAACATTGACTTTTTTCTTATTTTTCCCCTAAAGCTTTTTTGTTCTCTGACAGTCGTTAGTTTAGCAGCAGCCAGGCACTGCAGAACTGATGCAGTGGTTTATACTCAGTTTGCTTGCATGTTCATGAGGTATCTTTTGGTCAGTATAAACTGGAAAGCACCTATGTTCCAACATGTTTCTTTACGCTTTTCTCACAGTTTTCAAATGCATTTTTGTTAGAATTATTTTGATGTAGGTCACAGCTTTTCACTTATTTTAGTTGTTACTGCTGTTGAATTAGCCCCAAACGTACAAAAAGTAGCTTTGCTGTTTAGATGGTTGCCACAGAACAATTGGATCGTGTGCTGGAAGTTGTACTAATGCAGTCTATTTCACAAAACAAAGGTAAATAAATTTGCTTCTAATTTTAACCGTCTATTCAATATTATTGCAGTGCTATTTGTAACAGCATTTCAGACTGCTTGATCCAGAAACATCCTTATGAAAATAATTCTGCGCTGCCTCACTGTATCTGCTTAATTTAATCAGAAGTCTGGAAAGGCTTTAGAGATCCCTTTTTTCTCAGTTGTGAGAGTTATCTGAAACTAAAGCTCTTGAAACACTGTCTAGGTTTTCTTTTTAGAAACCCTTCTTGGCTTTAGCTGACAAATTATGATAGATGAAATATGATATGTCAACCAGCAACTTTCTTCCCTTCCCTAGGTAGCTAGTGGTTACCCTTACAAAAATCAGCATTTGGCATTGGCTGCCATCCAGTCATGCTTGAAATACTGGGAAATAGAAAATAACTGCCCTGGTGCAGCTGAATTATTCTGATGGCTTGTTTTGAATTTGCTGGAGAAAAAGATGAGTCAGAGATTGCTTTGAGGCTGCAGATTTCAAAAGCACTAAAATGAACTAGAGCAAAGATGACTTGAAAATGCAGAGGGTCTGTTTTGTTTGCGTGGTACAGCTGGGGTTCTGTGCCCCAAGGATGCTTTCATAATCCATTTCAGGTGGTGTCTAAAAAACTGTAAGTGATTACTTAAATATACAAAGGTATTTTGTGATGTGTCTAAATAAAGCAGTGTGTATTGATGGGGCACGTTCTTGCTTTCTGGCCTCATTGTTAAAAATAATTGTATAATGCTAAATCAGAAAAGATTTGAGCAAGACTGCGTTGTCAGGAAGACCGTACACTTTTTCACCCATTTCTGGAACGTGGCTCTAGGTCCACTGGTATATTCCATATGCTGAGCAACACTGAGCATACTTCCTTCCAGATATGTTGTTTTCATAATAAGTGCCAGATGAATATCAAGAACAAAGACAGTTTCTCAGCTAAATTGGGCATTTGGGAAAACTGTTGGTGGTGACTTCGTAAAACACAAACAAACCCATTCAAATGCCTACCATAAGGAGTTCCTTGTGTCATAGAGTCCTGCTTAATTACACAAACTGTCCTGTCCCTGGTGAAGAGATGACATTTGGCAGTGTCCAAGCATTCTTCACCTGGGGGCAGATTGCTTTCTTTCCTTTTGCTCTTCTCAGAACTGTGTGTGTTTATGAATACTTGTGTTGTTTCTCTTTCCAATTTACTCACTTTTCCATCTGATTTTACTTGATCAAATTGAAGATCCAGTTTCAAATGTTGTATTCTACTGATAATGCTTAGTGAAGCATTGAATATTAGTCATGAAATATAAGTTATGTCTTAAAGTACTGATGTTTGGAAAAATGCTTGGTTAAAATCTTCAAACATTTGTGTAAGGTGTTTTGAAATTATTTAATTTTAAGAAATGTCTGCCATGGGTTTAATATGAGAGAGGAGGTTATGATTTGCAAATCTAAACTCATTCTGCTTCTGGATATTTTGTTAGAATACAAACTTGGGACATGTATACCTTACTGCAGGTATTGCAAGTACCTACCTGTAATAGATAGGCTTTCCTTTACTGCTAAAAGTAAAGGAAACTGAGTGGGCACTGTTCTTTGAGTGCTTTTACCTTTTGCTAAAATCAAGAGTTGTATCCTTCCTTATGGGGGGAAAAAAAAGTATAAAACCATTTCTGGTTTGTTGTATGCCAGTATTTCTGTGCCTGGGAAAATGTACCTGACACAAAATCATTTTGATATTACTATTTCATGTACTTATTAGCACAGACATTTGTTTTTCTTCAATTATAATCAACATACCATGTTTTGTACAGCACCTAAGAATGTGATCTTATAGCTGAATTACATTGCATCAGTTTAGTGTGTCTACTTATGTAAAACTTAGTTTCACAGAAGTTGGGATGAATGCATACACAACAAATATTTGCTCACGCACACATGCAACTTTTCATTCTGTGAGTGATGTTCCCTGTCCACTCTGTTCAACGTGGCCTTAGCCCATAAGGAAGATAAGTTAGAAATGAGCCTAGGGGGTTGTGCCTGTCTGACACCTGTCAAATGGCACAGCTGAAAACAATTGGGTTAAGATTGTTTCAGACCTATTTAAATTTAATACCAGGCTTTAGACAAATGCTTTCATAAGAGGAAAAAAATGGATACATGATGGTTTAAATCTTCTTTCTATAAAATTATATGTTTCTCAGAGGATAGTTGTAATTGAATTATAGAATGCCTTGTGAGTATCCCTGTCGGTGGTTAGAAAAAATATGAAGGGAAGCCAAGAGACTCTTTCACAAATCCTAATGTAGAATAGACACCCTATAATTCAGCTATATGAAGCCCCCAGCAATCATATAATTATATTATAAATGCAATTTGGGAGGAATGAAAAGCAGCATTTATTTAAAACATTAAGAAAAATTACTTCATTGTATGAGAGCTGCATGTTACTCAGTGAAGTCTTTCTTTTCTGCCCTATAGGACACACTTCCTCCGCTGCTGTCATGCTGCAGTTGTCTGTTGTTATAAATGCCTAATGTTTGGGGAGGAGATCAGTTTTTTGGGAGCTGTATTAGAATCCAGACACCAAAGGAAGGATAGTGCTGAAAGAACTGAGACGTTATTTCTGACTGGAGGCAGTGGACTTGGAGTTCTCTGTTTGTCTTTGTAAGCTTTAGTACAGCAAGCTAAAAAGAAAATTGGAAACTCCATGCAAACTCCTCTTGTGTAGCACACATGGGAATTACTGTCTTTTCTAGAGCTTTATCTCACATCTTTTTTTTTTTTTCCAGAGAGGTGTCTGAATTACTAATTATTAATATTATAATATTAGCAATATAATACTAAGCAGACAAATGAAGTCAATTTACAAAACAAGAAATCTATTTAGTGACTGTATATCAATGCAGTTGTTAAATTAAAATCAAAGTGTCATAAAGTAAATAACCAGACAGTATCTACCATCTGTGTAGGCGCTGTATTTACTCCTTATGTTTGCAGACAGCCCAGAATAGTTGCTGAGTTCTTGGTTCTTGAAAATACCTTATGTGTGAGCTCTTTCCCAAGAGTGATTCTGTGAGCTTTGTGTTGCATCACACCTGTCCTCTCCAAAGCCCACGTTTGGAGTTTCTTTACTAGGCACATGTATGAAGCTTGAACTACAGCACCCAAGAGTTGTATGTCGGGGATGCAGCCACACTGGAGAACTAGGAAAAATATTTTCCTGCTTTATTAAAGGAAATAGAGAAGAGTTTTTCGAAGTTCACACAGGAAGATTGCCCCAGAACTGAGGACTGAAGGCCAAATTCTCTGTCCTTTCTGTGTGGTGAGAAAAAACTTCTTCCTGGAGTCCTGCATAACAACAGAATTCTCGTGTTATTCTGGATGAGTACAAGCTATGGATTTGGGGTGAAGAGGTTTCTATTTGGTTTTCAGGTCACCACAACATTAGTGGTGCTGTAATTGTGAAAGAGTATCCCATAATACATACAGTATTATGACTATACCACAAGTACAGTGCAGAGATAAAAATGTGTACCTAATTTCCAATCTCGTAGCCTTACAAGCAATACTAAAGCTGTAAGAAAGTAGCTTAGCTACAGTGATCTGATTTAGCAGCCCTAGCAGTTAGCCTGGGCAGAAAGGAAATCATCAGAAAAAGCAGAGGGAAGACGTAGTGAGTACTCAGCAGGAACTGATAGCAAGGCAGCTGCAGGAGCTCTGACACCTCTGTGCTTCTCCTAATGGAAAGCTTTAGAGATTTCTGCGATAGATTTGAATGCGTGTTAGCCTGAATGCATCATTGTCTATGCCATATATAGGCTTCAGTATTCCATGCTATGTCTAACAAAAGGGTTGTGATCCTTTGAAAAGATGTTTTTTTGAGGGAGGAAGAAGGAAAGATTTCCAAGAGAGCCAAATAGCAAGTGACTTTCAGTAACCTATTGACTCCCATGGTCCGCCTCTGCTTTTCTTTCAGAAATTATGGTTGAAGGCTATTAGTAGCTCAATCCTGTATTGATTTTTAAATCAGTTTTCTGATTAGGCTTATTTTTTGGACAGTGATTAGTGACATTAAAGGGAGGAACCTGAAGTGCCTGCTAGTTATGTACCATCATAGCAATTTTCTATTGCCGATGCTAAACAGGAGAATATGGCAGCTGAGGAAGTCAGCGATGTCTTTCAGACCTTCATGTTCTTTTTCTAATGGAAATGGTTGGAAAAGAGCTGGAAGTGTATGGAGCAGACAAAAGGAGCACTTCATACTGACATGCATATACATCCGTACTGCGTAGGTATGTAGGCACCTGTGCTTTATCTCTGTGCTTTATCATTGTACCAAATGCACATCTCTTTGTTCAGGATATTCATCTCCCGGTGGCCTCAGAAAAGCGCTACTTCCTTGCATGATGGAAACGCCTCCTGAAGGCCATTGGGGCCATGGTCTGCATGAGCTCAGGGCACTGTTGAGGCATTGTAGCTTTTCTTTCCACCTTAAACATGTGGCAAATGTCACATGGGGGGGAATGAAAGAAGAGCATAACTGAACGGCTAGAGTTCCATCATAGCTAGTCTGAACTCCATGGTTAAGAAACCGGAGGCTGCTGGATAGCAGAGTTCTTAATTGGTGTCTTTTAGTGAGAGGTGAGAAATACAGAGAGTCTGGGGTGAAAGTGAGTGAAGGGCTGAGCAAGAGGCCCTTATTCCAAAGGACAGCCAAACAGCTAAATAGGAACTGTCCCACACTACTTCATTTTAGTGCTGTTGGGATTTCAATTCTGACAGTAAAGATATACAGAAAGAACTTGAAATCCCAGAACAAAATGCACTTCTAGATGAAGCAACATGAAATAAATGGTGCTTTAAAAAGAACTTTTTCAGTGAATAGAGAGTTGTCTTTTTTTTTAACAATAACAGCTGTGAAGTTTTTATTTGTTGATATATAGTGTTATTTCCAGAATCTCTCAGATCAGAAAAAGTGGATCTGTTTTTTTGTTTTGTTTGCTTTTTGCCATCTGAATCCTCTGTAGGACACAGATGATGTATGACAGAGGATTCGTAGAGAACTTCTTGACATTATTTTAAAATAATGATAAATGCTTCCAGACTGAAACCATTTTTTTTCAGCAAACTTGACAGGGACTGCAGAATACACTAAAATTGTTCAGATCTTGCTGTTTTAGGTTTCCCTGTTGTAAAATAGTGAGTATTCTGTTATCTGTCTGTGAGATGCTTAGATGCAGACCTAGATGCCACCTAGCAGGTAATCTGCTCCTACTGCCTATACTACTTAAAAGGTAGAGTTTTCCTTGGCATTTTAAAGCCACCAGCATCGAGATGTTACTTTCTGTGTTTTATGCAGGACCCACTCTGTTACTCAAGTATGGAATGTGGTTATTGTATTCCACTCCCAGAAGTGCATCTAGATCATTGATTTCTGTCTGGCTTGCCTCTTAAATTCATCGTTTATGTGCGCTTTAATCTCATACATCTCCAAATGCTTCAGATGCATGTGCTGTGCACCTATACCTGGCATATGTCTTTGCTTACTCATATAGAAGAAAAAGGATTTCAATTTCTTGTTACTTTTCTTTGCAAAATAACTCTTGGGTTGAGAGGCTACAGTAAGGTTTGATGTGGAGATAAATATAGCTCCTAAACTTTGCCATTGATCTTCTTTTTCCCCGAGCTTTTGATAGTTGTATATTGTCATTTTTCATTTTCTTTTTTAAGGACAGAAAATGCTTTTTTTTTTTCCAATTCAAAGCTTTTGTTGCTCAAAGTTTCTAGCTGTGCAACTGTAGAAGTGAAGTTGTTTTTTACCTACATCTCATTGCAAAATCTTTTGCCTATAATATATTTAATGACTAAAAGAAGATCAGTAATAAACATGAAACAACACAAAACAGTGTTTTCTGCTGCAGGCTATTATGTTTGGGAAGCTTCCTTGCCAGTCCTGTTTCAATCAGAGTTTACAACAAACACCAGAGTGTATGCTTAATTGTACTCTAGAGCCCAGCTTTTCCTACCTGCCCAGGTGTTTGATAAATCCTTGTTTCTCTGAACTTGCATGCAGTGGCATAATAAAACCCTTTGTAATGTAAGGAGGAAAAAAAAAAAAAAACAAATAACAAAACAAGGCAGCAACATTTTTTTTTGTTGTTAGCTTGCAGTTATCCAAGGATTTATTTTTAAGCATTTTTGATCTGTAAATAACTCCTCTAAAAATGAAAATAATGCTACATTTCTAGAGAGTTTTAGAGATAGTTGTGTAAAATGTCTGAACTCAAGCCAGTCTGAAGCTCATGTTAAGGAATTTTCTTAGTGCAGACATCAGTCTCTTGGAGCTGAAATGAGATCAGCATTTTATCAAAACCTGCAGATTTTTGTGAGCCCTTACTGGTCACCTGATTGAATTTTGTTTTTGCAACCACAATTCTGTGCTACTGTCTTGGTTCCTTCTATGGTGGATCTTCACATGTCTAAATGATGCATTTATCTGTCTTGTTTCTTGGCTCACTTGGTGGAGAGGAAGCAATGGTTCCTCTCTCTGGAAATGCCAGCAGTTAGGGAAGCCACTCTTTCACATTGCTACATTCTGTATCTCAAGTTATCATTTGCTGTTCAGGAAAACTTTATCATTATTAACAGTGCTCATGAGCTAATAAAATAATTTTGACAAAAAACACCACCGCTGGCTCTTATGCAGCAGTAACTCCCCGAAGCAAGAATTTTAAAGTAAAATCCTGTTTTCTGATTAGTCTGTCAATAATGTACTGTTTTCGTTATTTCAATTTCAAATATAACATATACTGCAGTGCTTATTGGTGGATAGGAAAACTAGTGAGAATTTGAAGTTACATTCCAGATATAACTGGTCCAGGAAGAAAACCATGTTCCCATTTTCTGTCTATATATTGACACAGAAATTCTAAATGTATTTTTTCTGTTTTCATGTGTGCCTGTATTCATGAGGTACTAAAAATTTGAGAACAATATAGACAGACTCTTGTTTTTGTTGTTCTGACATGCTCCCGCTTGTTCTCTTTCAACCCAGAGAAGCTGTGCTCAGCATGATGTGTCTGAGATGCCCCTGCCTGCTATGAATGAGGGGGTTTGGGCCAAGTGGGGGTTGATCCAAGTGGTGGTGGAAGGAGTTTTTCAGAGAAGATATTGTAAGCCTAATGGCAAAGAAGCTTTTGTGTTATGGACGGGCAAACTGATTTCAGAATTTTTTTTTTTTTAACCTGAATAGAACCTGTTAAAATTTGTTTGTGAGTTTGTTTTGTGAGGAAAAGCCATATTGTTTTATAGGTGTGATTTCTTGCTCAGGGACCAGAAGGCCCTGAGCCTCTGGTGCGCAGGCATTGCTGAGGTATTGGAGTTGGCGTGGCTGGTATGAGGGTGCAGGCCTGGGCAGGAAGGCTGTGTATTTCCTAAAGGAGAAAAGATATGGATCTTAATGAGGGTTTACGTTTGTAATAGATCAGAGGAGCTTCATGGGGAGGATTAGCAGCGGAATGGGCAAGGCTTGGCATCACTGTGCAGCCAGATGTGAGGCACCCTGCTGAGCAGCGAGGAGAAGAGCCTGCTGGGTGTGAGGGCAGCGGCTGGCAGCTTGAGTGCAGGCATCCCAAGAGATGGTTCATTCACTGTGCAGTCACTCTAAGTGAGAATAAGTAGGTGATAGGAATTCTAGGGCTCACTTTGTGAAACAGTTGCATCTGAAGTGTGAGACTGATTCGGATTGGCGTTTGCTATTGTCTTTCTGGGGTATGTTCTAACTTCTATTCCAGTTTGTTGGCTTTTTTGGGCCGATTGCCTGGTTTATGGCTGAACAAAGAAGTGTAACTAGCTTGTTGTCATCAATACTGCACAGTCCAACAAGTGCTGCATCCTCACTTGATAACAGCAGAAAACATACCCCATACAGTTCAAAATCTGAAGCATATTTATTTTCATAATCACTTTCATTGCCTGTTTCTGAATGTGTCGTTTTTTTGCTATAGACAGTGTAAGGACGGTATTGCAATCTTAGCATGAACTGAATGCCACATGTCAATTACAATATTTAATCGTTCACGTCGTGCTTTCGCTTTTTATTTCACCCCACTATTTTTGTGTTATTTTTCATTCTCAGGATGTAAGAGCGGCAACATTCATTAAATTGTCTGTGATATGAGTAAGGTCTTCCTCCTGAGTAAATGCATTTTATTTAGAGCCCAGTTGTATAAATGCATTGCCTGGCATTTGTCAACAATAAAATTAATCTGAATCTACTAATAGCCTCCCTCTCCTCCAAATTTAATGTGCAACTCGTCCATAAAAGTGTTTCTGTTGCCAGAAACATCTGCTCTTGTAAACATAAACCAGAAAATATATCCATATGTTGCTTTTATCTAGATAACAGAATTTTCATTTGGGTCTTTTTTTTCCCCCCGAGTGAAATGCATGGACGTAGTAAATAAATTGGAAAATATCCAAACAAAATATATAAATTGAAAATGTGTTTTAAGCTCAGCAACAAATGCATAAATTGGAATGGTTGTGTATGTCCATTGAAAACAGAGTGGATCCATTTTTAAGCGCATGTTTAGCATCCACATAACTCAATTGAAACAGATTATATCAACATAGAGAGCAAAGATGAGAGCAGTAGCATGTCTGTACATTTTTTATGTGGGTGGAGGACAGTTCTGTTAATGAAATGGTTCTAAACTGCATGATGGTTTTTGAAAAAAATGTGTATCTTATTTTGTGTTGGAGTCTTCATACGTTAAAGACCTGAAAAACATTAAAGTAAAAGGAATAAATTCAGCACTTTGTTCTTCCTTTGAAATACACAATTTGGTATTTTAAGTGCAAGACTAAAAGATAGTAGAAGACTAATGTTTTCCTTCTCTTTCTTTTTTCAGCAAAATAAGCTGACCTAACAACTTGAAATATGAGGCAAATTCAGTCATGATTGTTTAACAATTTCTGAAAATATAAAGATATTCTGAATTATTCTGTTATTTTGCTCTCCAAATTGGGGGGAAAAAAATGCAGTATCTGTCTTTTGCTCTTCTTGTAGTCTAAAGAACAATTTATGTACACATAGCTGTGTAGGCCAAGGTCATGAGCTTAGAAAAGTATTTTCTTGATCATCCTAAGGAAGCTGAGAGGTAGAATTAAATTATTTGATTTTGTAAGTGCTGACTTTCTTGGTAATTTTGCTCTTCCTGGAATGTTTCCCACTCTATCTGAAATCAGACTGGCTTTAGGTGATTTACATCAAATCCAGTATATTTTGAGGTGGTGAGGCTGTGGTAATTAGAAGCATCACTTCTCAGGACCTCGCTCTGGGAAAAAGGAACCATGGAGAGTACAGAAGCTGTGATGGCTGAGCACTGATGCCTGTGGCTGACATTCACTATCAGTTGTAGGACTGATGTTTGGCACTTGTTCGGTGTTTCACTTTGGAATGAATCCGGGTTCAGATTCAATCACCAGTTATGATGGTGCTAAACCTTACAAAACTCTGGTTTGGGGGCTGTCTATGTACTTACATGAGATAAATACAACTTAGGCTTCAGTGCCATTTGTCTGTTATTGCTGCATCGGTCCATATTATCCTGATCACAAAAGGAGAGACTATATCTCTGTCAGGTCTCTGAGGACAGGTTTGCATTGTTGAGATTGCTTTTTTGCCTCCTTACTTTCTGTATGTGCCTTCGAAAAGGACTTAACTGACTTCAGAGCAGTTCTTTGGACCTTTGCCATCTCTCTGATCCACAGTGCTAACTGCTGTAGGGAAGGAGAGTGGGAACAGATGTCTGTTTACCATTTGTCGCTGGAGAAAGGTTTGTGCATCAGTGTTGCTGAGGCTCATTTCTTGCTTCATGACTTGAGCAGAACCTCAACTTTGTGTCTGGAAGAGCAGCTAGTTGTCAGGCACTTCTGCTTTCTGAACAGCAGATTGCTGTCCAACAGCAGTTAGAAAGATCCAGCACATGTTGATGTTTCCCGTGTTGGTTGGACTATGGTGTGCCCAAAGAATACACAATGAGGTCTGACTGTTCCCCCACCTATTTGAGGCAGCAATGAGCTCTGTCCTGAGAGAAGCTGACTGTGATTCTTCTACCAGGTAGAAAACACACTGATCGTGTTCAAAAGATGATGGTTTTCTTTGAATGTGGAGATGATCACTGCTTTTGAGCAGCTTTGTTTCAAAGCTTTTATAAAGAGCACCGCTCAGCTGCTGTTATCTCTTCATTCTTGAACAGGGAGAGGGCTGTGCTGGCCAGGGAGTTGGATGCTGGGCTCTGCACTCAGTGCTGGCGCACACAGCCATTGACCAGGCAGCCACAGCAGCCTGCACGTTCCCCATCTCAGTACCCAGTGCTTCAGATTTTACTTTTCCCTATCTAATCCCAGTTATTAAGTAGGTCCATTGTACTTGGGGAACAAAGTAGATGAGGACCCTGAACTTCTGAGGAGTGATGTCACTTATGCTCCATCTTGTAGCACAATTTCTGTGCGGTAGCAAATAGCAACCACATTTCCACTCCGGTGGTACCTGGAAGTCAACAGTGCCTCTGGGATCTCTCACTATGAAAGGCACTATATAAATGTGAGGCAATGATATTATCTTTATTATCAATTAAAGTTTTAGTGTTCTGACAATCTGGCATGCAATGCGCATCAAGTGAAATCTTGCTGTGATTATTTCTAAACACTACATAAAAGCAGACCTTGCTATATTAATCAAATTAAAAAAGGAGCAAGTGGGCACCTTGGTTATGTCTGGGTAAAATCAAATCAGCATATTTGAACCGGCACAGAAATATTCTCATCTTCTATATCAGATTTTTTTTTTTTCTAAAAAACTTGAAACTCTGTTTGTAAAATGTAAAAATCCTTTCTCTCTACCAACTTCTGATAGCCTGATTGTTGGCATTTTGTATGGAATGTTACTGGGGTTGGTTCTGGAAATACTGTGTTCTGTTGCAAGGCTTGAGATTTCATTTTGTTAAAGGAAATCTCCCCCATCTTGAACATGCAGTATTTTAGAGTAGTTGCACTTCACACTTCTGTTATGTCAAGATACTTTAAATATTTATTTCCAGATCTGTTCTCCCTGCCTGCCTTTGATTGCACGTACATATGTTTAACCTGTGTAGTTAGTGCTTCTATATATTTTACATGAGCCTGACCTGGATGATAGTGTTGATAGCAGACTTGATGCAGGAGTGTTTTCCTTATTGTCTTTCCACCCCTAAACGTGATAACAGACCTGCAGAAATGAAGCCTTAGCAGATCTTCAGATTAGTTCATGGATCACTCTGAAAAAAGAGGATCAATTTATTGACCGTTTTTACTGAGTGTAAATTACCACCATCTTTTTGCTAGACTAACTCTCCTGAGCATCGTCAGGTGGACAGCCAATAAAGGGCTGTCAAGAGATATGGGGGTTTTATACATTTTCAGGTAAAGCATAGACAAAACAACAAAGTCCGGAAGATGGAAAATCATGTATACTTACAGCATGCTTAGAAAATGGTGGATTCTTCTGCAAACTAGTGACTAGCAAGCAGTCACCTTTACGGATTTACTTCAGCAGTGAAGTGTATGTAGGGATATTTCTAACTATGGCACTCGCCTCTGAGTTGCATGTCATTATTTGAGGATTTTTAAATGAGTGCTAATGGAGGTTTTCAAAACCGGAAAATGCCAAATTCTCACTCTGCAATCAAGAAATAAAATAGAAAGGCTGAGGAGAATACTTGTAAGTGCATGGTGAATTTACTAGTACTTCAAGTGTGATTAAAAGCATGGTAGGGTCACTTTAATAGGTAGTTGCTATCTACTTTCCCTGAACTACCGCTAATAGCTTTCTGGTAAGGGTAGCTGTTTAGGTTGGCTTGCCTGTGCTGTAAGGGTGAGAAGCACAAGCAGAACACAAATGTCTCATGGAGAAAATGTAGATATCTCTTTTATTCTACAGACTGATTTTTGGCTGACAGTTTTGCCCAGAGGGCAAGAAAAATAAACAAATGGCTGTCCTGAAACAGAATACATCTGAGTAGATTCTGCAAGGAACTTTGCAGGCTGACTGCTAAAAATCCTCTGGTTTCCCTGTGGCAGATGTATTTTACCAAAGCTCACAACAGTACCAATGTTATTTGTTTGCCTTTGCAAAGTACCACGGATTGCAGTCCTAGAGACATTCTTTTCATTATCTGCAAAAGTGGGAATAACTTCAATAAAGATGGCAGCCTGATTTCCAGGGTTCAAGGGTTGTGTGTGTGTGTGATATGTGATATGTATCTCTGTTTGGAAAAGAAATGAGAAAAAAAAAAAAAAAAGAGTAGAAAAAAGAATTAAGGAAAAAGTTGTTTGGCCGTAATTTTTAAATGAATAAACAAAGTATTCCCTAGAGGTGATAATGAAGGTGAGCAGATCATTGATAGCTAGAAATAATTCCCTCCCCCAGTTTTAAAGCTGACCAGCAGTATTGCTGCCATATGTACATATGTGTATTTTGAGTTCTAGTTACTTAATCTGGATATGTTCGCATTACGCCATCAATTAAAACATTTTTTTTATTTCAGATGAGTAGAATTAAAAGTGCTGCACCCACATGAGAGTTTTTCTGGGATGTGGCTCTAAACGTGTGTGCATTGAGATATGTCTGTATTTATCAGCATGAATTCATGAGTTTGTACAGTACTGAGATGTTAATCCTGATGGGTTTTAACTATCCTCATAATACTAGAAATAGTTGAAATTTTGATATGACTTTTAATGTTATCTAAGTAATCTGTAAATCTCTTTCATTTATATGCCTCTTTGTTCATATTTGAACCCTACCCAGCATGTGACATTGCTGTTAAACTGAAAATTAATGGAGTATCCAAAGATAAGTAGTAGAGAAAGCCGCCTCCTCTGGTCAACTGTAACCATGATATCTAATATACTGTCCATCATAACCTCTTTGATGCCTTTTCTTTTTTTCTTTTTTTTTTTTTCAGAAAGGGCTTTTATCAAAATTTCTACAGCTTTCCTATTACACTGACACCCATTTCTTATCAGTTGGGAATACACAGTTGGATTTTTCTTTAGTTTTAAAAAAAAAATCCCCGCTGAAAAGGGAGATGAATGTAGTTCAGAAAATAACAAAAGAATATCTGTGTGTGTTGAACTGCTATCTCATTGTATAATCCTGTCTCTTTGAAGCTTTGCCTTTTCTCTATAGACCAACAGCATCTATAGAAACGTAGGTTTAGCAACGCTAGGCATTAAAGTGCTATTCTTGTTTGGTCTGATGAAAGTTTAAAAGAGAAGCGAACATATTTAGAAAGAGAATTAATTAACACAACGCACTGTGTGCAGGTGAGTGTTGTGGAGGTGTCAGGATGGAAGCAGAGCTCTTGGAGCTGGCAGAGGGCTCAGGGCCCCCAGCTGCTGGCAGGGGAGGGCAGGCTCACTGTCCCATCACCAGCTTTCTGATCTCCAGTAAATCCCAGACCCAGACATTTTCCATAAAGCAGCAATTTTCCATCTCCAACTGTGTCACGTGCCACCTGCCAGGGGACGGGTGGCAAACTGGTACTACCTCCCCATAGCACTTTTGGATTTAAGACTCAACAGAAGACACTATAAAAAGAGTCACAATTGAAATTTTCTGTTCAGAAATTGGATTTTCTCTGCATCACAGTACAATATTAAGTATATTTGAGATGACAAATAACAGAGAGGTTTAATACTCTCAAAATCCCACCTGTGCCTCCACAGTCAGGTGGGCTCCACCTGTGCCAAGAGCAGCTCTTCATCCTTCTGGTTTTTGTGGAGCAGCCCTGTATTCACCCAGATGACCGTAGACCAAATACACACATTTGCCTCCTTACCCAGCTGGTGTGGGATGCAGTTCGTCAAGGACAATCACTAAAATAAAGTGTCAGGATGATACATAAGTTCTATAAAAAGCACACAAACCAGATAGTTTTCACTTGTATGTAGCTGAAAAATGGCATTGGGTAGCATTTGAAAGGGAAAAATAAAGTACAGCATAGTGGTGTAGAAACTTTGGGGGGGGGGGGGGGGGGGATACGCGTGCACAGAAACATGTATGCTTCATATGTCACACATTACAGTATTGCCACCTATTGATGGAAATTCAGACTTCACATAGATATTTAGGATGCGTTTTTTTTCCAATATAACTGAGGTCTCCTCCTACTGGTGAGACTGGCAAAGGAACTGATTGTGCTATTAGTGAAAGAGTAGCTCGTTAGAGGCTCTGGTCATGACTTGGAGCTGCAAAGTGATGGGGGCTCACCAGAAGTCCAGAGAGGAGAAACATTATTCAAGAAATCAAAAACTGCTGATGCTTTTACATAACTTAGATGTATGGGCCCATTTTAGTAGCATCTCTCTGATGAACAAAGGAATGCTTGTGTCTGGTCTGCACATTTCAGTCTTATCTCTGTAACTTTCATAGGGACAAACTGATCAACTGGACACAAACTGTTAAACAAATTGAGACAATATTTATACATCTGGCTGTTTGAGTTGTACTTAAAAAAAAAGTGTTTAAAGTCAAGTTGTTTTTTATTAATTGTACTGAAGAGTGATACAGTTTTATTTAGATAATAGAGGAATACCCCTTGGTTTTAGATTTGATACTCACATCGATAAATGAGTACTACTGGAGAATAAGAAGCCAGTTAATTTACATTCCTGTTTGAGAGGGTTGCTTTGTTCAAAAGAAAAATGTTTTTGCTTCTTTGAAAACAAATGAAAGCTAATTGGAAGCTGTCCAATACATACTCTGAGCATTTCTGTGAAAAATGAATGGGAAAGTGCAAGAACTGATTTATAGCCTGAAAAAAAAAAAAACCCACAACCCAATGCAGTATTGTTTGCATAGCCTTTAAAACTCAAATACACATGTCGTTCTTTTAAACCATCTGCTATCCACATTTATTCCATATTAGAGTTCTTTTCATTATTTATCAGCAGTACCTCTTGGATACGCTCTCATATTTCGGAGGAGCACACTGAAATATGTGAGCCTCTTTTGTCTTCCCTGCCCAACATAACTTAATTGCTTGAATATTACTTTGCTGCAAACTAATCCAGTCTGTGATGTCTCAGGTATGAGTAAGCATCTTCCTTGAGCCCCTTGCAGAGGTCACTCTGAAAATCCCAAAGCAGAAGTGGCCAGCTGAGGAGGTGTACAGCTGAGATACTGTCCTGACATGTTCCACTTTCTTTGCAGAAATTTTGTTTGGGCAAAATTTTGTTTTGCTGGGAATCCTTGAGGATTTCTACTGCATGTGTGTGTTTGGTAAGGTGGTTTGTGCTGCATTGGGCAAGCCCAATGCATCTGAACTCTCTGGATTCATGGCATGTGCATGGATCAGTCATGATGTGTGGGCACAACAAGTCCAATGCTTCTAGAACCTTCAAACTCACTGTGTGAGCGTGATGTGAGCATGGTATTTCTGCTGGAAGTTTTGCAGACAGAAAAGCAGCTCTGCTTGTCAGGGATCAACACTGAGAGAAAAGGCTGACCAAGAACACTTTGGTGGGGAGCAGCATCATACACCTTTTGTCCTTTCTATGAAATGCTATTTTTCTTTGGCAATTCCTCTCTAAGAGCCCTGCTGAAGTACTGACCGTGATACCCATGTTACTCCTTTGGCTTTTGTTTCTTTCACCTTGGGCTTTGTGTTTAAAGATGGATGGAGGAAACATCAGCCATGCGTGAGTGTTTTCCTTACCCTTAACCTTGCAGTGGGAGGAGGGTATTGTTTATCATGGTAGTTCAGAAACGATGACTCTACTGCGTATCTTGCAATATCCAAAATCCCAGAAGCAAATTCTGAAGTCTTCAAAGATTGTCTGCTTATATTCCAAAATTGCATGTTCTTGAGACATAGTTTATTTCATTGTAAACTGAGCAGGATTATGCGTGAATGGTCTGATTAGCTTTTTGCAATGCCATGAAATTTTAATGCTTTCCTGCAGGGGGCTGAGATAAATCTTAGGGCTGGTAGACAAGAGTTCCTGCCACTCTTTCAGGTGAAGCGTAAGCGAAAATTAACCTCTATTATAGAGTGTGGAGTTGAAATGTAGCACTTGTTCTGAACACATTGTGCAGCAGCGTGCAGCTGTTTGAGCTACGTGCAGGCACTGCACCATCCGTTTGGCAGAGTGTGAACAGGGGGGACGTGTAGATCATGCAAAGGGAGGGAAGAGGTAAGTCCAAGAAGGTGACCAAAAGGGATGTGGAAAGCCATGTAAGGAGCATGAGGGAAGCATTGGGATAAAGAAAAATATTTCTAGCCTGTTTTGTGTAGAGCTATAAAAAAAAAAGTAACTTGTTGGTGATAGAGATTCCTACTCAACTCACAGAAAGGTGATTTTGTGTATTCATTGTATAATAGCTAGATAAATAGTTTGAGACTACTTAGGTGGCCCCAGAACTTTACTTCTGTGGCATGTGTCTAATACATGACATGTATTAGAATGGTATCGTATTTGTGATGATTTGTAATTTGCAGCTTCTTAGCTGCAAGCTAAATTGAATTCTGTGGCACAGTTTTAATTTCTGCGTGTAATCGCACACAGTTTGTTGTACAGATACCAGCATGTCAAAATCAGCAACTCATGAGAGCTGTATGGCCTTATCTATCTCTCATTTGTCAAGAGTTGATAGGGAACATCTGTGGGGCTTGTTCAATCTGTTAGCTGTATTTATTCACCGAAGCTTAACCGTCAAGTTGAATGTACCTGGTAAGATTAGACTATGGGGATGACCTTTGCTAATAAGGCAATCTGAGTTACATCACATGCGGTATACACTAAGCCACTTGTAATGAAATGGTATTTTGAAATGGCTCTGTGCTATTTCATCCCATTATAGATAAAGGTGAAGAAACCTATTTTCTGGAAAGTAACCTTACATTTCATAGAAAGTAAGGGAGAAAGGAACAAGAAATAGAACCCAACAGAAGAATTCTTCCTCTAATGTTGTCTTTATGTGCAGTCTAGTTTTACAGTTTGTGGGGGTAGCAGTGGGAAACCTTGCCACTTGTATTCCCAGAAGTTGTTGGGTTTCTAGCGCAGCTTGTTCAGGGGAATATCCAGTCTTAGAATTTACCATTGCCCATAAAAATAAGCCTCTAGAAATTATAGTTGTTTTAACATTTCCTTTTGTGTACATTAATGCAGCTGTGAAATTTATTATTCCCTGGCAATGCATAGAAGGTGATATTTCATGTGGAAACGAATTCTCTATCTGTTAATTGGAAGACCCGTAGCAGTCCTGTGTTCAGACCCTTCAGTGTCTTATCAGTAGGGCACTCTTTTATGAAGTAGGAGGAAATGGGTTGTGATACATTCGGAATTCATGGAGAGATGCACAAGGCAGCATGAAACACTGGACAAATTTGACGGAATCAGATTGCCCATGGAAGAGGAGGAGTGGCCATTGTTAATGGGCATGCCTTGGAAACGCGTGTGCTGAAAGTCTGTGGTGTTTTATTTTTAATTAGTTGTTAATACAAGGTGCCTTAAGAAGGATGAACACTAATAATTTTTTAGTGAAATATTTGTTTAACTATCTTATTTTGAATGACAATGAGTTCAAATACCCAAAGAAATACATTTTTTGCGAGAAAAAGGATTAACGTGGCAACAGTCACAGTCCTTGATGACTTAGTTGAAGATCTTGGTTAAATCTCATATTAGATTTAGCAGAGATATTTGTTTCCTTTACCAAAATGATAGGTTTAGTGTCTTTCAAGGGAATATTTAATAGAAATGCTTTGTATCATATTATCCACTTGTGGATTAAGCATGCTGAGCTGCTGGGAAACGCAGCGGTAGTCCAGAGTTCACAACCTTAATCTGATTAGGCTGTTTCTGATGATTAACTTGAAGTTCCTTATTTGTTTATTTTAAATCTGGGAGACCTTAACTTCTTAGGAATTTATGCATCTCTGCTGAGATCAACCTAATCCTGCTGACAGAACTCAGAATTACAAAATCTAAACCAACTGTGGAGTTCACCGCTTAACGTGGCTCAATCAGAAATAATCTTTTGTCAGCCGGGAACTGAGAGTGGATGCTGAACTGAAAAACTGATAGTGTGGTGTACTTTATTTCTTTAATAATGTTTCTTTTGTGGGTGTTGTTGTTGTTGTTGTTTTGTTTTGTTTAAATAGCATAGATATGGTAACAGGGACACCTGATACAGGCTGTGCAGTACTTCTGTCCTCATGGCAGTGGCCCTGATGATGGGAGGCAGCTGTGTGTGCGCTGGTGACAGATTTCTCCACATTTTGTCCTCATTGCTTATGCATATTCTGTATGGGATTGTGTCCCTTAGCCAAAATGTGAACTAGGACTACTGAAATCAGAGGTCACTCAGTGGATGTTCTTGTCTCTTTCCTATCCTGTCAATGCAGGAAATACATAAATTTATGATGGAAGTCTATTTTTCATTATTATAAACAGCAGTGTCCCTAGCAGACCCATTTCCCTTTTCTATGAATGAAGTTAATGAAATCATATGCTGCGTTAAGTTTGGGTTGTTTTGATGTAAAAAGACATTTGATCATTATTAAGCATTTATTGACTGCATCTTGTAACCATTAGACTTGGGAAGTGATGATCAAGGTGGAGTATTAGCAAATTGAAATTCGGTAGATAAACATGTGGCACTCATTAATTTAAGCCTTTCAACTTTTGGTAAGCATGACAATGTTGATTACCTTCCAGATTTCACCCAAGGTATTTATGCCATCAGAATTCAGTTTCTCATGTTTTCTTTTTTGTTCCGAGTCATCAGGGAGACAAATTTACTCAGTGTGTTGGTCAGCTGATTAATTGGAGACCTCTGCGCACCAACATTTGGATATTATCCAAAAAGGGTATAAATTCTGAATTGACTTTTAACATCTCGTGCACCACAGACTTTCCCTGGAATATCAGCTTCTCTTCTCCTTTTGTCACAAACAGATGAAAGGGGATTTTTCATTCCAGACTCAACTAATGCTATTTGTTATCCAAATTACTTTGAGGCTGAAATGCAGCTTAAGATGGTTTAAAGCTTTTCTACTGAAGTGGTTCAGTCTGCAGACATCTGTGTAATAAAATGGACCTGCTCAAGCTGCTAATAAGACAAGTTTTGTCTGCATCGTAAGTTACAAAACTGTCAAATAAGAAACCAGTGGATACAGGTTGGTTCCAAAACCATTGTTTACAGCATAGTCTGAAACAGGAGTTGTTGTTCACGTTTGGCTTTTTTAATGAAGCATGCATTATATTTGCACAACTCAGATAACCAAAAAGCTGTATTTTTTTTAGTATGTCACATGGAAATTAATAGTTTTTTGGTTACCAAAGGACTCGTGTTTAGAAATAATATTAGCTAAACTCATTTATTTGCATTTTATTGTCTTTAAAAGAAAAAGGAATAAACTTAAAACACAAGAGGAAAGAAAATTACAAACATCCTACTTTGTTCTTTCCAGCAGACATTTTTCGCTGATAAGCATTGTGTGTTCTTAATAATTATTAGGCTGAGAGTGCTGACATTATTTTTTAAAAATTGTTGTAAAATTAGCCTTTATACCCAAATCTATTTCAGACAAGAAAATCCCACTGTGTTTTACTGAACATCCAGGGTTTGGAGGCAGAGAGAGCAGAACTGAGTTCTGACACAGTTTAATATTTTCGGTCATGGAGCATGTCAAGAGACTTAAGCTCTGTGCAGCTAAGTCTTCTGGAGGCCTTTGGTTTTGGATAATACTGGTCTCACCAGAGCTTAGTGAGCCTGCTTGCTGTGGTGCCTAGCACTGTTACAGATCTGGCCAGTGTTATGTGGGAAAATGAGGTTTGAATTCATAGATTGCTGATGTACTCCTTATGAAGACATTCTGTGTGACTCGTGCCAGTGCGCTGTTGGCCTTTTTAGAGTTGAGTAAGAGTTTGGTTTTGCTACACTTGGGGCAGGATGCGGCAGTTCCATTTCTGGTGATTTCCTATGGATGCTGGCCCTAACTCTTTCTCTGAAATCAAGCCACTCTGTCCAGTGCAATAATAGGAGTGTTCACACTTCAACCTTCGATTTCCTGATAAGTGATTAGTGGAGCTTCATGTTCACTGTGTGATCTCTCTTATTTTTTCCTTTAAACGTGCAAAACTTCTTCTCGTTCTTCCATTACATCTAGGTGCTTTTTGCTTGTTTTGCTGAGCTACCAGGAGATTTCATAAATCATAATCATAGAATGGCCTGGGTTGAAAAGGACCACAATGCTCATCTAGTTTCAACCCCCCTGCTATGTGCAGGGTCACCAACCACCAGACCAGGCTGCTCAGAGCCACATCCAGCCTGGCCTTGAATGCCTTCAGGGATGGGGCATCCACTGCTCCATTTTGCTGTGTTGCAACAATTTGGACAGGCACGGACTTTCTAGACAGTGGATTTTAGCAAGAAACTGAAGTGGGATTGTCACTTTCAGGAGCAAAAGATCATTGTGCTTTAAAAGAAACTTGGCTTCTGATTTGACTTAAGGGAAAAAGGAAAAATAATTGACGAGCTGAGTAAAATGACAAAATGCTACTCCATTCTCAGCACTTCTAGACATTAACCAAGGTTTCTTCCACCCAGCTGTTTAGCCCCTTCCAGGAATAAGTTGACTGTTTCCTTATTTTCGTTAATATGATGCCTGCCATATCATGATCGCTTAAGGGATGCTTCCTTCCCTAAGTATATAAATGGGCTGAAGCCATTGGAAAGGGAAGTGCTGCCCCTTGAGAGTGGTTCAGCTGCAATGCTCACCCTGGGAGCAGTGCAGAACTGGAGCTGCTCCTTCTCTTCCCATTTGTCTCTGGTGACATCTGTACCATGTGTTCAACGTCGAATCTGCTGTAGGAGCTGGATGTACAGCTAGGAATAAGGATTTGTTTTGTCTGTATTTTAACTGTGGTTAGGTCTCCAATCCTCATCAAAGCTTAGCTGGAAGTCTGTTAATAACAGAGTTAGGAACTGTTGAAACTCACATGAGAAATGGCTCCTTTAATGATCGCTTTAGTAGCAAATTTCATGTTTATTGTTAAGCCTGCAGCTTTGCATTACTTGCAGTTCTATTAGAAGAGAAGAAGGTTCGATGTGTGGGAGGAAATTCTGCATTTTTTTTCTGGGAAGTAAAAATTTGCACAGATTAAAACAACTCTGCTTGCACTATTTTTGAAGCAAAAAATATGTGTTTGTGTATGTAAAAATCATAAACAAGGAACCCTGTTTGAGAGCCTGACGTTTACTAAGTGAACATGGTGGTAGAACTCACACTCTAGGACTATGTTCAGACTTGTGCTCTTAGAAAAAAAGATTGTGTTCTGCACTACAGTTGTGGGGTCTGGGGTTTGGTTTTAGGGTTGGTGGTTTTTTTGCTTGTTTCCTTCTTTATTACAGACAATGCATGTTCATTCCATAGTTACAGACCCTACAGTAGGCTATATAACTGTAAGTCTTCTTAAGAGGGATTAATGCATATATTTATTAGGGTGGGTTTTTTTATTCCATTATTCATAATAGAGGCTTTTAACTTTAGCTCACATCAAATTCCAAAGCCAGTATCAATTAAAAAATATATATATTTTTGACAGTTTGATCTGTTATGCTGCAGAATTCAGTATCTGTAAGCAAATGTTTAGACAATTTTGTACTGTATTTTCACTAAAAACTAAACTTTTGTCCTTTCTAAGTGACTTAGGATCTGTATCACGTACACAGGTATGTTTTGTGTTGATGTCTCTTCTGCAGAGTGGTGTTCTTATTCGCTGGATTCTGGCTTTTTCATGATGTGTAGCCCCAGATGTTTCACAAAGCAGCATTCTCTTGGGCATGAAGTGCTTCCAGATGTATGTAAAGGTCAACTGTATAAAGAGCTTCCTTTTACTGTAGCACAAGAAATGAGTGTTTTGTTTTATTTTGAACATTTTCTCCTTCCTGTTTGGTCTCAGCGTTGTGTTAAATCAGTAATTCAGGGCTCAGCAAGGGACTGGAGCTCTCCCTGAGCCTGATGTAGCCCATGCAACTGCTCTGTCTCCTTTAGCATCCTCAGTCTCATCTTAACTCAGTGGTAAGGTGCCTGCAGCATTAACATAACAAGCAACCTGTCAGAGAAATGGCAATGTTTAAGAAGCTGTCCTCAAGCTACGCACCTTTCCTTCTTAGGCAGAGGAGTGATTAGTCTGAGTCATCTCTAATAACAGTTGTCAGAAAACTCGCTGCATGCCGAACAGCTGAATCTTGGAGCTCCTGCTTACCTGGAAGCATTAACGTGAACATTGGCAATGCACGAGCCTGAGAATTCTCTGCAGAAGATCCGACGCTGGGTGCGATTCTGAGGATGCTTATTTCTGTGGCTTCTATGGGATATGAGCTCTTTGTATACACAGTGTTTTCCCTCGTGTTCTTCTATCTACGGACTTTAATTTTAAAGCCCCATACTCTGTGACAACTGAACACGGCCATTTTCTTCAGCAGTATTTGTCGTTCAGCATCGTGTCCTCAAATCCGTCACTGCTGACTTGCTGTCTTGTGCAGATCAGCAGTGGCTTGCTTCATTAATGTCACAGCCACTTTTTTCTACTTCCCCAAGTGTTTCCAGCATGTAACCCAGAGCGGCTGATCCCTGTGTAGAGGGAAATGTCTCTTTCCCTTCACTGCCGAGCTGCACATAAGACAAAGCTGAACAAGCAGCAAGTAACCAGTGCTGCTGGCAGAGGCTCCTTGCAGAGCTGAATGGTGTCAGGTATTTACAAATGTTACAAAGCAGGGATTGAAATGTGGGATGAGAGTTAACGGCCCTTCTCCACTGAAAGGAAGGGTTTTTTGGGAAGTGTGAGATCACTGGCAGCTGTGAAAGGCAGGTGCCCATCCCCTAACCTCAGTAAGGCACTTGATACAGGAGAATACAAAAAGGGCTGTTCACTGAACTGAATATAATGCAATTCAGCCATAGGTTAAAGAAAGGTCGTTTTCTTGCCTTGTTGGCTGGAAAGAGACAGCAGAGCCCTAACATATAATTGTGTTCTGTGACAGTAAAAGGAGCCTCTTGGTGCTTTGGGAAAGGGAAGTGACATTTTACTTGCTCGTGAAAGAAGAGAGCTTCAGTTAAACAGCCATTACAGTCCTCCTACTTTTTCCCAATGTAAATAGAATTAACATGAGCTGAATTGTTATCCACACAACATCCCCGAGGGAAAGTGATTCACCGTGACAACAGCAGATCCTAATAGTGAGGCAAGGATAATGGCTCTGTTTGTTTTTTTAAAGGCAACTTTTACAGAGACATATACGTGTATGTGTGTGTACATAGATTTGTGTAAAGGCAACAGACAAAAGCTACATGTTTCAGTTTTATCCCTCTCTTTCTTCTTTCTGGGATTTTACAGCTGAAGGAAGCAAGCTGAGCTAAATGGAGTTATTGTTGAAGTGCTTAGGAGGGTGTGATTTTTGAAGTGCTGTGGCAGTGATCACAGGAGATGCTAATGTAATTAGGTACATGAGGTATGGTTTTTAACTTATTCTGATCAGTGAGGAGTGGCATAAATTCACTGCTCCTAGCTGATGGAGACGTGGTGGGCTTGTTGTCATCCTTCCCCCTCTAGGAGGTCGCTGGGCACACAGAACCTTCTGATGGCTTCTTGGAGGCTCATCTTCCTCTTGCACCAAGGCCAGAAAGTGGGATCATGTGGCTTCTAACACACTTCTGTTTAGATTCTTGTTTAGAGGAAGAATCAGTTGGAACAAATGCCATCTGCTTTTGACCCAACATTATTTATTGCAGGACACAAAAAATTTGTCACCCTCAGTCCCTCTTGTAGTATTTTTGGTAGTTGTGCCTAAATTCAGAGGAAGGGCAGCACCTATGCTGAAAAAAGACATGAACAAATAGGAGTTGGTCAGTAACTTCTCAATGAAATAGGTCTGGCCTGTCTACAAGTGCCAAGAGGTGACAAGGTGCTTTATGTAACAATGGTTTAGTAAATATACAACGGCCACCTGTCTCAAAGTAGTATTGACTATGTAACTATGTGACTAGTAATGACTAGTTGGGGCGAAGGATTTTATTAAAAATTGTCTATGCTTACTTCACAGATAGTTGAACGAATTCATATTCAACACTGATCTTTTGTCTGAATTTGTATGGGCTTTTCATCAACCTAATGTGTTTTCCCTAGTATGGAATTATATATTAGAATAGAAATAAATGGCCAAGTCATTCATACAGTCCATAACAAACATGGCTGTATCCCTGTGTCTGTCTTCTCTCTTCCATGCAAAGATGAAGCAAAAAAGATGCACACAAGCAAAGCAATGAAGCAAAGATGAACACAAAAAGAAAATAATTAGTTTAGCTAAATTAGCTCTGTCAACAGAAAAGAAACTTATTCTTTTGAGATTATTTTAGGATTTCAGAAACTGCTTTCACAAACAGGTGTGAGGATTTCAATTGCAACTGGGAGGGTCAGTTGTTTAAAAGTGAAATCATTTTCTACTTGTTAATGAATAGGTCCTCAAGAGAAGCTTTATTTTTATGGAAAAAACTGTTTATGAAAATGTTGCTAAGATGGTACTTGTCTTGAGAAAGCAAACAGTGTCCATGACACTGAAAAGCAGAATATGCAAAAATGTTCAAACAACAGACGAAATTATTTTCTGAAGTCCAACTGAAAGAATGTCATGCATAAAGGGATACAGTTCCACAGGAACTCTGGAGGCATTGCTGTATGGTTTTAGTCGGATACATTTCCTTGTGTAGGTGAACCTTTAGAAATAAAGCTTAGGAATGTTCCTACTCTCCAGTGCTGGCACTTCCCTCTGTGAAGAAAATGGCGTAATCAATTTGCAAAAACTGTGCGGTTGTGGATGGAGAACTTATCTTAAATTCATCTCTGCCAAGAAGGCTCCCACAGCTATGACTGGTAAAAACGAAGAGGTGCATAATGTACTTCCAGTCTGCACTACAGAAGACTCCTGGCACTTGCAGGAGAAGTTTCTAGCAAACATCCATTACAAAAGATTCTCTATTGAAATGAGAACAAAGGTTCCACTAGAAAGATCTCCAAGGATTTAAATGTAGCTTTTCATAGGTGACATGCTGATACAAGGCAGTTCTCGAGGGGTTGCATCAAGGCATAAATCAGCAGTAATTTCAATCCCACAAGATCATAGCATTATCATGAAGAGAAGGAAAATCAATCTGACACCAGCTCAAATAATAGCACTTCTGGGAACCGTACTATACAGTACAAGTCCATCGGGAGGGTCTGCTTGTCAGAACAATGGCACTTGAAGACACCGAATACTTTGGCAGACATCAAAGCAAGAAGAAAAGGAACAGTAAGATGAGTTCTCAGGCGTGATGGTGTCAGGCATGTGAACAGTAACCTGAGTAATACTTCAGATGGAGGCAAAGCAGACGTTGGTCGCGTGGTCAAGGCAGTACGCGGGTCATCTTGCAAAAAAAAAAAAGGGAAAAAAAAAAGTACATCAAATGTCTGAAAAGCTTTTTAAATTTTAACTTAGGTGATGTCAAAACTGCATAATAATTGATGGCATTTCTTTCTAGAATTAGAAGAGCAAAAGTTAAGAAAACCAAGTACATAGGAGAAGAGTGAAAAGTTTGTTTTCTGTATGTAGTCAGTTGAGCTGGCTTTGCAAGTAGAAGTTGTTCTTACACAGCTGTTGTGCAAATTAATTTGGATATCTGCAAACTTTCAAGACATCCAAGTGTAGATTACATGCCTGGTCTAAGTGCTCAGACATTTTAGGCTGTGCTGGAAACTAACCTGACACTGAAATCAGTGCTGCTTCAGAAATCCTTGAGGTTGTAATATAGCAAAAATGACTCAGTTATTCCTTTTTGCAAAACTTTAACCAAAAATGAACAAGGCACAACAGAGCTGAGCAGTAGACAGGATGAGAGATTATGATAATACTTAAGATACTGTGTCTCATTGGCAATATTCAGTTGGGAGGCTTTAGTGTTTTGTTTCACAGTTGTTTGTTTGGTAGGGTTTTTTGGTTTTGCATGTGGAAAAGAAAATTGCTGAGGCCCCCTGGGATGTCGTATGATGTCTTTCTTGTGGGGTCTTTCATAGAGAGAAGAATGAAAGCACAAGTACAGTGCCAGAAAGAAATGGCTTCCCTTTTTGTGCCTTTGTTTACTGTGATGTCAACTGATCAAAGCTTTGGTTTTATCAGGAAGAATGATACTTATTCTTGTGCTTTGATATGTCCATAAGTGATTTGGTGAAAAACTCGCATTTTTTTCAATGAAGAATTCTTCCCTTATTCCAATTAAAACCAGGAAAAATGGAAATGGAGACCAAATGTTTCAGATGCCATTGCCAGTGCATCCTAGTACCAAACAATCTAATACTTTGTTTTCTTAGATGTTCCATGGCATTGATGTGTTGTAAATTGTTCTCATGTGATAACCTTATTATATTAAAAATTTTAAATTGGTATCTCAAGAAATTAATAATGTCCGAATTAAACATGTTATTTCCATTTTTTGCAATCTCTTAGCTACTAAATTGGGTTTTAAAAATTATGTTGTTGCTAATTAGGGATTACTGGGTCGTCTTAATTAGGCACACAGTTGGAAAAGGGACATGGCAGTAATTATCTCAATTTAATGACCATACAATCTGCATTATCAACAAATAGCAAAAACACAATTCAGTTTTCTAATGTAATACTTCCACCATGTCAGTGTATTTCAAATCACAGTGTGTTACAGAGGGCAATACTTGCTTACTAGGTGAAGATCCCCTTATTTCTACAGGCATTTGCATAAGTACATGTATATCTCACTTTATCATATTCTATTGTTAGGTCAGTTATGACACTTGCATGATAAATACATAGGTTGCTCTGTAAGTAATGCCTCCTTTTATTTATTTCTATGGAAACTACAACAGAGCACAATAATGCATTTTGATAGAACAAATTCTCAGCTACAAAACACTGCTTTTCAATATAGTCACTACCACTAGTCGTGCATTTTGCCAGCAATGAACAAAAGCCTGCATGCTGCTCATAAAAATTTTCACCGGTGAAGGTGCCCTACTGGCACTGTTGCCACTGCTGAAATGCACCACCCACCGTCTCACTGCGTTCACATCCACTGTTTGGTGTCCACAAATGTTCAGTAAGCACTGGTAAATGGCAGTGGGTGCCATTCCTTCTGCATAGAGGAATTCAGTTCTCCCCCCTTTGCTTCATACGCACTTGCATTTCAGATGCCTTTCTGTCAGACTGCCCCTCTGCTACTATCTGTCACACGGCAAGAAAATGTGATGTAATATTGGCAAGAAGTGTAAAACTGTGCTGCCATACCACCAATATCCACCTTTGACTACATGGGCCAGTGTAATAAAATAGGAGGCATTGCTTTCAGAGCAGCCTTCGTATACGTAAAGATAAATATTATTTTTATATTATTATATTTTTTTATATATTTTTTAAACATCTTTTACTCAGAAGAGTTCCAAGATTAAACTATATTTACATAGAAAAAACTTAGTTATTAATAGGAAACTCCTATTTTTTTAATGCAAAAATTTGTTTTTGTCTCCATTATTGCAATGGAGAGCAACATGAACTTTCACTGGAAATAATTTTAACACTACATCCAGATACGTTTAATACAAACAAGTGTCTAGTGTATGGTGGGAACATTCTGTGCAATGACAAGAAGCTTAGTGGTCCCAAGCATAGTTGAATGTGAAGGGGAATGACGACCCTTTCTTCAATCCAATTCTAGTGTTAAGATTTAGAAAACAAAACCTTGATCATACATCTTCCCTGGAGCCATAAATGACTTCTGAGGAAAAAGCTCAGCCTACATACACTTCTACAGGCCACACTTCCCTACATCATCCCTGCTTTATAGTTAAGAATCAGGTCATGTTCCTGTGTTCTGTACTGGATCAGTAGGTGTCAAGCACTTCATTAGTTTTACTTAAGCACAGAATTCCCTCACATTTTCAGCACTCCAAATAAAGCTCTGAGATGCTGTGATACTTTGAAGTATTCTTCAAAATGTTTTCTGGATCTGAAATTAAAAGTGTATGTTAGTTATCCTGTAATATAATCTGCAATTGTATTACCTAAGGAGCAGTTTTCCAGAAAGATCTGAGCTCCAGAGAATATTCTAAGCCTGTCCACGATGTGTTTCCCTGAATCATGGATGTACATCATCCACCAGCATTAGAGACTGATCTTTTGTGCTTGAACTTCTGTGCTCACAAGCATCAGATGACTGGCATCCAAAAGAAAGCATTAGGGATTTGTGTGATTTTGCAGTCAGTAGCCATTCTCCAAGTGAAGTGCAGGGCACATGTTGGCCAAGACTTGGGTATCACAGTTGAGCAGCTGATATAATGTATGTTTTTCAGTTCACTGTCAGTCTTACAGTCTTGTCAGTCTGCAGCAACCTGACTTTATTTACAGTTTTATTCTATAGTGGTTTCTCTCTGAGACTGTGGATAAAAGGGAAAGCATTTTGAATTATTTTGCTAACTAAAAGTAAATTGTACTTTGAGTAATTTTAATTGAAGACTGCTAAATATGGAAATGAAACAACCCTTTTTTGTCTATCACAGCATGTAAACGTATGAAAAAATATATATAATTCACCTACAGGTTAAAACTATGCATCCTCTAGGGAGTGTGTTAAACCCATAGCGTGTTCCTGACAGCTGCATTTTGCATATGCATGTCTGATTTACTATGTAGTCCACTCTAAGGTAGGAATTGTGCAATGTGTCAATTTCAGGATCTTATACACAGAGAAATACTGGCCACAAGATATTCAGTGATTCACATGTTGTTATGCCATCTTCCAACATCTTCTGATGTGCTCCAATTTTGTAATCCACTAAAAATGTTCATGTAAATTTAGGTTACTTTTGGATTTCTTCATTCCTTTTTCAAATTCTTCGCAGTCTTTCATCAGGAGTAACTTCAATTATTCTTTCTTGGTTGTTGTTTGACTCTTTTTCCTTCCAGAGGAAAGCTTTAGCTGCTTCCATCCTGCAAAACTAAACAGACTTTCCATACACGTTCATATTGCGATTTTATGTGCCATCTAGTTTGTTCCTAGTATATGGCTGTTCAGCTGTTGTAGCTGTTAGCTTTCTCAATGTGTTCAACTGTTCTGTAAAATGTAGAACTTAAAGGGATGAAAGGACTTTCTTTGCTTTTGATACTTCAACAAATATTTGAGGGGTATGGTTTTGATGGTCTGCACAAGGTCATAAAATAGTTTCCCTTTGTTGTTTCTTTTTTTCTCCTCAGTATTGCATTTTTCAAAGATTTAAATCTTGTTTGGTTTTGGTTTCCCACTTGTTTTTTACAGTTTTGTATTTCAGAATAGATTTTCATAATAACGATGCTATCATTTTGCCTTCAGCTACTCATAGATGCAGTTTCTGCTTAGTCATTTGTTTTCAGAATTCAGATATCTGAAGATGTAATAAGCAAATGCTAACTTTGAAATAGAGGTGTTTGTTGAAGGCAAAGTAATGTATGAGAGAACTGAGCAAATGTGCACTTTGTGGTCATAACTGATAGGAAAACTCACTGAAACTGAAAAAAGGAAAGGCTGTCTTTTGAATTCATGTTGCAAACAATGAATATTGCTTGCTTATAATTTAGCATTGTAACTGCAGTTGCATTTTAATTCTATGCTGTTTGGATCTCAGGACCCAAAATTTTTCAAAGTACTTAGTTTATGAGTCCAATCTGAGGACTGGATGTAATGATCAGCTAAGGCCAAAAAAAGGTCCCAGTGCTTCATGTCCTTACTTTCGTATGCTTATGGAAGACCTTCTTCAGCTCTATTATCCATATCCTAACATCTCTAAATAACAGTGGATTTCCTGACAGCTAGCCACTTAGCACTGAGGACCTAACAGAGTTTGTGGTGGATAGCCAGCCTGGAAATCTTTGTATGAAATGAGCACCCTGATAGGATTTTTCGCAAAGCACTATCAAATGAATGTGATCTCTGCGGCATTGCTGTATTTGAGCACAGGCTTTTTATGCAGTAAAACTCATGCAGCGAGCTTTGTTATAAAACGCACACTGATAAGTACATGCATACAACTCTTCACAGGCCTTCTTGTAGGCCACAGTTGCACTGACACTGTTGTGTTTCAGTATGTTGGATCCCCATCTAAGCAGAATATGAAGGTGGGCAGTTGATGTAAGAGGGTTTTGGTACAAGTGGCATGTGAAAATTCTTTCTAAAGTGCACAGTATGTATTTTAAAAGCTGCATTAAAAATGTATTACAAACATTGATCTGTATATGTTGATTCCATGACTTAATTTGGTGTTTCCCCTCAACTAGAGCTTTGTGAGGCTTGGGGAATGGGGACTGTGCAAAACAATGTTCAATTGGGAATTTAAATTAGTTGTTTGTTCTTCTAGAAAGCCAACTGTAAACTCTGTGTGATACCTATCTATTTTACAGTTTGGTTGAGTAGTATATGCATTTCAGTGCCTACATGAAAAAATGATTTATATAGTTTATATATTAGATATAACATATTGGTATATCTTTATAAAGTTTATATTTTATTAAATATTTAATTAAAACTTTTAAGGACAGAACGCTAATGAGAAGATGGGAAAAGTGCTCAGTGAGAAGGAGAGCATTAAGACACTCGTACAAAGGTCACTTAGAGGGACTGTAAGCTTTTATGAGACTTTATTATTTTGCTGACAAGGTCAGTTGGATATTGATCAGTTGGGTGTTTTGTTTAGTTACTTGAGGGCCAGTTATTTGAACAGAAACCTGTGTCAACATCCAGGCAACATTCTTTAAGATCCTGACTTACTCCAGCATTTTGGTTGTTGTTTATTACATTGTCCTTTTTTTTAACAAAACATGAAAGAAAGACAAATATCTGATTGCTGGCATTTAAATTCAAGTTATCATAACGCACCATCATTTGCTAAATTTAAGTGCATTTAAGTAACTTTTACTGTGAAAAAGTGTGAAGAAGGGTCTTAACTTTATGGTGTGTTCCTGACTCATAAAACGACTTTGTTGAAAAAGTTTATGATGTTGTTGGTTTTTTTTTCCTTATTTTACAAACGATTTATCACCTGCTTTCATATAGCCATGGCTTTATGGCACATTCACTCCCCAGGTGAAAATAAAATAAAAAAACAAGCACAGCCCTTGGCACCTTGCAGTCAGCAAGGGTTAGACCTGGCCACCCAGTTGCAACACTTGCACTAAGAAAGGCTGCACTGCAGCCTGCACATGTGAGCAGGGCCTCAGCACCCTGCAGGTGGAGGTGTGACCCTGCAGGAGATGTCAGGGGGTCCCAGAGGATGAGGAATGTGGTTGGGATACTTGTAAGTAGGTTGTGAGTTTTAATTGTTCCTAAATCATTCAGAGCACTCAAGTTGCATAGAGAGATTGTGGAGTCTCCATCTCTGGAGGAGTTCAGAACCCACCTGGATGTTGTCATGTGCAACCTTCTTTGGGGGGATTGGACTGGATGATCTCTGGAGGTCCCTTCCAACCCCAGGAATTCTGTGATTCTTCCTTGAGAGCAAAAGGTGTGCCCAAAAATGCGTGGGTTTTTCTTTCTGTTTTGGTTATTATTTATAACTCCACTAAGGAGCGAAGTATGTCAGGTTGGATGTTTTGTGTTTCTGAAAGAGGGATGCACTGTGTGTATCTGAGGTTTCTCACACTTGCTGTCTTCATGGCACAATTTATGTCATCTCCTGCACTTTGTAAGCAGAGGCCCTTAATTTCTCCTCATTTTTCCCTCATTTCTGTAGCATCATTTCCATTTGCTCTGTCAGATAGGATGTGTGGGGAGGCTCTTCTCCATCACTGGTCATTTCGACAGAGCCATCAAGTAATCTTTTAAGCCACCCTCATGCCTCTGAGTCATGGCACCTTTGATTTCTTCTGTCACAGAGCATTAAAGCAACTCATAAAATGAGTATTTATTTAGGAAGTATTTGTAAATAGTAGTAAATTATTTAGGCAAATAGCCTTTGAAAGGTAGATAGCACTTAATAGTAGCTTGTCTACAGAACCATCTTAACACCAACATGGTATGATATGATCATACCCAGAGCATGGAGCTTTCTGCCCCCAGTGCATGTTTCTCAGGCAGGAAGCTTGTTTGGCACAGCTTTTTGTTTTCCTTTTCCCTGTTGAAGACTTTTTATTAGCTTGTGTGCTTTCAAGTCTGCTTTGTTGCGTAAGAGATTTGAGCTTCTTTTTTCCTTTTAGTACACTAGAGCTCTTTATTCAGGTCCTTTTGTTATTTGTTTCTGAAGAGCTGTTCCATCTCTGGTTAAATAGTTGGATAGAACTCCCTGAGATTTTGTTTTGAGCAGAGACGTGTCCTTAGCCTCTCTGTCCATGCAGTTTGGTCAGCTTGGTTTCTGCTCTTCTGTCAGGGTGCTAGAAGCCTTACATCCTCTTCACTTTGAGCACCATATTTACCACTCCTGCTCAGGATGCTGAGTCCTTCAAAAGTATTGGGGGTCCACTGGAGATGTGCTTTTGCTGTGCTTAAACGCAGTGGTAGCATTGGTGTCTTTCAAGCCTTCAGACAATTTCAGAAGTTAAGTTCAACTCTGTAGTCCTGTGACAAGAAGTGCTTTCTCTAACGTTTGTGCTTGTCTTTTATATCTCTTATACTTTCTGTGATTGCTGAGGACCTGTGGGATTACGAGTCTGTGTTGCACTTGGAAAGTTGGGTTGATAACAGACTGGCATTAACTTACTTCTCTCCACTGCTGACTTTAGAATCAGTATGAAGATGTGATAAGTTACTTTTTCATTAAGTAAAATCTTGTTTAACTAGTTTGGTTTTGGTCATCTAGCAGTGATATTTACAGCCTTCTTTTTGTTGCATTTCATTGTGCAAGATAATAGCCATCTGTTAGTCTGAGTAAAATTGCGAACTTACTTTCTCAGAGCCTGAGAAACATAATGCTGCTATAGAAGGTGTCATCCATTCCTGTTATTTCACTGCAGAGTTTGCATTAAAATGCATTATAGAAACAGCTTCATGAAAGCAGGATTGTACAGCAAGTACGCCAGCTGTGCATGCAACTGCAGCCCTCTTGATTTTAATGATACTGGATTTGAGCATCATTTTAATGACATCCCAAACTGCGAGTTGCAGTTCAGAAGGCTTTGCTGAGGATCAGCATGGCCCATGTGTCAGTAAGTGTTTAGATGTGAGGAGAAGGATAAAAAGGGGTTCTGCTGCATGGTGGAAGCATCCTCTTGATGTGCCCCACACAGTCTGAAAGGCAAATGTCCTCTTTCAGAGCCATTATTTGCTCTTGTACAGTAGCACAGGGGGATAGTCTTGTTTTTACTAAGTCTGACTATTTTCTAAAGTGAGAAGTCTGTTATTCTTAATTAAACGTAATTTTATTTACAAGAAAATACTTCAAAACCATGAACTTTCTGGTTTCCAGGCTTCATATTTTAAAATAAAGATTTTATTTTCACTTAGAATAAATGTACATGAATATTTCTTTGGAGAAAGAGTAACAGTTTCAAGAACCTTTAATACAAAACAGGTAACAGATTCTGTGCATAAGGTATGTTTATTGCTTGGCATAGTGGGTTAGTACTTAAAGTTTCTGTTATTTTACTATCTTTTTTTGAAGTAAAACAGCAAAATAAGACATACTCATATTTTCTCCCGAATCATAGTGATTGAAATACAATTTAGTTGGTTTATGTTGACTGAAAATAAAACCAGGCTTTTGAGAATTAATATGATATCTGAATGGAATTATTGTTTGTGTTTTTTTATTTCCCAGGACTCTTTCCTTAAGGAATTCCAGTTGCTTGTTTTCATGATTTTGAGCCTATTCAGCCAGAGATGGAGCAGATGGACTGCAAACCCTACCAGCCACTGTCAAAAGTTAAACATGAAGTGGATCTAACTTACACAAGTTCTTCAGATGAAAGTGAAGATGGCAGAAAGCAAAGGCAGTCTTATGACTCAAGAGAAACTCTGAATGAATATAGCCAAGAGCTAAGACTGAACTACAACAGTCAAAGCAGAAAAAGAAAAAACATTGACCAATCTACACAAGGTAAATTGTTTCTTTTCTAGTTAGAAAAAATTACTTTTTGATTACTCACTGTGAAATAATATGATGTTAGCGGGCAGGCAGCCATTTTGTTTACAGAAGCATGTAGCAATAATCTGTTCCTTCATCACTTTTAGAATCACTTTTAGAAGTATTATTCTAATACTATAAACTTAGTGGCATTCTGGAGAACATCACATGGTTGACAAAATTTTCCATAGCAGTGGCTGCTCTTCTCAGTAACTTTGAGTGGCTAGCAGTTTACTACTTTTACATGTGTTGTGTGGATTTTGGTACAAATCAACTTGATTTTGTGGTTGTCTCTGCATATGTCTACAATGAATTCAAATGCTACCATACTCTCTTAACAAAACTTGCAATTTTTAAAATCTATTTAAAAATTGAAAATAATTATCAGATGGCTTAGTATTTTGTTTTGGGGTTGCTTGTTTTTTTGGAGGCTTCAGTTGTGGGAGGATTTTTTTGGCTTTTTGCTTGATATGGACAGAAGTCTAGGAGAAATATTTGGGAGCTTACAATGCTGCAGCCAAGGTTAGGAAAAGCTACTCTTTGGATGCAGATAAAGGGTGAAAATTGAGACTAAAGTGGAAGAAAATGTGCTGCACTTACTGCAGCATTCCCAAATGAACTGCTTCTCCTTGTAACCTGCACGCTGAACTTATTGCACTTCATATAGACTGGTGGCTTATCTCTTGCCTTTAGCTCCACCACAAATTTAGGCAGGGTGGTGGGGAAAGAAGGGTATTTTTAGGAACCGGAGTACTTATCAGAAGCAGAGGGGCCTCTGCCCTCAAAGCAGAAGAAAAGGTCTCTGTGAGCAGTCCCATTCCTGCTCTTCAAGGAAGCGGTTAAAACGTGTGCCCACTATTTCTCAGATAAAAAATTCAGTACTCACTTTAAAGAAAAATAAAACAACCTTCCACCCCTCACTCAGCAAAAGCTTTCTCTAGTCTTCTAGGTATTAAAATAATTTTCATTTTTTGACAAGAAAATCACGAATATGCTTTGGAGATGGAAAAAAATGTCTCTTCTGTGATGTGTAAATTAATGCAAAAATTAGAATAGCTGTGCTACATAGTTCATATAGTCTTCTAACTTTTACTACAGATAAGTTGCTTTTATAGGGCTGGTGTTGTCTGAAAGTACCTGTAATTCATGGGAGAATAATTAGCTAGCTGCCAGAGATAACCTCTATGCATATACATATTTTCTCTCCAGTACTGGGGAAGAAAAAGTCATAAATACAAATCTTAAGAGTACTATAGAAAACTTCACTAACACATTTGACTCCTGATAAATAATTTGATCTTGCACTCTTGTTAGGAGAGCTTGGCTAATGAAGATATGTCTGTTGCTGAGGCTGGAGATAATGTAAATGAATGCGTAGACCTCTTTAAAGCAGCTACCTCGTTTGTGAAAATTCGAGCACTGAAAGCATAGCCTCTGCATTGCTCCTCAAAGGAGCTCCTTGAGTTTACTGCTGTGGGGGCTCGTGTTCGCTGTATTGTTGGTGGCCTAGACAAAAGCATGAAGTAATCACTCAGCTGTAGGCATAGGGAACCAGTCTGTGTCATGTAGATTTATTCTTTCAGAACAGTGCCTCTGAAAGCAGTCATGTTAATAACTGTGGAGAAAGTCAAATTAGTGTGCGTTTCTGCAAGATGTTGTCAGGCATGAACTTACCTCACTTATTCAAGACTGATATGTTAGGAATCAAATGGATGCGTTAGCATGCCAGCAGGTATTTTACACTCATGTTGTAAAATGATTTTATTGGAAATACATGCCAGAAGATTTTTCCAGGCAAATTAATTTTTAGGAGATACGGGATGAATTTGCAGGTCTTCTATTTGAAAACCTATGTATTTTTTTCTTCGTAGAAGCAATGCAGATTTGTACTGCTTCAAACTGCAGTATGAGGTCCAATGTTCATGTTTGCAGCCAAGTGGTAGTTTGTCAGTAGGGAAGCACCTGAACGATTGCTTGCGTTGGAGCAGCTCGACTGATTGAGTTCAAAATTCAGATGAGTGAAAAAAAAAAGTCATAAAGCTGAGTGTAAATGTTTAGACTACAGCCAGAGTTTGAGTTGACTGCAGTACTGCTGTACTGTTTCCAAAAGTGCAGCCAGGCTTCATGGTGTGCATGCTCTGAGTTTTGGAGTCCTTGGTGAATGTTGGTATTTGCTCAGTCAGTACTAGAAAAACAGCAGGTTCCATTCTGAACTGTGAATTTGCCATTAATCCATTAGGCTGTGCATGGAATGCATTCTTTCCTAAAATTCCCTCTCAGAATCTTTCACAAAGTTTTTCTCATGTTTGGCACGTCTTTGGAATTAAAAAAACAAAACAATAAAACCCGTAGCGCCCCTTTCCAGAGAGGGTTGTTTGGTGGGGAGAAAGCTGTACTGTGCAATTGCTTCAGATTGTTACTGACTGAAGTATTACTTAAGACTGAAAAGAAATCTAAATTTTAAAGCTAAAGAGATATCCATAGTTACATACCCAGGTGTTCTTCTCTAGCCACTAGCTATGATTGAAATAGTACCCAGTAGGTGATGAACTAATGGATTGCAAAATGAGGGTAAAATCCATTAGCTTCATGCATGAAAGGTGTGAGAATAGTTGAGAAAACAGGCACATAGTAACAGTCATGAATAAAGTGATAATGATGAAGGGTGAGACAGCAGTCAAATGTGAATTCTAATGATTGAATGTGAGAAGAACATCATTTCAGAATAAAATAAAATAATAGTATGGAGGAGCTTATAACAATAACAAATATAGACATATATGTTTGTATTGATCTTATTTTGTGAAAAGAATCATTCAGAAGTGTGTGAAAACTGGAAGAATTTCTATCTCCATTAATGTACATAAGAACATTGTATATTGATGTGATTCATATCTTAGAATATTGATATATCTCAGCAATTTCTTTATTTTTTTTTTCTGTATGGGCAGTTTGACTATTACATTATTACTTTCAGTATTCTTGATTTATTTCTGTGAAAAGCTTTGAAATCTGAGATTATGTAAATTGATTATGTGTAGATATCTATATGTTTGCAAATATAGGCAATCCGTATAAACTGTAACTTTGCATGTCTCAAAATCTTTTCCGAAGTCTCAGTTATATCCTACAGTATTCAATAGCACTGCTAATATTTTTGCAAACATCTTTTTATGTCAAAAATTTATTTGAAAACTTATGTGATATTGGAAATGATAATTTTTTTTGGTTTTACACATTGAAAACAACACTCAGATGCAAAGTACTTAATTTTCTGTTATTCTTGCATTCCTTGCATTTCCTGAAATTTTCTCTCAAATCTTATTCTTCAGAGAGGACCAATTTCTTGGTCAATTTTCACAAGTGTAATAGATGGGAATATGAGAGAAAATCCACAGTAAATATGGATTTAATCTCTTGAGAGACTGTCACTTAAGTAACGTTTTCTAGATGGTCTTCCTGAGGTCTTGTACTTACGCGCCTTTTGGAGAGCACAGTGCAAGATCAGTTGCAGTTCTGGAGTTACTTGTTTCAAAACCTGGTAGTTACCTGACAATTTATATTTAACAAATGGTACCACAGAATGTTGCAAGCTCAGCTATGGTTTGCTCATCTAACAACTCACTGCAAACAGATAAAAAAAAAAATCTCATGTCAGTGTCATTCACTCCTGGAAAGTCAATGCTAGTTGTATGATGAGTGCATCTTAAAATGCATTTTTTTTTAATCACTGGAATGCTCAAACTCCTGTCTATCTGAAGATATGTAAATCTACAATATCTCATCCTGGCAAGAAGATGTTATGAATTCCTGCCAGACTAGATATCATATAGCTTGTGTATATTGGCAAACATAGTAAATTAATTCTTGGAAGTATTGGTAAACACAGTGTTTTGTACTTGAAAGAGCTGGCACAGAATTGGCAGAAGCCATCAGAAATGTTTTCTTGTTAGGAAACTCATTGATGGACTTGGCTGTTCTCACAAATGTACCATACGTGTTTTCACTTCTAGTTTGTTTGTGACACATTTACATCATTAAAACTGTTTTCTTCCACAGCTTACTCTGTTTCCACCAAAGTAGATATGAAGGAAGTTGTATTCCACAAATATTGTCCCTACAAAAAAAGCTTTATTGCTTTTAGGCTAATTATAGATCTGTAGAAAACACTAGTTGAGAGGAATGAATCCCTGATAGGGTAAGCATCTGGGATTGAATCATTGGCATGATGAAGTGTATTGATCATTAACAAAATGTGCATACGGCAGTAAATTTCTGGTTGGGCAAACGTGTATTTCCTGGCAAGACAGATATAATGAACTACATTATAAGCAAGGCAAACTGGAGTTATTCTTGAAAAGAGGATACAGCAAAATTTTTCTGACAAATGTGTGGGGAAAAAAAAATCAGCATTACTACTATTCTGGAAAACAAGATTTTAGAGTGCTCTTCAAAAAAGTTGTCATTTTCTGCTTTTAGCCCTATAAGTAGGCCCAGAGGTAAAGACTGATAAATGTTTTAGAGAAGATGTATAAAATTGTCTTAAGGAATAAGAGGTAAATGGATTCGGCTGTTCAACATCTTCCTTCAACAAACTCCATTGTTTTAGCTCACTGCTGTTGCCATCATATTCTCATTCCTATGCTTCTTACCATTGCAGCTCTGGTATAGATATTTGGGCAACAGACATGTTCTGGTGCTCAATAGCACTTTCTCTGGAAAAGAAGAAATGCATGTGTAGTGCAGGAAGTGGGGGGCATTTTATATTTCAGCAAATACAGACTTACCAGAAAGGAAGATTTAAACACATGCAACTCTTAACTTCATCTGACCAGTCAAAAACACTTTTATTTATTATTACAGACATAAATATAAGGTATAATGAGGAGTGGTAGGAAATGGTTCTGTCAGGAAAATGTCATGGTGTTTTTCTGTCATCTGTGAAATAGCAAAAGCTTTTTACATAATAGCTGTATTATTCCCTGATTTAAGAATTAAGCAAATCCATTTGGCCCAACAGATCTGTTTTGCACTTTTAGTGGAGCGATGGGGAATCAAATTTGGACTGCAAATACCATGTCCCCTGTGCTTCGGTTACTTCATTTTTTAATAACATATAAGGGTAAAGAAGCAAAACTTTATCAGCCTTTTTTTCCCCTTCTTGGAAACATTAGAATAATGCTCAAGCATAGTGTAAGTTAAAGATCTTGGGAGCCCTCCTAGTGGAGATGGATGCCAACAGAATGGCTGTGAAGTTCATCATTTCTAATAGAGATTTAGAACTGATGATTATTTGACAATTGTATCTACAGCTTGTGTAATTTGGCATAGTTTGTTAAAAACAGGAATGCTGTCTCTTATCCGTGTGAATTTAGGACTTGCATGCATTGAAACTTCCAGCAGTTTATGAAGGGAAAATATTTTATCGAGGGGCATCTCAGAGCACTGATTGCTATTTAGAAGACAGTGGTCAAGTATTGTCAGTGCTGGTGTTCAGTGCAGTGTGATAGAGCAGTTCGGTATAGCTCTTGCCAGCATTATTTTTGGGATAAATACTATCAAAATAAAGAGTAATAAAAGTGATTAACATGTAGGCAAGACATAGTAAAGGTGTTGATTTTTATTTTTTTTTAAGTTTGCATGTGGAGGGGAGAATGGGTAGTTTTGAAAAAGAAAGGAATGTTGTATGGTGAAAAGTTTCCTTTTGAAGAACCATTGCTACGCGTGCTTTTAGAAGTGAGGTACTCTTTGGGTTGTTGTTTAGTAATGTTCCCCATATTTTATTTATGATGAAAATTGTGGAGTTAATGAAGAGGGTTTCGTTTTTGTTTTTTGAACCTTTAAGATGCGTAATTTGTTAAGGCTGTTTATCAAGTTATCTGGGAAGTGACTGCAATATTATGGAATGGAGCACGACACAGATTTCGAAGATAGGAAGTGGCTGATTACAAAGGAAACCAATTATTTTTGTTAGTACTTTCCTTGAAGCCCCATAGCTTTAGGAAGAAAAGAAAAAAGGTTTTCTTTGATAATATATATTTTGGTAAAATATAATTAATTATTAAATAGGGCTAGTCTCAAAAAATGTTGATGTACACTGTGTCAACAGATTCAGTTCTCACCTGTTTGTAAATGCCAAATATTTAACCTTTAGACTTTTTATGTTGCCCACAACATTATTTCACCAATTTTAGAAGATCTTTTGCGAACTTTATTTTAGTGTATGTATGCTTTAGAGCAAAAATGTGAAACATAGCCCAGGTACCATGTCTGTGTGAAGAGGCACACAGTCTGTACCTCACTGCCCTCGCTCAGCTGTTAGCAGAGTGTGGTTTAAAGCTCCTTCAGGTTTCTGGGCCATATACTAATGAACAGAAGCAAGAGCTAATAAGCTCCAGCTTGTGCTGCTGTGTTACGCCATCTGGTCTGAATGTTTATGAGCTTCACATTGTTCAAAAAAGATTCCATACGAGGCAGAATAAAAGAATCCATACTCTTAAAGCTTTAGCGTGTTGCCTCCTGCTGCATTCTCTCACAGAAATACAGATTCCCGTTGTGCTGTGCTGTGTTTGTTTGGCTCGTTGTGGTCTAATGGTGATGATGTTACTGTCTCCCAGAGAAAAATCGTGTGATGAGCTCTTCTCTGCAGCTTTCTGGACTGCAGCCTTCTCTTCTGCATGGGGAGTACCAGCAGACTCCAAGGAAGGAAAAAGATGCACTTAGTTTCAGGCCTCCTTGGGACAGTCTTTCTTGATTTGCCAAGTAATTGGAAATTTCTCTCTTTGGAATAACTGCGGTGAGAAAACTGGATTTTGAGGCATCGTTTAAACCTCATAGAGGGAATTCTTTTCCTTTCCCTCATCAGATCAAAGTACACAAGTAAACTGAACGTACAAAGAGATTTTTCCCATAAGAATGGAGTGGGTGCTTTCTTATGGTATCACAAATATGTTACAGAACCCTGTAGCCTGCTGCCACCATTTCAGTAGTGCTGCTTCCAACCTTACAGTGTTTACCGTCATCTTAGTGCCTTGTATTATCAAAAATAGTTTCGTTCTCATAAGTAATCTTTTTGATTTTGAAAGTGAATATCTGACAAGGGGGAAAACTGAGAAAAAAACTACTGAGAAGGGAAATAAATGAGAGAAGGATCACAGCACGTTTCCAGTCCCCTGCTAACAAATCTCATCTAAGGAATAAAAAAAAGCACTCTCCAAACATTACACAAGCTTAACAATCCATTTGTCAGTGTACAGATACAGAAGACAACCCTAATTTCCATTCTCTTCTCCAAATTACCAGTTTTCCCTGGTATAAAATGCCTGAAGTCATTGAAATAAAAATCAGGAGGGAAGAGTAACTGTAAAAAATACTAAACAATCTTTACAGGAACTTGTACCCAGTGCTGCTAGAATATCTACAGTAGAGGCTGTGTAACCCTTCCAAATGAAGATATTCCATGATTATCTATCCAAAAGGGCCAACCATACCCTGGTCAAGGGAGGGGATTATCCTGCGCTGCTTTGGCTGGTGCAGCCTCCCCTTGAGCACTGTGTGCTATTGGGCACCGCTATGTAAAAAGAACATTGAGCTATTAAAGAGCATGCAAAGGAAGGCTACAAAGATAGTGAAGGGTCTGGAGGGAAAGACATTTAAGGAGCATGTGAGGCCCCTGGGTGTGTTGGGCCCAGAGCAGAGGAGCTGAGAGGAAGGCCTCATGGCTGCTGCAGCTCCTCACAGAGAGCAGCGAGCAGCGCTGGCAGGGCCCAAGGGAACGGCATGGAGCTGTGTCAGGGGAGAGTCAGATTAGGAATTAAGAAAGGGTTCTTCATGGGGCATGGAGCAGACTTGCAGAGCAGTGGTCACAGCAAGAAGCTAACAGCATTTGAGGAGCATTTGGACAATGTTCTCAGACACAGTGTTTGAATTTTAGGTGGTCCTGAGTGAAGCCAGAAGTTAAACTCAGTCCCTTTCAACTCAGGATATACTGTGATACTGAAATTCTTATATATTGTACATTCTGGCTTGGGGTTGTGCTTGTTGGAATCTGAAATAATACCAACTTATCTTCAAAATGCTCTTGTATGAATAGAGCCTCTTTACAGAATGCTTAGAAGTGTCCAAGGTCTGCCATAAGTTAAAACAGGGATATGAACAGACACAAAGAATGTCTAAGCAAACATTACAGAACTTCATATCGAGTAAAGAGCTCTGCACTTGTTCTGCAAGGCATTTTGCTTTACGCACTCTTGCTGTGTCTTTTATGTCACTGTTGAAACGAAGCATCATCTTAATTTCTGGAATGAGAAATCTGATTTGATTATCTTCGTTTATAGAGCAGGTGCTGAAACAAAATAACATTCCTTCCTAGGGTTTCTCAATTACATATCTGTCAGAAGATTTTGTACTTCCTGAAATAAAGAACTGTCAAGAAGTAACTCAGTGTTTCCGTAACATTTCTGGTTAATCAGAAGGGTGGATATATACTAACTTAGAACTTGAATTAGTTTTTGTTTTTAGAATTAGACTCAAATGCTTCACATAAATTTAAGTTTATGTATGTGAAATAAATTGTGGATGTGATTTAAAATCCAGGGTTCTCCTTTCAAAGCCACACTTCTTTTGGAAGCTGCTCAAAAATCAGTTTCCTGCTGACTGCCACTCATTAGAAATGCTCTGCAACTAGACAAAGCATCTTTAGCTCAGATGGAAAAAACAGCTTGAAAGGAATAAGGTAATGTTCAACACCAACAGACTGATTCTTTCTCCACTGTAAGCTCCAGTTACACAATAAAACAGAGAGTACTGACAATTCCAGCTGTCACCCGAAAGCTTAGAAATGTCGTTTATCAAAATATAAACGGTTGGTGTGAAAATCAGCAAGAGATTAAGAAGTCAGCAAATTCAGATTAAAATATTAACGTGACAACTAATGAAACTGACTGTCAAGAAATGTAAACATTTGTAAAGATCAACTCTGCTTTATTCAGTATTAGTGTGATAATACAAAATACTGGAATCTGTAACTGTTACATCCCTGAGAAAGAACATGAGCAGGGGGACTATCTTAAATACTGTACTCAGAAATGGACTATTCTTGAAGTCCTAGTGTCTTGGACCTTTATTCTGGTAAGTGAAAAGCTTGATTTGGCGTTGCTGCTAACTTAGTCAAAGTAAGTTGTTTGACTTCAGAAGAGTTGTTTTGAAATGCTGAGAATAAAACAATGGAGCCAGACTGGTTGTCATGTTTTAAATAGAAAGCTGTAGAGGTTACATGTGCTAAATAAAGATATGCAGAATCAGATTATACTAGCCATGGTCTCTGGGAATGGGGCAGATCTGTAATCGAGCTTCAAGTGCCAAAATGAGCCTTTCTGCATACCTGTAAGTGGAGAATACTCTGTACCTGCCTTCAGTGTGCATTCTTGACACAGAAGTGTATTGCAAGCTCTGCAGAGCTTTCCTTGTGAAGCTATTAAATGGGAGTGGTGAGTTTCATAATTCAACCATTGTTTAAAGTACTTCATTAGTAAGGCACTTTTCCTGGAATTTTTATATTGCTTCATAAGAATGGAATTAAAAAAATAGAAAGAAAATAATAAAGAGCAGTGAATCACCTTTAAAATCCTAGAGATGAAAAGGTCATTCCAGTTTCCTCTGGATGTTGTCCCTAAGAAGCATGGCACGATACAGCCACATAAGCAGGCTGTTGCCTCTTGAACAACCAGCCTGGCAGTAGAGGTGTCCTGGCAGAATCCTTGTGCTTGCAAATACACATAGCCTGTGCTGTTAGAAGGCTATCATAATATGAAAAATTAATATAATCATCTCATCTAGTCTTTGGATAGATGATCTTTCAGGGTCCCTTCCAATCTCTAACAAACAGTAAGCAGAATGTACTGAAGATTCATGAACTGTTGTTCACCAAAACTTCTGTTGATACAGTTATTTTATTTGAGCTCACTGTGGTTAATCTATTTTTATTTTCGCCTGATTTTTAAATTTGTTTTGATTTCTCCCAGTGAAAAGAGAACTCTTTATTCTCTGAATTTGCTCCATTCTTCCTCACTAATTCAGACTCAATTTATTTATTGCTTTCATTATACAAATGAAGAAGCATTATCTAAAATTGACTTGAGAAAGAAAATAACATGGCACAGTTTAAACTGATTTATCAGGGAGTTTTATGTAAGCTTTCCAGAACTTTTCCAGTATTGATGGCTTTATTTTCCCTTGTGAACAGTCGCAATGGACATTTGCCAGAAATGCTTAACAGTTAATTCCAGATATTTTAATAGGATAAAAGTGCTTGGTGTTCAGAAGTGTATAAAATCTTGAGTTTCTGTTAATTTTAATTTACAAAGCAAAAATCATTCACAAGAGAATTTTCTTAACAGTATAATCTAATAAAATGTAGCCAAAAAGTAGGTTTTATGTTATCTATAAAAGTTCTAGAAATGGAAATTCAGGTCACGTAGTAAGTGATCACTTACTTATATGTTAACTCTTAATCCATTACATTTATTAGTTGTTTGTTGGAGTTTTTTTGTGATTCTGAAAAGCAGAAACTTACTTGCACTTACACTGGCTAACTTCTGACATTGTACAATTGGGTCAATATTATTTGAAAGCAGTAAAATAATGACAATAAGCATCCGTGATATCTAGAAATATACTTAACTCCTGCTGTTAGAGTTGTAGAGAAGAAAATGTACTTTTCTTTCTTCAGACAACTGTTTGTGGCCTGTGAAAGATGCACTCAGTTTTCCTAGAGTTGAAATTCCAATAAAAGGGAGGTCCAAATATTGTTTAAAAAAATTTCGTTTTATTAGTTTTGAGCATATCTTTTTTTCCTTCTTTTCAAATACTTGCATGAAATTAATGGTGTTTACTAGCTTGACCTTTTTATTTCATAGTCTACTGGCATGAAGGAAAAAAGAAAAAATTAACTTCATGTTGTTTCTTCATGTTGTAACTTTTGCAACTTCATGTTGTAACTTTCATGCTGTTATATTCAAAAAATAGAACTTTGAATTTTTTTTAAATAACAATCATATCAGACCAGTGATAATGTGTTCATTTGGTACGTACTTTTAAGTCCTCCGAGTAAAGAAATTAACAAAGTTTGTGGTTAAATAATTATTTCTGCTAGAAATCAAAGGATCACATATTGTCCTACATACGCTGAGTTTTTATGTTCTGCTGGAGGCATGAATTAGTTTTAAAATGTTTCAGCGATGTCTCATTGTTCCTTCTTTTGTGAAAGTTTTCAAATTACTTATCTCACGTGTGTGTAAACACAGAACGATGCGCCTGGAGTAGTGGCATAGGAAAGGTTCTACCTGCATGAGTGCATTGTTCATTGCTTCACCATTTAAATTTAGCGTGAGAATTTGTACTTAGATTTTATTATTAGAATTATCAATGGTCTTTTAAAACTTCCTTCCTCAAGGACTAATCTCCCTAATAAATAACTGCATTCATTTTTACCTTGTATTTATTTTTTTAAGAGACTATTTGTCATGTAGTTTTGTATAATGATTGTCTTTGGATTACGACACCTACCGTTCTGTAAAATACTTCTGTTAATATATAGGATCAAATTAATTTTGCATTTCTAGTTGTGGATAAAAAGCATGAAAACATGGGTCTGTTTTTTTCTTCTAATTCTGCATGCAATCAGTTCTTTGACTTTGCTATTCTTACTGCTGCAAACAGAAACTAATATTTCTATCTATAGTAACAAAAAAATTACATTACAGATTAGCCTGTAGCCTGTGTCAGTGCAAACCTTGGAGAGTACTTTTTCAGTAATGTATGAATTAGTGGTTGCGGAAAGGAAATATTTGTAGGATGTGTGTGATTGGTTTGGTTTGCAAGTGGATTCTCAAAGGCTTCATCGAACTGTTGATTCTAGGGATACAGTTCTTTCTAGTACCAGGGAGATTTAGGCTTACAGACGTAGCCTGAGTTTTAGCTGATATTGTAGTAGTGATTAGAGGATGTTTGCAATTAATTGTTGGCTATTGATCTGTAGACTTTAGATGTTTGGGGAGAATGATTCTAATGATTTGATTTTATTCTGTATTTTGAAATCTACTTGCAGGTAAAAACAAAATAGGAAAAGGAAAAAGAAAACCTCCACCCTTACTGAATTATTTTTCTATCTTAATATCCTACTTGCTGGATCAGGTGTTTAAAGATCTCACTGATGCATGCTTACAACGTTCACCAGTTTACTTGCTGCTACTCACTTGAATACTGCTGCTTTGCAGGTTAGGGGGGTGTCACAGCTTCCCTGGATGCTTCTTAGAAACTAGATGTAGACAATGTTTTCTTTTTTCTTTCATTCTCCTCTTGGATTCTTCTCAAGTTTGTTATCACCAGTTGCTGCTCTGCTCATTTTCGGTCATGAAAGGAAAGACACGTCAAAACAATTGGGTCTGCTTTATATATTCTTTGTGGGGAATTTTATTTATTAAAAAAAAAAAAAGGAATGTCTGGCACACAGCCTTTTTTTTTCTAGCTTTTTTTTATTGTAATCAAGTAAAATTAAGCTCCCATACTTCAGTCCCACTGTGGTGACCATTGTTCCACTGAGCCACTCGCCAGGTGTTTGCCTCTGCTAGACGGGGGCTGGTGCCACTCGCAAAGAAATCAGCAGAGACAGGCTGAACATCTGAAATGGCTGCCTCTGAATGTTACTCTAAATAAACAAGATGGTCTATGACAGGAGAGGAAATTGCAATTGCGGTGTCAAAGGTGTAACATTAGATACCTCAGTGCTTCTTCCAGAATCATTAGCCACAATGCATTTATTGTAGTAGGGCTGAGCATGCCTTCAGGAATATAAAAGCTCATTTAGCTAATTTTCAGCTTTGTCTTTGGAGGCTAACAAGGGAGATAGGTCTACTTATTGCAGGCTGTTACTCGAGTTCACAAATTCCTGGCACCCATCTGTATATCATACAGCTGCACTGGACCTCAGCACAAAGGAAGCTGTGTCTGCTTTGGCCAACTTCTCCATAGCATTATTTCCACTTTTCAATGCAGTATTATTCATCGTTGAATTCCTCCATGTAATAAATATTCATTTGACAGATAATTATCATCATCCCGCACAGCTCCACTAACACCAAACTTCTCACCAGCAGTCGTTTCTGTCACCGTTCTGGCAGCAGGGAGCTTATGGTTCCTTATGCTTTAATAATGCTCCATCATCTGGGATAGCAGATATGGGTCAAGTGTTAAAAACTGCCTGTATACACTGCCTGTGGTTTTAGGAACACCAAACCTGACTGTGGAGTAATAGCGCAATGGGCAGACCAGCAACCAAAGTTGTTTTGCTTTAACTTGGTGCTCCAATATAGAAAGCATATTATGATCAAATGAGTGTTCAGACATAATATTCCAATATTTTAAAGTTTTTCTCTATGACTGTAGTTACAAAATAATAATAATAATAATCTCAGTCTTTAATTTGGCTATAGGAATGGATCTGTGTAGATTGTCAGTGGGAATAATGTTGCTAGCAAGTATTCGTATTTCATTTTTATTTTATGGTCTCCTTAAAATGACTTATATGTATAAAATACCTTTAATTGGCTAATAGGTCCTTTTCAAGGAGAAAAAAAGGAAAGTAAAGAAAGAAAAGAAAATTTGTTTAATTATTATATTAAAATTCAGCAAACTAGTCTAAGCAAGAAGAGTAATGTGTTAAACAGGAAAACACTGACTTGTGAAGTTTTCTGGCCAATAGTCTTAAATTCTTCTGTAGCAGTGCATCAGCAGCTTCCTTCTCATTTGGTGTTCTAATTTCCATCATGGTGTCCACTCATTTGATTCTTACTGTTCATATGTGACCCATTTTGAATTGAAATAAACCAGAGGCATGAGGAAGCATTTCAGCAATGAAGAATATACATACTCTTCTGAATGTGTTTCGTGTTATTTTTAGTGAAAAGATGGTTCAGAGAGGTAGATTGTATTAGCATGGTGAAAAGGGTTATTTGTACTGTGCTTTTTTTATTCTCTACAGCATTACAACTCCCCTGTTCTTTTTCCTTCAAGTTGAGTTTTCCTCCTGCTCAGAGCCACCACATCCAGGCCTTTACTTCCTTGTTCCATCGTCTGCACTGAAATCTGTCATTAAAGGGCATCTAATTCAGTGCTCTGTTCTTCACACGTTGACTGACTTAAGAGTGAGACTAGTTTGTATGAGCTTGATCTGGTTAGTATGGGAGAGGTTCTTGCGATGCTTTTAGAGAGAAGAGATTAAAGTTCTGACAAACCAATGTGGGTTGGTAAGTTTTTTTTGATTTTTTATTTATTTTTATTTTTTGTCAGTCACAGCCACTTCTAGACCCACTGCCTGCAGCCTGTGCCGGTCATCCTGCTCAGCTGTGCTGGTTTTTTTTTTTTCCTATTTGCTCTGTTGTGGCTAATATCGGGCACAGTACGAGGTGGTGAAGCTCGGGAAGTGGTGAAGCAGCTGGTAGGAAAATGAGACAATACCAAACGGTAGATAATGCCTAGAAAGGCAAAACCCACATGGGACTCCTGCTCGATGGAGAGACTGTTACTCATGAAGACTCTGAACTCAGCAGGCTTGTGTGAAACAAATTTATTAGGAGAAAGAAGTGGAAAAAAGGCTTGAAGATATGCTTAAATGCAAAACTGTTAGATAACAGGAAGCTTTGTACAAAAGGGTGTTTAAGCATTTCCTTTTTTCATCTGAAAACAATTAGTTACATGGCTGAGTAGTAGCTTGTATTTTTTCTAATGCTTTTTTTTTTTTTTTTTTTTGTAGAATAGCTTACGTTGAGGGAAAATTTTGAACCAAATTCTGTAGGCTGTTGCTTTGAGTCTCTCTGGCCAGCATGTTTTGTCATATAGGGAATATTTATTAAATATGTTAGGTAAAAACTGTAAGGTTTATAAATTACGTGTTTTTATTCTTCTATTTGTTTTCCTTCTCCTTAATATAGTGAATTACTTGGGTGAGGTGTGTTTTTCACTATGTGAAATAGTGGCTGCTGCTGTCCTTCCAGAATAGCAAAAAGTAGATCTAAAGCATGATTCAGCAGAATAAAGTCACAAGAATTGTGACACTTTCTGATCCTGCAGGGCTCTTCTTCTCAAATCCCTAGCATGATTCAGAACCCCCATGTGCAGCATAGGGCCCTTTTCTTGTCAGAACACCTTTCTCCGTGATGTGCAGTAAAGCTAATGAAAGTTATCTCAAACTGTAAATTTATTTTTTTCCTCCTTATTTTCTTCTGGTTAGCTGTAGCCTAAGTGTTTAATTGATATTTGTGCAGATTCTTCTAGCTGTATATATAAATGTTTTTGAATGTGGTTCAATGCACAGTTGCTCTCATTTGCGCTTGAATCTGGTATTTCCCTGGAGTCTCTATTTTGAGAGCTGTCTCCCTTATGTGTCCCTTTTCTGATCATGGCTTAATTACATTTTAAATGCCTTCTGTGTTACTCTCTCCACCACCTCAATTAGTTCACCTCCAACTGTGTGAATTTTTTAATAAGGAGGCAGAAAGTATTTCCAGCAATACTGAACTTGAGTTCTGCTTGTCTCTTTATGGCAAACTTTCCTTTGGGGCAGTTTGTAGGGCTACTGTAGGCTAATCTGGTAGTGAAGTGTCTTGCTGTTTTGGTTTGGTTTATTTTCTCTGAGTTAGAGCTGGGAACCTTTAGGAGCTCTTTCTCTGTAGAACACTTTGTTTGGGTTATTCTGCTTGTACTTTTCAGTCTGTTGAGGTCCAAACAAATTATTTCATTTTCTAACTTCTTTTTTGGGAAATTTGTTAGTTACCAACTTCTAACTATTTCTTGTTGGGTGGTTAGCCTCCCAGCCATCATGTCAGCAATACAAATTATCCATTTATTCCACAATGAAGGAGACCTTGTTTTAGTCAGCAATATCTGTGATTTGCATTAGAAAGAGCAGGTGCCTGTCTACTCATTTTCGAAAGGAGAGCAATCACGTTTTAATGCTTACCAGTCAGTCACTTGTTATTTTCAAGGTATCTATTACAAGGCAGTGTCAGAATGAAAGATAAAGATGCTATGTGGTTAAACTGTAGCCTAGTGTGTTGAAAGTCAGTGACTGGAATAGCTAAAGTGTGTATTATATACCCAAATAAACTATTCAGTATTTTAAAACAAATAGAACACACATTAAGAAAGGGTGAGGGAATTGAAAAGGTCTAGAGCTAGAAAAAAATGTAGCCAAGCACTCCTACCCACATAAAAATACTGGAGGTATTTCATCATGTAGTGGCTTTGTTCCCAAAGCTTGGATAAATTTTTGGTGACAGATGGTAGAGACTCACAGCACTTGTTTAAACTTTGTGAAAATGTACTGAGGTCTTTTGGTGTGCTTTGGAATTCTCTTCTCATACTTAATTCCCTTTGGCACAGCACAGGAATGATGTTACTTATTCCCTCTTTTGGAACCCTCTATCAAATCTTGAGGTGGAAAATTAGATGAAAACAGCTCTCGGTATTCTAAGCATATATCCCTCCTAATATATAGGGAAAAGGCAGTCTTGTAGTACCTATTTAAGTAGCTTAACAGCATAAAGACAAATGCTATTGGAGTAATTCTGAAAAATGTTCTTGGAAGTACGTTGTTCCCTTCTGTGCTCAATTTCTCTACTTTAATGACCCTGAGTTTTGTAGATACCATATTGTATGCTTAGGAACTTTATTATGCTGACATAAATGTCTGAGATTTTCATCTTTCCGTGGTAACCGTGAGATGCATTTTAGAGTGAAATACATTTTAAGAACTGTTTATTTAACTTAAATGGTAGTAATGTTCTGTGATATTTATTTAAGATTACCACGGTGTATTTTGTGGGTGTGCACACCTGCAATTACTGCACCATTTTCAGCTGAGTTACTTTAAGGCATCTTGATAGTATGACATCAAAAAGAAAACCGATTTTCTAGTTACTGAGTCAGAATGAGTCTTAAAGTTAAGTAACTAATTAATGGAATGTAGTGTTGAAGAAACAGTTTCTGGAAATACGAAGAGAACTCATAAAGATGTAAAGGAGGGAAATGGGTTTATACACTTGAAAAAATGGTTTATGTAGTAGAAATGAGAGATGCAAAAAACAGTAACTTCCATTAGGTTGTTTTGATATTACTTAAACAGCAATATTTGAACTGCTGATATTGAAAGCCTTTTGCTAAAACGAACACTTGAAAGAAGAAGGGAACAGAAATGGTCCACATTTTTTGAAGGGAGTGTAATCTCCCTTTTCTTGGTCAGATGGAACATTTGGTGACAAACTCCTCAAGAGATTTTTGGGGAAAGAGAGGTTATTTGACTGACAATCTGTATCCCCAGTTGGTTAATCAAATGCAACGGATGTGCCAAGTTGTCTTTCATATGTTCTCAGCAATGTCAGGTTGGCAGCTGGATGTAATTGGATGGGAATGGAGGTACTGAAGGGCTCACGTGCACACACACTCCCTTTCTTCTTCCAGGATTAATAAAAAGAGGGTATTTGTTGGTCTAAATTTTACTTAGTTGTTTTTATCTAAATCAAAAGTACATGCAGCATCCCTATTAGATGTTAAGCTTGTGTAAGCCGTAAGTAAATTTTTCAAAGATCTTGGGGGAAAAGGTTGGAAAAAGTGCAAATATGTGCACCTGCAATCCAAATAGGACAGTGTTAATCTGCTTAGCTGGAGTAGGAGCTATCTCACAGTCTGAATTGATTTTTAGTGGAAAAGGTGATTGTACTTAAAGCAGTTCGTTAGCATGCCAAGAAGGCAGGAGCAGGGCCCTCACCTGGCACTGCTGCACCTCTGAGCTCACACGCATGTTGGCTCTGACACAGCTGCAGGGCAGGAAGGGGCTGCTGAGGAGACACATGAGGGTCAGACCTCGCATTGCCAGAGGCCACTGCTCTTCCATTTCTCTTGTTCCTGTGATGGCAGCGCAGTGACAGCAGTGACTGATCACCCATTTGTTGTTTGGTGAACGCACGACCTGGTGCTTGTGAGGTGCGTATGCCTCACCCTTTCCTTTACGGATCCTGTTACACCTCTCAGTAATACCCACTCTGTTGCAAATACTTTTTCCAAAATTTCAGGGTTTTTTAAAAATTTGCCAGCTCGGATGTGAACTTTGCCAATGGATGAAAGTAACCAGCCCTACAGAAGACCTGCTTGTGTTGTTTCAGTCTTGAAATAACTGTAAGTGCATTCCCTGAAGATGGCCCAGGGTGATGTTAACAGCCCTCCTCCAATCCCGCCTGCCTCTGATACTCAGCCCTCCATCATCAACGGCAAATGAGTAGTAGATGCTCTTTTAAGCAAAATTTTAATAACCCATCAGCAAAGAACATTTCTGGTACGTCTCTGTTGATCATGGCTTTCTAAAAGTATTTCCATCATCAGCATTGCTGATGTTTATTCCAAGACAGTCATCTGACCTGAAGCCTACATGCTACCTACTTTATCTGCCCCACTGGCATCATACAAGGTGTTTCTGGATTTACAGCATGTAAATGAAATCAGATTTTTTTTTTTTTTTTTTTTTTTTTTTTTTGCTTTCTAACACTAATTCAATGAATATTGTAAAGATATCTGCACTTTTTTGATTCAAAAAAGGCTTCGATTTTCATTTAGCATATGAATGGTTCTACTCGAATTTTAAAAGGAGAAACAATTTAAAGATTTCTAGAAACAATAGGTGTATTTTTATAATACTTTACAAACCAGAATCAAAACTGTTGGTAGAAATTAATTTTATATTCCCATCCTGAATGCTATTAGGATGTGAAAGCTGTCATGAAATCTCAAAGACTGATGTTTGAATGAAAGTGATTCTGCTTTAAATGTAAAGCATATTCAAAAATGACTTCCAGAAGTTTGTAGGGATCTAGCAACAATTAGAGGGTCATGTCACTTTGAAAAATGGTGGTATACAACTTTGTCTGTTAAAAAAAATGGTCAGACTTCATTCTCTTAAATGAGAAACCAGCCTTCAAGCTGGAACCACGACATTATCCACGCCTGTTAAATTATAAACATACTGGATTAAAGCTATCAGTACTCCACTTTTTCACTTTCTGAAGTTAACCTTGAGGAAGAATATGTATTCATTTAAAACTCTTTCAAAAGAAAAGTCAATTTTCTCCAGATGATTTGATTCATACTTGTGCTGTCTTTCAAGAAATTCTTTTTTTTTATTATTATTTTCTTTTTAATAAAAGAAATTAACAGAATCTACAGGGTAAGATTGTGGCTAGCTTTAATTATGAAAATGTAATGATGAGAAGAAAGGGTTCATTATCTGTTGATTCCTTTAAACGCATGGAGAAATAACAAAAATTGTAACTGACAAATGATTTTAGAATCAAGGAAACTTGTTAAGCTTCTGAAAGAAAATTTCAATGCTTCTCTTATAATACAGCTTTTGAAAACAGCAAATCTTTTTTTTTTTCTTGAAAATTCATCCTTCCTAATGTATTTTTGTATATTGAAATTGAATGTATTGTAAGACAAGTTTTCCAAACTCTATTTCAGCTGCTGCATTATAAAAACATCATTTGTTCTCACAAATGATACTTGTGGTTCTTTATGTCTGTGATAATATTTCTTTTCTCTTCCCTTCTGTACAGTAGCATTAACGTGGTCATTATTTGAGACTAAGTAGGTTTCTTTTAACAGAAATGTGGGTTAATGTTTGCTGTGGTTTTATAACTCTGAAGTTCATTAAAAGTGATTTATGAGTATCTGCAATAGAAATTTCTCTTTAACAGAATCTGTGTAAATGGAAGTATTTTACATTATAAAGCCACACTTTAAGAATAAGGAAGGCATTAGCCAGCAATACTTAAGATGTGTTTGAATTTGAAGGATTACATTCCCAGTCTATCTGATAAAGATAATGTTTCTTGCAAAATTAAAATGAGACCCACTGCATCCACATTGTATTTGTAAAAGCTTTATCTCTGGCACCTGGCTAAGTTACTCTTGAAAAACAAGATCTCTAACATTACAGTTTTCCAATGGTTTGCAGAAAAGATTTTCCACAAAGTTTGTCTGTGTCTTCATAGGATGAGGGTAGGATGCAGAACTTGAGAACTACATGTTCTTACTCATTTGGTTTTCATAATTCACAAGAATTACTCCAAGAACTCCAGCTGCATTTTTTTAAAATGGTTCAGTCTATTCTTGTCAGTCTGCTCCTGCTCTCTAAGTCTGAAGAATTGGTTTGAAGACAAGGTGGGAAAGGTGTTTGCCATCTTCTGCTTCCGTTGGGAAAGGAGTCGAGAAATAGATTCTTTCCTTCTCGTATATATATATAGCAGATTTGGCTTCCCATTTTAATATTCCTTTTGTTATTACTATTTGTTATTTGTATTACTATTTGTTATTGCTATTATTTTTAAATTTCTAGCTTTTCTGGTGATAACTGGAGATTTAATCTAAGAAAATAAAGAGAGAAAAGAATACAAGGAGAAATTGAAATACAGTAGAAGAAAACATCCAGTCCTGTGCATTTGATACCTAAATATAAAAGCTCAAATGATATTTTTATATGCAGATTATTTATGTGTAATATACTTTTACTAAAATAGATGCAACTAGATCTGTTTTGGATTGTGATAATACTCTATCAAGTGATAAACATCACTTTAAAAAGCAAATTAATAGTCATTGTAAAGTGCTTTTGCAAATTAATGGATATTTGGCTTCTGTCTCAATAATTCTAATATGAAAAGTTACTGAAATTTTATGTCCTTAAATAATATTGTCCAAGGGAAGAAGCAGCGTGTTCTCAACTTAGGAACGTACAAAAAAAAAATTTAAATAACAATCTCTAACTCAATCAAATGTGAATACAGACACACAAAGCATTCACAGAGTTATCCAGCAGCTTATGTTACGCAAACAACTTTATAAAGCAGCTTAAGATGTCTGCACGTTAATTCTCAAGTCCAGGGTGCAGCCAGTAAACCATGGTGCTCAGGTGAGAAATGAGAAATTTTCAGGGCCATTGAACACACTGAATTTAGTGGAGTGCTCAATAGCCCTCAAAATTTCTCATTTAGGAGGGTGCGTGTGTGTTGCTTCAAAAAGTGAATGTGAGCTTCACTTTCTCCATTTTATTTATTTTCTCCCTTCCTTTCTCAGTCCTTCCTCCTGTCTGTCTATCTTGTACCATAAGCAGCTGGTCTTCTTATTTTGAAGTAAAAGAAATGCACTCCCTGATTAACCTATTGGTGTTAGTTTAAAGTGTGAAAACGCATTCACTGTGCAACACAGTAAAAACAAACCACATGTTTGTTTCTTTTCTTCCTTTGATTTTCCTATTATCACTCCTTCAGACACTAGCTTGGTAACTACTGTAGGCATGATGTTATTCAGGTTAATGTATCACCCTGAGCGCAGCGCAGACAATTTGGAACTGATGGAGGAAGGAAGGGGAATCAAGGCCACCAGGCATGGGGACAGCTGAAAGACAGATGTACCCAATATACCCAGGTCCATCGCACACCCAATCTGATGGGACTGTGATAGATCCACAGCTGATGCCAAGCCAAAAGGGGTTCACCACTGAGTGCATGGTCTTGGGTGTGTGTTGCACATTTCTCCTGTAGATTGGGAAATGTTTTGACAGACATTGTTCATCTTTTTATCATAAGTATGTTGGCAGGTGGTGATCCAGTCTTTTTGTTCTCTTAGCCTATGAAATAGAGCATTCCTTCTCTAGCCAAATCAACCCCTTGAACCGGATAAATTGTCCATCAAAATTAATAAGCAAGTTTCGCTTTTTGTTTGCAACATTAAATGCTGAAGAACCTAAAGATCTTCATTTCCATAAGCACACATTAGGTCCTCACTGGATGTTTGCACCATGTCTGTTGCTCATCCCCAAGCACCTCTGCTGAATGGCTCCTCAAAGCTGTGTTTTGGTGTTACGTAAGAAATCTCCATCTTCCTTCAATTTTTGTCATTAGCACCATTGCTTACTGTCAGATATCGTGGGCAGAGCCCTCACAGATGGAGCCCTCACAGCTTGCTCCAGCCATTGACTATGCGCAGCTCTCTGCAATAATTTATTTAAAGCTTAGCCACCATCCTGGCTTTATCCAATTCTGGTCTGTTGATTAAATATTATAGATGACATGTATGGTGGTGAGGGACTGAGAAACAGCGATTGCTCCTAGTAAGTAACATTATGTTCATGGTACAAATAGTAACTGGCATATGTTGAAGCCAAACACGATATTATGATTTAATTAACAGAGCAATTAGGCTGTGTTTTGTACAAGAGAAAGCACTGGAGCGAACGTGTCTTTAGATTTATCAGGGGCTTCTCGGGCATGTTGTCAGGGAAGAAGTTGCCCATAGATGTTGTGGATGCCCCATCCTTAGAGACATTCAAAGTCAGGCAGGATGGGGCTCTGAGCACCCTGATCTACATGTAGATGTCCCTGTTCATTCCAGAGGAGTTGAACTGGATGGCCTTTAGAGGTCCCTTCCAATTCAGACAGCTCTATGATCCTTTGTGGAATTTCATGAGGAGAACTGAGTGGTTGTACAGCTGGGTGAAAGGTTCCTCAGAATAAGAATGCTAGAGCAAGAATTAGGGAAAAAAAATTGTGACTCAAATTTAAGGACCTTTGAAATATGTAAGTCCAAATGACTTAATTATATGTTCCTTTGGACAGTTGTTTGTTTTGTTTAATGTTTGTTTATTAGCAAACTTCTTCGCAAATGCAAACTGTGGAAATTCCACAAGTCCTGAAGGTCCGCTAAGAAATGCTAAAGCATTTACAGCAATTCCGCTGTAAAAAGCTGAGCAGTGGGACTTTCATCCGCATTGTTACTATGTGAGATGTCAGACGGTTCTGGCCACGCAAAGGAGGATGAGGTAGTACTGAAGATGCATTGTGATAAAGGCTGTATATACAGATGTAAACCTAATTAAGTTACTAACTGTCCTGGTGGTTAAATTAAAGCTGTAGTAAGATCCTCAGAACGTGGAGTGTGTATCTAGAAAGAGAAGGCAAAAGTTCTCAGTAGTTCTACCTTGCCAAGAGCAGTGTTAGAGCTGGTACTACTGAACTCCATCATTCCTGTGTCAGCTTGAACATCTTAGAGAAAAGCAAACAATATTGTGCAGTGTGAACAAAGATGTGTTTAACTGATCCACTGTGAAGATTTATTTTTTTTTCATGAAAACTAAGTTGCAGAAAGTAAAAGAAAGGAATGAGTTAACTGAAATTCCGATTATTTTTAAGGCAACCAGCCTCCTTCCCAATTCCTGTTCATAAAATATTTTGCATTTCTTTGTGTTAATTTGATATCATTTTTCTTTTTTACAAAAGCAAAAGATTAAATATTTGTTTTTTAAAAGTTCACTTAAAATGAACTCCACAAAGCTTCTGATGTGAAAAATCCTATCATGATCGTCTGTATAAGTTCATAATAGCAGCCTATTTTCCTCTGTACACAGTTCATACAAAAACTTGAATTTCATGTTAATGTTCCCTCATTTCTTTTGTGACTGTGTCTCTTTGGTTAGACTGTGTCTAACATAAATCCACTTGAACTTTATCTCCTTGTGGAAATGCGTAGTATTTTAGGTAACAAGGTTAGATATGCAAGCCAAACCAGACAATTTTGGCACGCTAAGTGCTTTTCAGAATATGCATCCCATGAGAGATGAAATACTACAAAGGTTTGTATACTTAAGGAATAGGCTATTCATGCAATATATTGAGTTCAGATTTGGTTGGCTGTGAGTTATAGTATTAAAAAATCGATTTATTTTACTCTGCCAGAGAAAAAAAAATAGCTGAAATATTGAATTTGTTAGCTGCTGCATTTTGAATTAACTTCTAGACTGAAGGTTAAATTCTATGCTTCTTAAACATGTGTAATCTAATTAGCATTTGTGAGATTTACTGGGATGAATTTTCCCCTTGGCATATGCAATTGCAAACGGAAAAGCTGTGGGCTGCAGGCTGCTAGGGGCAGACAGTCTGCCTGTGGTGGACATCCGCAGAGGGAAGTGCCTGCATCTGAACTCTGGGGGGCTGGGATCAGCTGACACGGCTCCTGAAATTGCCAGAGTATTTATTATTACAGGAAAGTTTCTTAGCTGCTAAAAATAAGTAGATATTGACTTTAAAGGGAAGGAAATGCTCCTTGAAATTGTTGTTCAGTTGACAAATTGCTGACATACTTTACAGAAGTCTAAGTTCAAAAATGAAAGTAAAACTGCTTTTTGAGAGAATTGCAGCAAGTGTTATGGGATGGACTTGGCAGAGGTTATTTCTGTAGCCTTGATCAAAATCTAGATGAATGTTAAAAGTGGTAATTAAGTCTGTTGACTCTTGTTTCATGAGGTGATAAGTGTCGCTTCCATAATTTTTTCTTGATGTATATCAGTAAACTCTCATCCTTTGGAAATACACTCTCATCAGTGTAGATGAGAAGCACTACAGAGCTGCTAGTCTTTTTAAATGCAGCTATCCCATTTATTTGTCTAATTTACTTTCCTTGAGTTTTACATGGTTATAGCAGATAAATCTTAGTTTTCTTTGATAACACGCTTCTTGAAATGCCAGTACTCCTCCTTTTTATGTCATCTCTTAGTACATGTGCTAATTGTCAGAATTGTCACAAGCTGCCTCATTGCTAGCTGTCTGCTGTTGGCCAGCAAGATTTAGCGTTCACCAACCTTTCACAGCATGAGGGCAGGGTATGGACTAGAACTCTTGTCACGTTTTATAGCAGCTCAGTTCATTTAAGCAGTTATTTTACAAGGAAGCATCCAGTCACTTCACTGTTACTGGGAAATGTTTGGTGAAATAGTGGTGTCCACAGCCTCCATTTAAATGAACAGTATAGGCCTTATTTCAGGGTGGAATAGTATCACCCTTTTTACGTGCTTTCATCTTTATTTCATTGATAGTAGGCAATGGGTTACTCGTTTAGTACCATTGCTGGCTTTTTATTTAGTTTGTGTACAAGTCTTTTTTTGAACTTTGTCAAGAAAAAATAAGAGATACCATGCACCATTTGGAACTGTATTTTATATAAAGGTAGCTTTATTCATTTACTATTGTCAAAAGGAAAGTAAAGGCTGAGTGTAATACAGCTGTGATATTTGTGTCCAGCATCAATATCTGGACTGTGTCATAGGAAAATTTGGTCAATGCTGTGTAATTAAGCAAAGTGGAACTAGTTTGTTGTGTATATTTAAAATGAGAGGTACAAATAAGTCATTATGTGAACAACACTGTATTTAGTTATCTTCAGTAACTTCCTGTGAGATGGCCTCTCTGTATATGTCTCCTATGTCCAAGGATCTTTAAAGGTCTTGGAAAAGCAAGGATTTTTGGAGGTTGGATGTTTTGTGTTTACCATCCTAGCCATAGGATACAGAGAGTTTATTTCAGAAAGGCCATTAGGGTTCATATCTCTCTTGCAGGTATCTGGGTAGGTTTAAGAACCAGCAGCCAGTGTAGAGTCCAGCCTCAGCTGTTCAGCTTCCATTTGCACACACTGGAACCACTTTTCTTCCTTCCTTCTCCCAGTCTGCCAAGTGGCAGTTTTAAACAGACTCCAGGCAACAGGAAGGAAGACTGCATTGTAAACACAGATACAGTGAATGCCAGCTATTTCTTCTTCTGCAGAAACTACGCAGCTGCTTCCTGGTATCTCCTAGCCATCTCCATCAAACCTCAGTCCACCTCAAGTCAGCTGAGAGAGCGCAGAGGCAGTGAAGTTGATGCATTTTGCAGTTTCACAAATAAAAACCTGAGATCAGGTCCTCTACGTGTGAGGAAAGATCAGAGCAGTGGTAGAGCTCTCTGAAGGACCCCCTTATCAGCCTTAGTTTGGTTGCCCTGGGGCATGGGAGGAGCATGAGCAGCATGAGTGCTTCTGGGATGGGGCAGCCTGTGCAGTAGCACCAGGGAACCAGGTCTTCCAGGACTCAGTTGAGGTTGTGGGCTGTTCATTCTGTTTTCTGTCGCTGCCCACTTTCCTGCTCTCTAGAAAACACGTTGCCATTGCCTGAGCTTGTATGAGCTGCTGCCGCAACAGAGACCTTCAGAAATGTTTTGTTGGCTAAGAGATTTGATTTACAGAGATCGATGACTTGAATATTGAGCCACTTGTCTATTTTAGCTTAGCATTTGGTTTGTAGATTTTGGTCAATGCTTTCAAGAAAATACCAGGGCTTTTTGTTATTTCTGAGAATATGCTTAAATAATAACCATTCCTCTCACCAGCTCGTAAGTGGATTAGTTCAGCAAATTGAGGCTTTCGTTAGGATGACAGTAGGAGTGAATATTTGTCCTCAGTCTCTCTCAATGACCCTCGTCTCTCATGTTTCTTTTCTGGAAATTGAAAGAATACTGTATGCATGTTTGATATTGTATTTAGTCTCTCAAGATGGCATCCCAGGTCTGATGTTCAATTAGGGAGTACAGTTCTGTAATCCTTATTTAATTAGAACTCCTTGTCTGACTCCCTGGGAGTTGCATTTGTAATTGGATTCTCACAAGTGAGAATATGCAGAGGCCACCTCAAAGGAAAGCTATAATTTGCTAATGTGTCTTACTTACCTGTAGTTCTTCGAGAATGTTTCCTCTGCATATTCACATTATGGTTCCTGTCCACATTCTGTTTTTCCTTGGATTTCTGATGCTCTACAGTTGCAGTGTTTAATAAGAATAACTGAAGTATTGAGCACTGTACAACTCTCCAATATCTCTGATCACTTGGTGTCATGAGATGGCACTTGTACAGTCCTAGTAGTCACTGCTCTTCCAGGAGGTTCCTGTAGTTCACCAGCACTGGAGTACCAAAACCCACTGGTGTGAATATGCAAGGACAGCACTCTCAAAGAGCGAGGCATTGGTAAGTAGTCTTTTTTTTTATTATTCTTTTTTTTTGTGCGTGTGATTAACCAAATATTCCCGACATTGTTTTGTAAATTCTGTATTTGCAAATTCACTGTGTACTCCTTACGATGAAAACAGCCATCATTCTGATCTGTGAGATCAATTTTAGAACTGTCATCTTTCAGGCAAAAAAAAAAAATAAAAAGTATCTGTATTTTTAAGTCTTTGATATGAACTCAGGTCAGTTGTAAATTGATATGTCACTGTTAGTGTGTAGGTGTGTGCACACTGAAGTTGTATATTTCTATCAGACAAAAAGGCACCGTTACAGTGCTGCATTATATACTTTAAGATAGCACTCTTAAAAAATTGTATTAGATTAGATAGCAGTTCGTCATTGATCAAAAAAAGCTTTCTAATGGTGTTAACAATATTAATTCTCAAAGCATATTCTCTTGAAATCAAATGTATGTTGCTTTTAACTTCTAAATTCTTTTCTAAACGCTTCTTTTCTTTTTTTCTTTTTTTTTCTTTTTCTTCCTCCTTCCCTCCCTCCCTCCCCACCCCAGACATGGAATTCTGTGAGACACCCCATATCCTGTGCTCTGGCTACCAAACAGATTTACATGGTGTATCAGAGCACAGCTACCCATTAGAGGTGGGCTCAGATGTGGATACTGAAACCGAAGGCGGAGCATCACCAGATCATGCCCTGAGGATGTGGATGAGGGGGATGAAGTCAGAACACAGCTCCTGTCTGTCAAGCCGGGCCAACTCAGCATTGTCCCTGACTGACACTGACCATGAGAGGAAGTCTGATGGGGAGAATGGTAATAAAGAAATAATCTGACATACTGAATAGAAGTATTGCTTCATTTGAAACTTTCTTATTCTCCTTTATTTTCCTCTATTTCTTTTTTCTTCCTTCATCTTTAGATCTCTACTAGATCATCTATTACATATACAAGATAAAAACATTGTTTAAATTGTGTTTATAGTGTAGATGAAAAATAAGGCAGAAAAAAAAAGAGTGTGTATTTCTAGAGAACAGGTGCTCTCCTGTATTCTCTATTTTAATGCAGTAGGAAGATCATCATTTTAATTTAGTGAACTATGAATTAGGTTCTTAAATAAATCTTTCTGTGTACATTTACATCACACATTTTGTGTACAATCCATCCTGTATTTTCTGGTTTTTGAGTTTAGCTTTAAGACTTGAGAATTAGGCTATATCTGAACAGGTATCTTTATCAGCAGGGCAGGCTGAGCTGGTCTGTGTCAGGTCTTGATTCTGTGCATGGAAGTTGAATTTCTCAGTCAGTAGTTCTTTGTTTTAAGCACTCATTCTCTTTCAGCATCCTTTTACTTATTTGCTTATCTTATGTTTTAGAAGTGGAAAATGCATATTTAATTGAATAATGGGGAAAAAATCAACTGTTTATCTCAATGCATCAAAATTAATGAAAATCTGCTTAGTTCATATCTCAGTTTGTGCATTTAATGGATACATGCAGGAGCTGGATTTGTTGATCCTTGTTTGCCCTCACAACGTAGGATACTTTATGATTTTCTTGTAGCTAATGTAGTTAACCAAATAGTTAACTACATTAGTAGTTAAATGTAGTTCAGTAAGTGATTTTGGTTGTTTGTTTGTTTGTTTAACTGATAAGAGATCAGGGGAACCAGTGAAAGTGGCAGATGACACTTCAGTGTTGACAGTGATATATTTTAGTGGATCTATAGTAACATGAAAAAGGATTCACTCATGAATATCCTATTTATATTTATAATAGGAATGAATTTAATCAATTTAAACTTGTTTCTTACATGATCTAGCATATAGCAGAGTAGTCCTTCTGCACAAAGATTTAATATTTGAGCGTTTGTAAGCTTAATAACAAGTTTTTAATTTATTCAATTCATGGATTCGTGTTTTAGATGCTTCAATACAAATTTTAAGTAGGAAACTGGGAGAGGAAAGCAAGTGCAAAGTTGGAAGAGAAAGAGAAATTGAGACCACAAGCTGAAATGAACTGTAAGTTTTCTTCAGACAGGGTAGACAGACGGGGTGTCAGCTTTTCTAAGGGAGCTGAGTATTTATAAGAATAATTAGTCTTGAAAGTTAATGTGGATACATTTGAAAGTGAAGGTGATTGTGAAGTACTTTGCTGGTTGGTTCAGTCAAGAGTTCTGATCCAGAGAGCAACTTTTATCTGGGCTGACTCTCAGTAACTCTCAGCGTTCTTAGAGCACAGACATTCTTAAATCTCTTAGTAAATGAAGTAACACGTGACAAATCTTTCTCTTTTTAAGCAGTTATTTGTGCAGAAAGCTTTATTGGAGAGCCGCAAGTGCTGCATTTGTCCCTGTCAGTTGCTACCACAGAAGCAGACTTTCTTTATGCCAGTCAGAAACTTCTGTGGTGTGAAAACGGCTGAGTACATTGCAGCTATTGCTGGAAGTTCATGAAATTCTTGTTTTCATGACACTGTGCTGTAAAAATAGATTTAGAAATTCTGTCTGCAGAAGGGTTGTCCTAATGCCACGTGGGTGCAGCTGATTTGAAACTGGAGTAAAATTAATGAGTATTTTACCATTGTTGCATTGTTTGAGAAAACTAAGTGCTGTTACTCTCTGCATTTGGAAAAAATCTGTTGATTTTTGTTGGTTTGTTTTTCTTAATTTGTGGGCAAAATTCTGCTGCACATGCATAACCGCTTTTTTTGTAGAATGCAGAATAGTCAAATGTAACAGACCCAGGTAAGCCTGTTTTCAGGAAATGCTTTACTTTACACAGAACTCCAACTATACTTCTGCAAATGTTATTCTGTTAAGTTAATCCTTGAGTTTGTCCTACCCATACAAAGCTCTAGAGAGGTTACTTGACATATGATATATCTGTACCTGCAGTACTGTTCAGTGCAGAGATCAAATTACCTTAACAGGACAAGCTGTTCATTCACAAATCTGATAAGGGTATAAGGAGGTAACATGGGCTGACTGAAATTCTGGTATCCTTTGAATGCTAAAACTAAGATAATTGAATGGTCATTTGCATGTTCTATGCTGTTATTATTGTGCAGACATAACCTGAAGACTGAAGAAATAGAAATTATTCCAGATCAGACAAAAAACAGTGATTTTGCACCACTGTCTTCAGCTTTTTTTTCTCTTTTTTAAATCTACTTGAGTTTATCAAAGAAAGATTTTCTTATTCCAGGGACGGAACGTCGATGGGTTTGTACTTATAACATTCTGGATGGAAATATTTTTAGTTGTACAGAACAATTGTGTTCTCAAGAACAAGTGAACAGACAAAGCACAACCTTCTACTTCAAACCCTTGATCTTTGCGAAGGCAGTTGGTTGAGTGGGTGTAACTCAGAACTCAGTAGCTGTAAAAGTGACCTGTTGTTTTTTTCTTTCTATGAACCTTTGTTAAGCCCATTGTGTCAGTATTCCGGGTATGCGCCTACTCCATTTACTGCCTGCTGCTCTGTGAACATGTATTCTAATGTAAAAGATCAGAATTAACCTTAGAAATTTACATGAGGTAAACCTGAACCCAAATCTAGTGGAAGAAGTTAAGCATAGCATATCAGTATTTAACACTGTTAGGAAATTGTAGGTAATGGCTCAAAAAATTCTGCTTTTTGGTTTTTGGCTTACATAGCTAACAGTGCCTTCTTACTCCAAGTAGCTAATGAAGGTTGTAAATTTTCTCTTGGATGCACTTTTTTCATGGTCAGTGTACTTCATCATGTATTCTAACTAGCCAGATTTGAGAATTTATGTGAGGAATGTTTTCCTTCACAGACACACCAACTCTATCATTATCCCTGTTTAAACATACTCTGTTGTTTTGAAAGCATTGAACAGATTGTGTGAAATACCAACATTCCCATTTAAATTAGTGTTGTCAACGCTAATGGCAACTAATAATAGCCTATTAGTGCACAAACTGCCTGAGGCTTTGCCTGAGGCTAAGCAAAATATATATTAACGGCAAGTAATGAACGACCAATTTCTTGGGGATCATTGGTTATCTTGGAATGGTATAAACAGCTCTATTTTAACACTAAAAGTGCTACTCTGTATGGGAATGTAAATTCTGGACAGAAATGCTACAAAAGAACAATAGTAAAAATAGTTACTTACTCCATTGAAGAAAACTGCATAGAATCACAGAATGGTTTGGGTTCAGGGGGACCTTTATGATCATCTAATTCCAACCCCTCTGCCATAGCCTCAGTTCACTGAAACATCAGTATCAGTGACTATAGTAGTCATTGCAGAATATCAGAACATTGAGTTCAGTGGTTTAGTCTGCCAGAATACTGAGCTAGCACATCTTGTTTTTCCATTTTATTTATATATATATATTTTAATGTATTTTTCTAGAATAAAATATAGAGTGCGGGAAAGAATAAAACCCTGATCTACAAAAAGGGTTGTCTTTGATCATATATCTGAAACCACTCACATGACATGAAACTACATCCCTTTCCAGCCAGTTTGCCGATAATGGACTGCAGTCCGTTCTGTATCCATGCACTCTTCCCCACTGAATCGTTCGTGCCGATCTTGTGTTTTCCCTTACCGACTGCCCTTGAAGTTATGAAGCAGTGTGGTTTACCTCAAGTTCATTCGTGCCGCACTGTAATCCATTTCTAAGCCACATTTGACTTATTTGCACAGCCATCAACTCTTAGTTTTTGTTACCACATCTCAGCTGAACACTAGTAAGGAACTCCATGATAATGCAGTCGTTAACCTGTTTCAGATTTTCAAGCAGTTATGAAGCCCTTTACAGACTAATCAGTTTTGCTTACTCCTGAAAAGGACCTATATGCTTTTTTGCAAGTATTTACCTTTTCTTTAGTAAGTAGAGGGAACCAGCAATTCTGGATTCCCGCACCACGTGAAAGGACATTCACTTGGATCCAAATTCATGTTCCATTCCTTTGACTGCCTTATTTTATGTCAACTTGACTTCAATTCACAATAGCTTCTTTGAGATTTGCAAGCAAGAAATTAAGGCCTTACTACAGGCTGAAATACCACTAGATTGATCATGGGATATAGCTGCAGAGTGTTTGAGGCCAGAGGATGTTTTTGTATTTAGCTTTTTTTTTTAATGACATGCTTGTCACCTAGAAACAGGAAGAAAATGAAATAAAGAAACTCATCCATTTCCTTTTTTTTTTCTGCAGAAATTATTGGGAAACCTCTTGCTTAACAGCAGTATCCAGGATCAGATTCTAATTAGAGTAATAAATTTTAATAATAGCAATAATTTTGAACAGCCAATTGTAAAGACAAAATGTTATGGGGAGAAGTAACTGAGAAACAAAGAGCGCTGAAGATGAGGACTTTGCCTGTGTTCAGACAGTGAACCAGCAATAGTGTCAGATGGTCCCTAATTCTCCATCCTGGGACTAAGTTTTGATTTTAAAAATACCAAACATTTAAATACATATTTAAAATATAAATCAAGCATAGCTTTACTGGTATCAATACAAATCAATTCTGATGAGATCAGAATTCAGTTCCTCCCTTCTAACCTGGATAAAACAAGCTTTCCTTTATAAATCTGTATTTATAGGGCAACATCAAAGCTGAGTTTAATGACATAGAAACATGTAAGATTAATATTGTGTAATTCACTTAAGTATTTGTTTTATGCCTTGAGAGCACTGGCCCATTTAATAGAACTTTTGACTTTGCCTAAATCCTTGAGGATTTTTCACTTTGATTGCTGGGTGGATGTTTCACTTTGGGGCAAATCACCTCAGCAATTTGCACTTTGGGTTCAGTATCTTAGCAGTATTTGCTAAGGGAGTAAAGATGCTTAATTAGTAAAAGAAATGTTGAAATTGCTGATGCAGTATGAGAAATGCAGCTTTGTGAACGCTGTAGCTATTCAAAACTCGGGGAGGATTTAGCTAAGGACAAGGTTCTGATTTAATTTATAGTGTGTGTCAGTAGACCTACTGTGAATTCACACCTGTTTAAATTAAATTTGAATTTAGCACTTCGTAAAAGTCCTGTGCTTTAATGTAAGCAATTGAGAACATTTGGATTAATGCTGCTGTTACTTACTGTTATTTTGTAAACAAGTCAGTCATTAGGCTGATAGCTCACGTTCTCAGTTCGCCAGGAAATTATTACTAACAGCTATATTACAAAAACAATGCCTGCTCTGAGAAGAGATATCCATGTGATTCTCTCTGCAGGATTTTGTTTGTAGTAACAATGACTGTCTGAAGTATTTCTATTAGCTACTGTCCTGTCGCTTCTTGTTTACAATGGTGCAATTAGGAAATTGAGTTACTAATTTCCAAGAGGAGCGAGGTCAAACATGCACATGTAGCTTGAAAATACAGAGGTAAACATTGGTCTAACTCCCATTCTGTGTGTGTCATTTGTTATTTTCCTCTGCATTCCTAGTGGGCTTTATATTGTTTTTTATTGTGGCAAGGATTGCACGTAAGATCCCATTTAGATGACTGACTGTTGGGTGGTTTCAGACACCTAATGGATCAAGGCAACCACAAGGTTTGCACAGAAATACAAAGCCCCAGTGTGAAATAGCTAGAAGTTTTGGGGTTTACTGTAGGTTGTCGGTTATTTGATATATGATACTCTCAGATATTTGACAGGAAAAGGCCAGTAATCCTCCCTTAATAAAAGATTTATTTTGCATCTGTCATGTTTTTTTTCTCTTTTAGTATTTAAATAGTATTTATGTTAGTTACTTCTACTTTTGGTTTAGAGAATTCTCCTCTTGGTCAAAGGAAGTGCATGAATCTCAGTAGTAACGCATGAATCTCAGTAGTAACGTAGCAGTGCTTTTTGTGGGAGTTTTGGAGTATACATTGACATTGTTACTGCTCTGCTGGAGCTGTTAATGGTGTAGGATGCTTTTGTTGACCTCACAGAGGTTCCTTTGGAAATGTTACTGTCTCAAAGGAAGCATGTAAGTCATCTGAACTGCTATGGAGAAGAAAGACATGCTTCTGTAAGCACTGTAGCATCACTCTGTTGTAATATCATGACATTCTTGCATTTGTTCCCTTGGTATTTAAGCCCTTTATGAAATTTCTCATATAGGGAAAGTTTTCTAATGATGAATAATTGTTTGCCATGTTATAGGGAAAATTCTGCCCTATAAAAGGATGATTTCATTACTTATGGGTATTACACCTGTCTGTCTGTTGTTTTAACCTTAACATTTTTCATATGCTATGTTACAATCTTTGCTGTTGAATATTCCCTTTTCCATGTTTGCCTTGTAAGCACAGTGAACATTAATTTAAAGGCAAACATTAAAAAGTATTATTTTACACTAAAAATAATAAAACAATATTTAGAACATAACACATTTTATGTATTCCCTAACTCAAATAACCTTTGCCCACAGCACAGTGAAATGTAGCTGTGTATTTACACAAGATTGGGTAATATTTTTAGCATTGCTGTTTTGTTTTCTTTCATTGGTAACTCAAAGTGGTGGGGGGGGAATCTTGAGGAGAGCAGTCAGGTCTAATTTTTGTCCCAGAAATGAGTTACTTGGCTATAAAGATCAAAAACAATCTCTTGACTTTCCCCCAGTGTGTTATGCAGAAAGGACAGTGAACGTGGCTTAAGGAGCCTGTAGGAATGTAATTTATTGCTGCTTTTTTTTTTTTCTTTTTTTTCTTTAAATCCTTTTGACTTTCTCAGATGGAAATGAGCACTCAGTAGAAGTATTTCCACAAACATTTTACAATGCGAGATGATGTCGCGATGCTTCTGCAATTCTTGGGAACTGTTATTTAGGCAGCCGTGGAGGTAAGCAGTGAGGTGAGATCAGCATACAGCCCCTGCCTTTTGTCAGAGCACTGCAGTGAGGGTTGTCCAGCCTTTCATTCCAGCAACCTTGGTGAGAACAGGGAGCACCTAAACAAAATACTCCTTTGGAATGTTTATTGTGAATTCTACACGAGGACAGCTCTGAACTAGGAACTGTTCAATTCTAAACAATAGACGTGTCTGTCTCTCTATTTTATTTATGTTGTTTTATTATTAAATTCACAATGTTTATTTCTCATCTTCTTTGGTTAAAATTTAATATGTATTTGAAGATCAGAAAGCTGTTTTGCAGAAACAACCTGCAGTCATTTTATACATATTTCCTTTGGAATAAAATATTTATTTTAGTTTAGTGCTGGTACTTTTATGAACTTATTTTGAATTATATGCAATTCTTGTTTATATGTCTTGGCATGCAAATGTTCCTTACAGTTGGAACCTGGAGATTATTAAGGCTGCTAGATCAAAAATATGAAATTACTCATATTTACTTCCTTGCACCCAAAGCCAATATGGTTTTCAGTACAGAGATACGTGAGAGCTGCTTCGTCCCCCCAACAAGATGCTTTTCAGAAATTTCAAACTGTGAAACAGTGAGATAAAAGCAACTGAACTAACAATTGAGTACAAAATTGGTAGTGAATGGAGAATTCTGAAAAATCACCCTTTAAGGGTTTAGCAAAGCTTAATCTAAATCTAATTTCTTCTCAATAGTATAAGATCTCCAAAGAATTTATTATTCTGTCCTACCGTGGATTAGAAAAGATTGTTCATTTTCTCTTCAGCCTTTTTTCCCTGTTTTTTACCCATTTAGTTCATTGTGTATTTCACATGGAAGTCATATCTTCCATTTTCAAATTTGTTAGTAGTTCATTTCCTGTTGGGGAGCATGATGAATCAGATCAGCACAAATCTGCATTATTCAAAACTAGATATTAGCATATCCTCATCTTAGGAATTAATGATAGCAGCAAATAGCTTTGGTGAGACCATCAAGAAGAAACATGGAAAATGGAAAAAGTGGCTGCCTTCCACGGTTGTAACCTCCATAGTCTTCTAAAAATGGAGGCTCGCCCAAACGTACTTGACTAGGTTATCTTTTTGTAACAGAGAATAAGATGAGAATGGGAAATAGCGTATAAAATTACAGTTGCTTTGTGCAGGGTAATACAGATCTGAATACAGCTCTTTTCAACTTGCTTTTATATACAGCTCGTATGAAATGAAATGCAGTATTTTAGATATTAATTTTGTTTTCTTTAATCGTAACTAGTTCTATTCCCCAATTTCTTATTTTGTAGCAGGAGCATAAGAGAATCTGAATAATTAGCTCTTCTAGAATACGGGCCTAGGAGCATTGAATAATTCCTGCAGGCTGTTTCCTCTCCCTAACAGATGTTTTTGAGTAATATTTTAATTAGAGTCACATATTCTGATGAGTAATTATGTTGCCAATGTTGTTTCTTTATCTTAAGTTTCTACTCGTAATGATTTGCAATGTAGATTTTACATAGTTCTTCACAATGCTGACTCTGAGTTGAGCAGCACGTGTCCGCACCTGATAGCAAGTTACTCCACGTGAGATATGTTGGCTGCTCGAGGAGCAGCCAGCCCCTTGGGCAGCAGATACCAAGCAGTGTAAAGTAGGTACGTTCCTTTGTGTGTATCTGGAACAGCAGCTGTGGAAGGTCAGCAACCCTGAGGTTCCTTTGTACTGTGACACCAAATTTGCTGAAAGGCCCTGTATGCTGGAGAAAATGACTGCAAGTGAGAATGGCTTAGGACGTTAGGTCAGGGTTGCTCAATGCTATTCATCAGAAACCTTGCTAAAGGCAGCTTAAGCTACCAAAAGAACGCAAGAAAAACAGTGTTTGGTGTACTCCTAAGCTGTATATAGTGTTTATTATGGTTCACAGCACTTCTCTCTCCACATTTCGTCAGTTTTATACATCATGCAATTATACCTTCTCTGGCATCATTAGGAAAGCAAGCAAGACAGCTTGTTGTGCTAGATCAAAAAGAGGAAAAAACGTCAGTACATCAGTACTTTAACAAAAGTCATGTTTAAAGAGAAAAAGAAAAATATTTGCATCTGTTAAATTTTCTCTTATTCTTAAATGATAAGGATGTTTTGCATTTTTTGAGCACATGAACATTGATGATTATGAATTTCTGTGACTCCAACTACTAGACTTTATCCTTGTTTTTCTTTCTCTGAAGATTCCATATAGTTTTAGCACTGGTTATAGATACTGCAGAGTATAATTTCAGTTTCGTGCAGCTGATGTTGTCTCATTTTAGGGGTATATTTGTGGAGCAGTTGAATGTTATTGATTAACTGCTAATTTTCTCTTGGCTTTTGAATCCAGTCATTATAATGAGCATTAGTGAATGTTGCTCTGGGCTTGTTTACAGCAGTGTAATAAGCATGCCACTTGTTTTGGAGCGGAAAAGAATTCACATTTGTAAATGGGCTTGAAATATTTTGTGGTGATTTATTCTTATCTTTTGCAAAATATTACTACATTTCCTGTTATTCAAACACCATGGCCAAAGAAGCATAGAAGGTATATTTCATGTAGGAGCGGGTAAAGCTATTTCCTTAACAAACCAAATACTGAAGAGAATGTTTGCTTGCTCTGTGGTATGGTTACCCATAGGATCTTCACCATGTTATCATTCCACCTAGCTATAACTCAACCAGAGGGTTGCTCAGCATTTATGAGAGAATGAGCTGGCTCCCTCCTACACTCTGAAGCAGTGCCTTTGTCTTGTTAAAAGATAATGAGCGAAAAGGGGCCTTTCTGACACAGATACTCTCCAGGTTGCCTATAGACAGTACAGTAAAACACTTAATGGAAAGGATATTATTTATAGCTTTCAATGTAGCTTTTAAGCTGCTTGCACAATATGATTTTCCCTCCATGCCTGCAGTTATTCTTGAGTAAACATGAAGCAAAAAATAATGCTTGCGCTTTATTTGTAGCAAAGCCATGGGTGAGTGTTGTTTAGACCTAAGTGTTCCCCTTTCATTGTTTTGTCTAATTGCAATTTCAATAGGCCATTCTGGTTTGAGAACAGCAGACTTCATTAATTTTTCCCCAAACAGTGCTTTCAAGACAGTAAACTTTCTGTCGTTGCCCAGTCATGTTAAGCTCATTCTGAGCAAGTGTTTCACTATTTGCTGAAATGGGGAAATCATAGTGCATGCTTTGAGTTTATGCCTTTCTGTCTATTTGATATAAACAGATAAATTCAGTTGCACAGTCAGAAAGTAGCTGATGTAATTTACTTGAGGCTTATGTAATTTGAACCTTCTTGAACTTGTGTTACTGGGATCATACAGCACTTTTGCTTACTGGTAGTGGATCTGTAGTAGTTAATGAGATCTGATGAGTGGTGCAGTATTTATAGCTGAGCAGTGGAAGCTTTTAATTTACTTTATACTTACGACAAAACAAATTATGGATGCTGAAATATCAGAGGCAGAATGTGCTAAAGTATCAGCTAATGTTGCAGGTTCTCAAACTCCATCACTAGTTAGTGATGACTTCAGAGGCTTTTTTGGCTGCTGGTCTCCATGAACCAGATCTTACTGCCTGGAGCACCATTGCATCACAGGCGTGACAATGGATTGTGCTCTCTTGTCCCTTTGCCAGAAGAAAGTACTTGTTTTGGGTTGTGCTGCTCATCCCAGGTAGGGGTGGAACACTTGCTGTAAAATTCAAAAAGCTTTTCAGAATATGACATGGTTTCCTTTTGTGAGAAAGGTAGCAGTGAGGAAGTAGTTGGAGAAATTACTTTTGAGAGGTTGAGATAAAGAATCTATATCCAGCTCACAAGAATAGCTGCCCTCCTGATATGATTATAAAAGACTTAGCATAGGCCTGGCCAGAGGCCATATCTTGATAAGTAAAGTGATGTATATGTTTATAGCAGCTCAGTCAAATTAGTTCAACTATGAATAAAAAGCTATGCCTACACATATATTTGCAAGATAGATTTTCCTGTAGGGAATGGTACAGCAATATAGTCATCGTTTAGGCTCTAATATGCTATCCTAGCTCTCAAGGAACATTCTTGTCTCAGTATCCTAGATGTGACTAAAGAGTTCTAAAAATTAAAAAATCCCGAAGAGTCATTCCTTTCTAGCATTGCAAGGGAGGAGCAAGAGGCTCTGAAGGTGCCTCCCTCCTCTGGAAACAGTGCATGTTCACTCATATGTAGTTAAGTGCATTTGGGATTGGCTGTTGGTGTTCTGCCAAGTCCCTGCTGCATTTTGTTGTTGTATCTCTGCCTGTGGACTAAAGGATGCTGCAACCCTCCGAAATCTGCCTGCTTTGATATAAAGATACGAGAGATGATATGTGCTTGGGGAAGCCCTTGCATCCCACTTCTTCCATTTTCTAGTTTAGCATCAAAATATTAAGAGGTTTGTACCTTTATCAAAAATCTTTAGCGCGTCTCACCCTCACGTCAGAAATTCATGAGATCAGGGCTGTTCCAGTGCTTCCCAAGTGTTTCAGTAGAAGAAGACCTTCCCTCCCATTCTGTGCAAGTGTCAGGGCTAGCAGGTACCGGCAGTAGGTGCTGGTGAGCACATGAAAGTGGGCGCCACTGCTGTGGGCTGCCAGTGCTGTGGTGCCAAAGGGAACAGAACCCCAGTGTTTCTTCCAGTGGCTGTAAGAACTCACGTTTAGAAGTGCAGTTCATCCTTTCTAACAAGGGGCACTGCCCAAATGCTTTGTTGCCATGTGTTCGATGTGCCTACAACTATCTTGTTGTCTTTGCTCGCGGGGAAAATTATAATTGAGTCATTCTTCCTCGAGCCGGCCTGGCTGTATGTTCAGTCAGTTCAATGTTTATCCCAACAGTCCTATCAGTGATTGCATTGATTATTTTTCTTCTAGCTTGGGATTCTGTCTCCATTCTAGCTTTTTAATTTTTATAGTTCACTTCCTTTAGAACAGCAAATTCAACCGTGTTTGGTTGTGTACATATTTTGCCAGGAATATAATCTCCAGAATACAGAGTTCTCTATAGTAGCTAATAACCTGCAGTTCTTGGAAGCTCCTTTTTCTTTTTATAACCTCTCTCTTTTTCCGATACACTTTCTGATTACTGCACTATGGTTCGATTTTTATTGGATCGTTTTAGAGCATAATAATTCATTTCTGATCCCTAGTACCTCTTGTCCATTTCTGAAGTGATCCACATTATTACAGTCACTCATTTTTGTTTACATCTTTCCTCTGAAGACAATCTTCTGTATTTTGTCTCTAAATATCCTTCTGGCTGGCACTGCCACTTTAGTCTTCTGATATCCAATTTCCTTTTAATACAAAATGAAATAGAATGCATTTTCTGTAATTTACCAGTCAAGTCTAGCTGAATTTTTTGAGCTTAGATGTAAATAACTTATAAATTGGTTAGTGGCTAATAATAGGGGAAGAAAAAAAAAAAAAAGGAAAAAAAAAAAACTAAATCAGAAAATTCTGGAGTAGAAGGATTGTTTTACATATTTTTAAAATGAAAGACAGAAATACTACAACATGTGTAGATGCATATTACTTTAGCATTTAAACAGTGTTTATTCATGTTAAATAATGAGCCATAATAAATTAATAGTCTAAATCTTCATTAATTTTTTAAATTAATCTTTGTAGAATTATTTGTTAAGTCCTAGCTTCTGTAATAGATTAGAAATGGTTACCTTCTGTTTGGAAGAAGAAAAGAAAGAAAGGAAGAAAGAAAGAGAGAAAAAATAGGTATTCTTTTTCATGTTGCAGAAACCTACACCAAATTCTGCAGTTTGAGTTAGATTTCTCTGTCAAGCTTGGTAATAACAGTTGAAGAATGATCAAATTTGTGATAAGAAACCTCTGTTAAGAAAAATGGCACTGAATTACCATTTTCGAGTAGTTTCAGCTCATTTTATTTCTGGGCTTCAGCTTTGTGCAGTCACGAAACAAAGTCATGTAAGTCTTGAATTTGTGCATCTCAGCTGATAAATTTCCTGTTGTTTTTCAGCTTGACTTGCACAAATGTTGCACTGAAATTAATTTGAAAAGTGGGTGTTTCAAAATGCAAGCTTCTTTAGAGACTTCCCCTGTTTTTCTACACTGATCCATGTGCAGACACAAGAAAAGCAAAGAGCAGCTGGCTGGACGATTGAACACATGGTCTTGTCGGTATGAATTCACAATTCTATTAGCAGAATTTCTCCATCTTCCCAAATCCAATCCAAAGTGGATTCTTTCATCCACTCAGGTCAAGCAGCTTCTGTGGTAATTTCAGATTTGACCCCTCTTCAGAAACTTCCAATGAGCAGCTAGAACAGTTAGCATATAAAGAGAGATAATTAACTACAAATTCTCTACTACATATTTTCCTTACAGTCTCACAGCTGATATAATCACTTCTACAAATATGTCCTTCAGTTTCTCTTTAAATAGAGACCTGAAAACAGACAGAAAATTTGAATGTGCTTTTTTTCTTGATCCACCATTTTATTTCCTTAAGAGTAGCAGAACAAGTAACAGCCTAACCTGACTGCTTTTATAAATGCCTACCAGATATAATAGCATTTCAGGACTCAACACCTTTGAATTAATTTCTTGACTTTTCTTTTGAATGTTGCTTGCTTGTGCTCATGTAGGGGCACCTGGGGGATCGGTGAGAGATATGGTTCTGGCTCACCTCAGTCGTACAGCTAGCTGGTAAGTGTGATTGAAATTTGCAGTCATCGTAAACCAGAATAGACTATGAGTAGAAGGCTCAGTCTCTTTGAGCTGTTGTGGCTAAAACATGACGAATTGTAGTAATGAGAAAGCCTCAGTTACCTTTGTTCTGCTGGATGCAATATAAAGCATTTGGAAATACTGTATTTGTCCTCATTATACAGGATTCCCTCTTCATTTTGGCGTGTACGGTATTACTTTGATATGTTTACCTGTGTTCAGTATATACAATGAAGTTTATCAGTTAATGAAATAGTGGGAAAAATACAAAAAATAAGAAGTCATAATAATATACTGCCTTAAATGTAGCTCACAAGAAAAGGTTTTAGTTAACAGTATTGACCTTATCATTTGGTAGTTTACTCATCTCCTAAACGCTGCTTCCAGGCAGTTTATTGTTTGTGTTACAATACTGAGATTCTCATCAAAATTGAGGCTTATTTTACTTCATATTATACAGACATGGTTAAAAGATGAGGCAGTCCTCTGAAGAACCCAAGCAGTGTACATGTATTGATTATTTTATCTCCTAAATCTTACATAGGTTCATTCTGAGCTTCATATAATATGCACAAAGCTCTTAGATACAGGACTTGACATTCAACTGTGAACTTCATTATTATCCTTATCTTGTCTGTTAATATGCTAATAATTCAGAATTTGCACAAATATTTTGTTTCTGTATAAGAAAGCTTTTTATTTTATCAAGCAAAAGTGTATGGGTCATTTTTTATGTATTTAATTTATTGAAACCTTTATTTGCTATGTAGTCTTCTGTAGCCTAGAAGCTATAAGCTATAACAGTTAAAATTGGAAAGTGAAACAGATCTTTAAAATGGTGTTTGCTCTTTTTGTGCTGTTATTTATGGTTAGAATTATTAATTACTGAAAATAATTAAACAGAATATTTGGGCTTTTAAAATTCTTTGATTTTTCTTTGATTTTTTTTTTTTTTTTAACCAGGGCATAGACAATACAGGAATTTCTTACAATATTATTATTTTAGCTGGTTACTTCTATATCTGAAATAGGTGAAAAAGTGTAGTGGGCTACAGAATCCGTAGTAGGGATGTAGGTCTCTCTGAAAAATTATAACTAAAGATGTCAGAAATGTGCTTCTTATCCAATATTTAAGCTGCAGAAGTTAAAAAAAACATCAGTGGTGACACAAAAGTAGATGTAAAAAGACTTCAAACATCCAGAATGATATACAGGAAATTGAGTGGGATTCAGTGTTGTGGATGGTAACCAAAAATAACATATTTAATAGAGTCTACTGTGGAAAGCAGCGATACTGGAAGGGACCTTAAGGTGTGGTAGGTGAGATAACTGGAGCTTACAAGTCAAGTAGTACCTTGGGCTGCCTGCGTGTGTCTGACTTGTCTGGGGTCTGTGAAGTACAGCAGATGCTGCTAAGACTTCTGTGACTAGCCAGTTCAACACCAGGGGTGTATGAAATTGCAGAGATTCTCAGAGGAGTGAAAATGTGATTATGTCTTCAGGACTTGTTTGTGAAAGAAAGGTCTTTAAAAGGTCTGAACGTGTAGAGAATGGCCGAGTGACACCTGAGGGGAAGAAGGACAACAGAAGCAGGCAGAACACAGGGAAGGAGGAGAGTTTAGAAGGTCTCTGAGAGGTGTGCGGTGTCACAGGGCCACTAAGAGTAGGGTACTCTAACATACAGGAGAACCTACCTGCTTCCAGACATAGACAGAAATGTTTTCTCAGTAGCTGCAATCTGCAGTCTGAGATGTTTAAATATAAAATCAAATATAGTTTGAGAATGATTTAGTCGTTCAGCACGGGGGTAATTTGCCAGGGGACAGTAAGCCCTTAACACTTGTAGCCCTTAGGGACTAAGTGCTTTTCAAAACAAGCTTCAGCTAACCCCTGCATCATTAGGGTTAAAGCGAGGGTCACTGGTTGAAACAGTGGTTCAGATTGTGAAGGTGATGAGATTGGATGGGCGCATCAGCTCTTGCTTCACTTCGTGCCCTGTAAAACTATTATGTTTTTACTGACTGTTACGTTTTTCAGGCATGTCTGTTCAGAGTAGTATGAAGCAATAAATGAAGTGGTAGAGGTTTTGTGGCCGCAGCTATTTAAAGCAAGCCAACACAATTGAGTATATACAGTAGAGGACATGACAGGCATGTGATTCATTGATTGCAGTTCTTCATCAGTTTGTAGTCGAAGAAAATAACCTAATAGATCTTTCCATCTATGACTTGTGTCTATAGTTCTAGCTTCTGCCCTATATATTTGGCAACTAGCCCCAACCCAAAAATTAATACTAAGAAATTAATTTTCTATCAGCAAAGAAGGACAAAGGCCATTCAATTTGTTGTTTTCACAGACGGCTTATTCAATAAGACTGTACATCTGGGAATGAGCTGGTAGAATCCATTTGTAAAATAATAATCCAGAACATCAGAGACATACTTGTGCAGTAGTCAGTTAAATAAAGGGTACTTCATGTAGAAAGCAGGTTGCAATACTTAGCTGTGTAAATCAGGTGCTGTCACTAATTGAGAAACAGAGAAATTGGACTGAAATGTGAATGTAAAACAGTGTGTTAACTTCACTACAGCAGATCAGTGTTTTAAATGAGTTTACACAAGCATTTGGAGTGTGTAACTGGCTACCGTCTGTTTTACTAAGCATTATACTGTGTTTTGCTTTTCTTTCATTACTGCAGAGAAATGCACCAAAGGCATTTTATTGTCCATCACAGGAGAATTATACCTCATGACTGCCCCATCATTATTATGTCGTATAAAACAGTGAACCTTGACCCTTGGCCTAGAATTTTTTAACGAGGTTCAGAATCAAGTCAGACATCAGCCTGGTAATGTTAGAGGAGCACGCTGAGTGCACATGGCTGCGCAGAGCAGGGCCTAGCAGCGGGCAGGGCAGCAGGCCCACAGAACTCCGTGCTGCTGGCACAGCCCAATGGAAGTCTGTAGTCCAGGAACTGGCTGTACTTTGCACTGCATTGTGAATTTTTCCTTGGGAGAAGATATTTGTTTGACCTGGGATTTTCACTTGAGGAAGGACCGTGTGATTCAGCATGTAGTGAGTGAGCTGCTGAAGGGGGATCAGAGGAGAGCTGATGCTTTTCTTGAGGTTGCTTCCAAAGTGCAAGCACTTTCCTAGCATCATCGAGCCTACTGCCTCATTGTGAATTAGCTTGTAAGTGCTGAAAATAGATCATGGTGAAGGCACTTGTTCTGTGTAGATACACGACTATATTAATTTAATCATTGCTGTTGCTTGTATGCTAGCTAATCCATACTTTTTATGAATGAGAAAGTTTCAGTCCTGCTCTATAAATCCTGTTTGTATGTTTGTTTCATCATGTTATTAAAACAAATTCTAAAATCTCTATTTAATTATCTTTATTCTTTGTATGGACAAAGATCACAAAGAAATTAGGAGGTAAAGAAGTAAACGTGTGTGTGTGTGTTACTGTGTAATGTATTATGCCATGAAATTAAACAAAATATATTCCTGAAGAAGTTGGAGTAATGATCTTCTGTAGCTGTGTGGAGACATGTGTAGAGGGAAAAAAGTCTGGAACAGAGGAAACTTCCTGCATTCATCAGTTCTAATAAATGCTCACTAGTAAATGAAGAGCTTCAAGCAAAAAGAATTTTACAGCATGTCACCACCTTTGTTAAGCCTTACTCTGCAGCAGTGCTGAATACTCCTCTCTGCCCACCGGTACATTTTCAGTGTTTTTCACCTTTTCATGTGAACAATGTAGCTGTCCTATATTTATGCCCTCTTTCAATTATGATAATGATCATTATTCCACAACTATCAAGACTACTTGTCAAAAAAAACTCTAGTGTCAGAAGTAAAGGTGTGTATGCATATTCATTACGTTACAGGCATTGCTTGTGTCCTCGCTTGCAGGATCCCTCACGTATTGAGTGCACAGAATGGCCTTTGGCAGCATGATGACAAGCCATTCAATATTTCAGTTTATTGTTTATTGTACATTGTTTAATGTATAGCCTTAAGCCTTATTTATTACTCCTATTCAAACCTTGCTCTTACAACAATATTAATTTCCTTTTGGCAATTCTGTGGTGCTTTTCACTGTAGTATTCTAATACTTCACAGGGAATAATGTATTTCTCTTTTCAGTAACCCTGGGAAGGGTTGGAAATATTACCTCCATTTTATGGGTGGTGAATTCACATACATACAAAGTAAAAAATACCCACTAAACTTGTGCATCTAACATAGCTGAAGAGCTGTTGATAGCAGGAGCAAGCTGTCACCTTCTCTTTGAAACCAACACTGAAAAGAGAAGAAATCAATATCTTACTGTTTGGTTTCACTAATGCTACATGACAGCTTTTTTTTTTTTTTGGTATCCCCTTCCTTGGAGCTGACTTCTTTCCATGAACTACTCCCAGGCACTTTCTTTCTAAGCCTGAGCTTTACCCCAGGCTTTTTCTCCTACTTACATTTAATTTCTTCTTTTTGTGCTTTTCATTAGAATTCCAGCCCTCTTACCATAACTAGTCACGAGGAAGCCTGATCTCACTATTCCTGCTAAAATAGCTATTGTCTGCTCCTACCTATTCTCATTTTGCAAATTATAGTTTCTAACCATTCCCTTGTATCCAGATGGTTTCATCATATCCCCTCTCTTGTGCGGGAGTTTAAATCAACTGCCTGTCTTCTCCATCCTACTTAAGTGCCATTAAACAGTGATCTCTAGGGGCGTAGGAGGAGGAACCTCTGGCTCTCTGACTTACTCCTCAGTGCTGTCCTTGCTGGGCAAGGAAGTGTAGCAGTGAAAGCAGGGACTTGACCGCTGTTGCCCTGGGCTGATGCATTCTCAGCCTCCCTCAGTGTGGAGCCAGCATTTTCTGGCCACCCAGAGGCTTCTGAGGACTTCTGTGCATTTGGTCTGGATGCAAGACTGACAGAAAAGCTAATGCTATGATAATTTGCAAATCTCTTGTTCTAACAGCTCAGGGGACTTGGAACATTGTACAGGAAAAGTCTCCAGCAACATATGTAGAACACATTGTCCCTAACACCCTCCTCAAAGACCTCTGGGGGAATCTGAGTAGCTCTTCTCCAAGCACCCTGAGGTACATACCTGGGATGAGAGATTTGTGCTAAGTGGTTGCAATTTCAGTGAAAACAAACAAATGCAAATGCCATGTTGTCATATTGCAATAAGAATTGTTTAAGAACATTAGAATAATACCCTACATACCAGCTTCCTACAGATTTTCACTGAAAATAATTCATTCAAAAATAATTCAGGATTTTTTATATTCTATAACATTAAATTTGTGGTCCGCATCCAACTACTTCCCAATGATTAATTTATTCTGCAACTTTTTTGGCCCAAATCTCCAGCATATTCCCTGTTACATGATTCTCATCTGAGTGATATTTGTGATTTGATCAAAATTATCGATTTGAGTCCTGTTTGGTGGGCGTTCCTGGGTATGTGTTGAATGCATTTGTAAAACAGTTTTGGGAAGTCCAGATATGGGATACGACTACACAGGATCATGTCTCTGCATGATAATAGAGAATTGAGATGTACAAAGATTTTATGGCTTACCTTACTAGAAACATTTGTTCAAAGACAGTCAGTTAAAGCTCTAAATGAAGTGTGACAAAAGTTATGAAAGAAGACTCTGGAGTATTGTATGCAAGATTTCTTCTCCTCCTACAGGAGAATCGGTATAAATTTTTACTGTGTAAATATTTAAAAACATATACTAACAAATGTAAACTTTGTAAATTTGCAAAACATAATCATTTCTATTTCAGAAAGTATTTAGAGTTACCCATTGTAAAATTTAAACTTCTTTACAATAGCTTCATATATGAGCCTTTTAGGCTTCCTTCTGATAACACTGTCATTCCTACATTGCCATATGTGCAGTTGCCATGCCACCTTGGCGTTTCTCTGGGAAGCTTTCCTTTCTTTTTCTTCTCTGCTTGCTTCAGCAAAGGAGATGTGCTTTTGTCTTTACAGACTCCAAACGCTTGGCTCTGGAGCAGAAGAACTGCTGCTTGTCTTGCTAGATTTTCCCTCTGGGAGTGGTGCTGGTTTGGTGGTTGATTTCTGTCTTGCTTGTTTGGTTTGGGTTTGGAGGGATATGCTTGCAGTTTGTTAATTCTGGAGGTTAAGCCCTTGCCATAGCTGTTGGAGAGTACTGCATTCAGAGGCTGTTTTCCTCTTGCTTTATAAATGCTTGCATTTGTTCATGTGATTTCTGCATGCAGTACATAATTGGCTGAGAGCATTAAAAGTGTGTGCGTGCGTACAGATCTTGATTCAGTAAAATAGGTGATATGTAGTCCGAGGCATTTTTAATTTACAGGCAGTGTGGTTGATGTTTGTCTGTTTTCAGCTGTACAGAGGTTATCACTTGCTGTAATTTCAATTTCAAATAGCAGACGGTGACCTAAAGGTCATATTACAATGTATTTCATTAGTGCCTGAGATCTGAAATATTCTGCTAGCCCCAAAACATTCGGTATTTAGTCCAGTCACTTTGATTGCATACCAAATAGCAGCTGCTCTGCTCGCAACAGATTCTGCCTGGTATTTCCTTATTTCTGAATCAAACATTATCTGAGGTATACTAAAGAGTTCTATTTTATTAATGACTTATTTTTGACTTTATTAGTGGATGATGCGCATAATCTAATTCTGAGATTATTAATCCTTCTTTTGGATCACCCTACTTTGTTTCACTATAAATTCGATGGTTCGAGAAATACATTGTTTTGTAGAATCTGTTTTAACAGTTGGAGCAAGAAAAAATTCATTTTTGGTGCAATGTGATTTATTTATGGGTATGGAGAACAGTTAATATCAAATGAAAGAGTGCAACTGTTCATATTTTAATTTATATTACTTAAACATGTAAATTTACCTGCTGTAGTTCAAACTATAACCTGTCTTACCCTGCCTTCATTCTGAAATTGTAATCCAGCCCAATGTTTTCCATGCAGTGTCATACTTAGGTCACAAGAAATGCTATGTAATAAGCCATTTTAACTACAGTGATGCCCTTGGAATAGATATATTTAATGAATATAGATGTAATTATTCCCAAGAGTATCAATATTTTTATACTGCTTGCTGTGCTTCCTATCAAAAGAACTATTTCTGCTAATAATTTCTTTAAAGTTAATACTTCCATTAGCTTTAATTATTTATGAAAATAAATGTGTGGTACCACTTAGTGACCAGACAAATGGAGAAAACATCTTTGATCTTCAGTTTTATTGGTTGAGTTATGCTCTTAGAAATTGAAAAGCTCACATTCTCTGTGTTATGTGGTTCCAAAAAGCTACAAGCTAATAGCATAATGAAAAAAATGCATATTTCTCCTGCAAATTTTAGCATATACCTAAGGGATTGAGTCAGGGTTCACCTCAACTGTTCCACAGTTACTCGGCACACAGCCGCGGTCTCAGAGGAGTGATCAGAGACCTGCTGCCACCTTTCCACCTTCACTAAGGGCAGCTGCAGGGGAATTTGTTCTCCTCCTGGTTTGTTTTCTGTACGGGCCTTTGAGGAAGGAAGCAGCTTGTCTCTATTTCTGTCTTGGGCCTTCTGTCAACTCCGAGGCTCTTTCCTTCCTCTCCTGCTTGCTTCATATAGGAAAAGAAAGGTTCTCTTATTTCACAACTCCATTTTGCTGGTCTGTTGTTTTAAATTTTGTTTCCTGATACTTTTACTTGTTTACTTTTACTCAAGAGAAATGTAGTTTCTGAGTATATAGTGAAGTGGGCTGTGACATCTTTATGTTGCTCTTGAATATGGAATTCAAATTTGTCAGCTGTAATGCTTTCTTCCTTCCAACCTCCTTTGCAGCTTTGTGATTTAACAGTTTTATTATAGTACTTAAATCTTTTCGGTTTATAATTTTTTATATGTTTTCCAGACTGCCAAATTAAATTATAAAAGGTGTCCTGTAAGTGGTTTTCACTATATTGTTCTCATGGAACTCTGAGGGCTTCAGATCACTTTGAGGTCTATTTAGAGTTTACATGTGATGTATTAATAATATCAGGAGGGACAGATGCGGCTGCTGCCAAGCCTATCTGCCCCACCCCTCTTGGTTTTAGTAGTTCATGCCATGATAAAACTTAAAAAAAGAAATTTATAAATACAAGCAAAATTTCTGCAGTATTCCTCTATTGGAGGATTTTTTTCACATGTCGTTTAAGTGCAAGAGACAGTATTCCAGTCCTGGCACAATGGCAGAGTTGTAATCTGTTATGATCTACTGGAGTCAGAAATGCTTGCTACCAGCAGGGAAAATGAGCACTTTTTGACTTGGGGGGCACACTTCCTCCCAGCTGAGTGAATAAAAAGGTAGATACTGGAGTTCAGAAAGAGCATCTCTCCTGTGAAGAAAGGCTGAGGAAGCTGGGCTCGTTCAGCCTGGAGAAGAGAGGGCTCCAGGGAGGCCTCAGTGTGACCTTCTGGTATTTAAAGGGAGCTTTAAGAAAATTGGGTGGCAACTTCTTCCATAGTCTGGTAGCGATAGGACAAGGGGGAAACAGTTTTAAACTAAAAGAAAGGAGATTTAGATTGAAGGTAAGAAGGAAATTCTTTGCTTAGAGCATGGGGAGGACCTAACACGGGTTGCCTGGAGAAGTTCTGGGTTCCCCATCCTTGGAGGTGCTCAAGGCCAGGTTGGTAGGGTCCTCGCAGCCTGGTCTGGTGGATGGCAGCCAGCTCCTGGCAGGGGCATTGAAACTGGATGATCGTTAAGGTCCCTTCCAATTCAAGCTGTTCTATGATTGTGTGTTTCTATACCTTGAGTTCTGTTTTTGCTTTTGTGTTTTTTTCTGAGGAGCTGTGCAAGCACTGTGGTATGTTTCTGGCATACACTTTTAGATGTATTTGAAATGGTAGATAGTTAGGAACTTAAATAACAGACTTTTGTACTGAAAATAACTTCTAGTAAATCTATCCTTACTTCTTTCTCAACAGTTCCCTACTTGGAGACGGTGTATCTTCTGTGTTGTAATGTTAGCATTAAAATAAGAATTCGTAGAATCATAATGTTTGGAAAAGACCACTAGGATCATCGAGTCTAACCATCAGTTCATCAGCACCCTGCCGACTAAACCATTTCCCTAAGTGTCACATCTACCCTTTTTGTGGAAACATATAGGAATGGTGACTCCACCTCCTGGGCAGCCAGTTCCACTGCGTCACCACTCTTTCTGAAGAGTTTTTCCTAATAACCAACCTCCTCTGGCCCAACTTAACTCCTCAGGCCACTGGCATAGGTTCAGGTTCATATGACAGCCTCAGCGCTGTACTGGATGCTGTGGTCAGATCCTACATGGGGCCACTCTGTATGCCTGTCTGCTCTGTGTGTGTGTGCCCATCTGCTCTGCAGTGTGGAAAAAAAAATGTTTTATGAATTTTAATGCTCAAATGATTAGATACATGCATCCTGTAACTGTAGAAGGAGGTTACTAGGAGCTCCACTAACAGGGAGCTTCTGGAAGTCAGTCTTGATACTTACGTAAGAGTAAGTCTGCAACTTTTACTCTTTCTTTAAAAGAAAAGTCTTAAATGCTTTCCATCCATTTGGCACCCAGTAGAGCCTATTTCAACCTGAAAATGCAATCTGCTCCTTTGTATTTGGGGAATGTAGGAAAAATGGCTGAATCATAACATTACCGATTCCATGTGTTTTATTACTGTTGCAGAAGATTATTTTTTTTTTCCTAATCTCCTCCTGGCTGTTTGCCCAGGATGACAAGAATATATAGTGATGTGATTAAATAAAAATAAATCATCTTCTTTTAAAATACATTTTTATGAGACCATTTCTACACAAGGGTCCCTGTCTCGCCAGCTTGAGCAAACAGAGCTGCGATTGACTTCAGCGCGTGCTCTGCTCTTCAGTGCTTATGAGATGAGGCTGCTGCTTTCCTTATATATTTGCTATATACATGAAGGCTCAGGAGGGAAACAAAAAGCAGTACAACTTCACTTAGCAATTAATTATGGTTCAGGTTCTGTCATCCTTGAGTCTGCGGCACAGTGAAGTCAAATTTTTTTTTCCTTTAATAAAATCAGCTTGAAATTGAACAACTGGATATTTAGGTACATGCCAGCTGATTTTTATGCTTTTTCTCAGTTTTAGCTTTTAAGTATATGTATATTTTTTTTATTACAGTGCCATGGTCAGAAGTCATTTGTTACGTGTTTGCAGGCTTCTGCATGGAATCGCTGGGTTGGGGTGGGGTAGGGGTTTGGGGTGGGGGGATGCTCACTGTGTTACCCCCAGGCTGTTCTTTCACTGCTCTTGAAATGCAGTTACACCAGAGATAAGATGTCCACTCCAGTGCTGCTGTCTCCTTGATGCTAGCCTAGTGTCCGTATCTTACATAAAGATAGTGCTGTTGCTAGCTTGATGCTTCTCATGGTGGACCCTGAACCAGTTCACTGCACTCAGCAGGGCGAGGACCAGTGAAGAAATAAGAGGGGAAAGAGCAAAGGTATGGCTACTCCGAGCTTCAGTCTCTTAAACTGTGAGACACCTTCACTATTCCAGTGAAGGAATGGTGTAAGAGCTCAAAGCTCTTATCTGCTCCTCTCACGGTGAATTTATTTACAGCATCCAGCTTGTTTGCAGGGTTATTAATTGACACATGATAGCTGGTAGCACACTGAAGGCTAGCTGATGGATCCTGACAAGGTGGCAGGGATTAAATAAATAAGTAAATAGAGTTGTAACAACATGCACTGACGAAATCACATTTGGAGGGCACTCTACATTTCGTTTTCAACATGGTATGGCTCCCATTTAATTGGTTTGATGAATATTTCAGTTTATTTTTATTATAGCACAGCTAATAAGATTGTAAATGTTGAAAATCTTTCAATATGTAGACAGCTACGAGCACAGTTTTGCAGCATGATTCTAGACCACTCTTTGCCTATGCAGGTAGCTCTGTTCTTGGTATTGTGCTATCATGCTATTGTGGTATCATGCAGCACTTCCAGACCTGACTGTGTTCTTTACTAATGAGCTACGTGCAAGGATGTTTCTTCTTAGCTATAGTTTACCGTAACAAAACTTATTATTCACATTGCTGGGTTACCACCTCTCAGATCTGCTTATTAGTTTGCATTCTGCTTGGTTTTTGAGAGATGGAGCAAAGAATGATCTCGCGTGCTCTCACTTCTGATATTAGTTGTGCTTTGTCTCTGTAAGTTCAAGGCTTGTTTGTCATAATTATTTTCATGCAAGGTTATTTTTCATGACTGAAAGAGAGAGGAAGAGCTTGCCCTCCCTTTGCTTTATCATCCAGTAGTTATGTTTGTTTGTGCACTCTTCCTTTCTGCTCCCCTCAAGCATATCGGGGCTGAAGGTTCAGGCTCAGCTCCAGCTCCTGCCACTGCTCACACTGCTTCCTGCAGTTGGCTGTCAGAGCCCCATTGGTGTTACACACACAAACGTTTTTAATTTTGTTGGAAAATTCCTCTTTGATTTCTCACTCGAGATTCCAGCCTTTGTTTTTGCAAGTGCAATAATCTTGCATAAGTCTTTTGTTCAGCAGAAGTCATTTGTGCAGCCTTCAGTACCTGACAGTTCCATGGATGTTACAGCATCCTAAGTCCTGGCTACCGTTTGCACCATATTTATCCCATTAAAACCATCCAAATCAAGGAAACCCCTGTATTTTCTTTGTGGTGAACAAAGCCATGCAAGTATTTTTGTCTGACTCTGGGAGAGATGCTATGTAATGTTAATGAGTCTCGGGAAGATGGGAAATGCCTCTGTGACTTTTCACTGCCATGAGAGATCCTTAAGATTAGCTATCATGAGGCTTCTATTCTGCAGGGTGTTTTTTTTTTAAAGGTCAGTTGGGAAAAAAAAATCCACCTTACTGTGGATCTTACAGATATGGCTGTGCTTGGAGCGCTGCCAGCTTGTTCCTTCCCTCCGTGAAACATGACAGCTCTGGGAGAGAGATCAATCTTCTGTAGAACTGCGATTCCGTCTCTAATTCACATCTATTTTGTGCATAGGTGCCTCATATGCGATATTACGCTATGGCAAAGGAACTGGTGTTTGTAACAAGAAAATTACTTTGAGCCTTATTAGTAAACGTAACAGTGGAAAAAAAATGCATATTCAATTCAAAAGTCAGCTTAAAATGTCAGACAAGGATTTTTCGTGGTATTTACTGTGATGCAAGTTTATTTCATGACTAGGTGAAGGGATAGCAAGGGTAATTAAACGTACCTCTGTAAAAACATCACAATTAACATTGTTAGAGGAAAATCGGGGCTTCGAGATGGGAAATCTCACCCGTCTAATCTGGTTTACAGTCGGTAATGTGCTAGGTATGCTACTTGTCAGGTGGCTCAGAGCCCTTATTTCTAAATGCTTACCTTATTTCTTAAACGTTTTCCTCCTAAGGAAATCTTGGTCTTAAGCAAGAGTCCAATCACAATGGTGATACTAAATGAATCAGATTTGCTAGAAAACCTAGACTTCTAAATAATAAAAATAGTTTTACAGAGAGCCAAAACAAGGTCCTGTAAAGTTTTTTTGTTTGTTTGTTTTGTTTTGTTGTTGTTTTTTTTACTCTTCACATACAGTTAACTCCTAGTGCATAGGATCCTTTCTCTTATTCTATCAGTTGTTGTAGGGTTGAGCATATGTATATTTCATGTTTTTATTATTTTCTTTCTGATATTAGAAATGTCCAGTAGCAAGGAATATTATTTTATCTTCCAAATGTAAAACTCCTTTAAATTACGTGAGCAAGAAAAATTAACTTCAGCAGTCAAAGAAAAGGAACTGAACTGCTGTACTCTGTGAGTATCATTTGGAGAAATAAGTAGAGGTGCTCCAGGGCATAAAACAAGAGCCAGCAAGGTCTGATGTTTATGGAGGGGAGGGAGCTGAGGAGAATTTTTAACAAAGACAGTTCTCTTCGATGCAAAGAAAAATTGATAGCCTCCAACTATCCCCAGTAAGTTGGAAACTTGGTTCAATATGAAAATTGTACTTTTTTCATTGTCTGATTTAAGTGTACGTAATGACCACTGCTGGCTCTGGTTTCCTTTGGGAGAGAAGTTGTATCAGCACTTGTATTTGCTGATCTGTGTTACAAATCAATATTTCAGCAACTGTAAGTACAATACAATTTTAGATTTCAAAAAAAGAGATTTTCAAAATGAAATGAGATTTTAAAATACGAATAAATAAGAAAGCCATAACTTAAATTGACAGAAAGTGAGAAATTAAGTTCAAATACTAAATCTGTACCTGTTTGTCCCTGTAAAAAATTTCTCTTCGATAAAATCTGGCCATGTCAGGTGTGAGTTACAAAGGCATTTGCCACAGAACATCAGCCTTAGCTGCAATTAATTTCTGTAATGGTGTTTCATAGTTGTGAATGTTTAAGTTTTATTTATTTCCAAATTATTTCCCCTATTGATTTTTTACTATCATAAATACTATTTTTTTTATTTTTTTTTTATGTCAGTTATGTGTTATATGAAATGTTGGTTCTCATCTCCCTTTAAATCTTTCTCCCCCCAATCCTGGGGAACTACACACCTTTTAGCATGCCTCTGACGTTCTACTGCAGCCTTAGATTTTTCTTCCTGAACACTCATAAAGTTACGGGGCTTTTTTCTTGTTTGATTGATGGAGCTCTAAGTTTCATGAAGATTGCATTTCATATTTTTTGCTGCTGTTGCTAAATCCTGTTACGAAAAATCAGAGCAAGAACGAAAGCAGTTTTGTCAATGATTTAATTATTGGATGTGTACAGTGCGTATGTTTTTACATTGTTATTGTATAGAGGGACTGTATATGCATGTTCTATACATATATTTATGGTATTTCCATACCAATTTGAAATTACGCTTTGGGAGAGAAATTAGTGTAGGGGTAGGTTTTCCTCTTCCTGAAGACCTGTGTAATTTTTATCATTCCCTGCCTTAGCATAGTGTTTCTATACTTCATTTCTGTCAGTACATTCTAGAACTGCCTCTGTGTCTTTGTAGAGGGATCAGGTTCACTAACTTGCTTTCCTAGCAAGCACCCAGTAATGTGCAAAAAACTGTAACATGTAATGGCAAAAAAGCTACTTGCAAATTGAGTTTTTGCTTAGGTTTTAATGAAATACATCTGAATTTCTGTAAATGAGCATTCATGGATAGTAATGCGTGTTTTATTGTGTTAAATAGCAACAGTGTTAAAGTAACTTCCCTATTGTATGAAAATACTGGAAAATCATCGTGATAAAGGTGATAACATGGTTAGATGGAAAGCTGAATAGGTTTGTTACTTGGAAAACAGCTGACATGAAAGCCAGCAAGGGGAATGAATCACTGATGCAGAAGTCAGTGGTGGTGGTGGTGTTATGTGTGTGCACTGAGGGCTTGATTCACTTGGGTGTTCGTAGGAGAGCATAATTACTCTGTCTCATCATTGGAGAGAGACATAGCTGCAAGGTTTGAACTGTTGAACACTTAAGTGTCTTTGGGAAGGATGTACATAAGGAGTTCAGGTGCCTTTTTCCCTTGTTCCAAGGCTAAATGTAGATAAGATAATTTTGATTCTGTCAAAACTGCTTGTGGTTTAATTTTTTTTTTTTTTTTTTTTGAACTCTAGGCTTTCACTTCTTAACATCTGTATTTTTGGCCGAGCCATGATGACTTTGCAGCAACTTTTATCATTAGGTGTTACAGTAATTCTATGAGTTCTCCTCTATTTTCCACTGGCTTTCACTTCATCATCTGCAGAGATAACAAAAGGCTATTGACAAGTCCTCCGGATGGAAGCTGAGAGAGACACTCAACTCTGCAGTGTCCCAGCTAGAACCTAGAGACAAATTTAGCTACAGCATTGAAAGGAAGGCTGATCGGTCTCTCTGTGTAAGAGCTGAGTGAATTTCATTCATGTTCTGTGCGTGTGGTTTATATACCACTTGGTTACCTATTCTGTCCGTCTTCATTCACTGAAGTAAAGCTGGTAGTGTAGCAGTACTTCCATTTGCTCCTGCAGTCTTTATTTTCCCTCCAACATCTATGTATTTTTCGTATTAACTAAGTACTGTATCATAAACCTTGTTTATGGATGGCACCGTTTCCCAGTAGTTCAGAAAAAGGGCGAACAAATAGTGTTTGTTTCCATATTTTGCACCTTAGTTTTATGTGTATTGTGATTTGTGGACCTTCTTTTCCCTACGATTTGGTGCTAAAGCCCAATTGAAGTATCTGTTAAAATGTAACTTTGGACTTGGAGCGCATCTTTTCTAAATTAAACATGGCAATTCTTCCTGCAGCTATGCTCAGCCCTTTCTTTTAACCACATCTTCCTTTTCTGTCCTCTGTTCAAAGCACTATCAGAATAAGTTCCCTTAGGTTATGTTCCACTTCTGAGTCTTATGTCTTACAGAATTTGCTTTTGTTCTGTTGTATGCAGTATTGTTAAATAAAATTATATTTAGGTATTCTGAAGAAAATCTTCATGAGCTGAGTTTTACTATACACAAATATTCCTAATGTATAAATGCTGTCTGCATGTCAGCTTCGTATGGCTTGTTCATACTGAGTAGTGCCACTGAATGGATTTAGCTTTTCTGTGTATGTTCTTTCCGCCAAATACCAGGTGTGACAGTAGTTATTTAAGCTACTATAATGCTTAGGTTCTTCCTAATCAGAACATTTAAAAAAATCAATCATTAAGGCAGTATTTTTTAAAACAATATACAACAGGCAATATACAGCTAATAATACATTACTTGTATTTCTGTTCAAGAGAACATTTTTTACCTCAAACAAATACTTTTAGAATGTACTTATTTACTATGGGAATGCAGTTAGAACTGTTAGAGAATCAAACAGAAGAAGCAACTCCCTGAAACACATCCAAGTGATTATATTTTCTCTGATCTAGAGAAGTCCTTCAGGCAGTCTATAATGGCAACGATAATGTTAGTTGGAAAAGATTGGAGTCATTGGAATTGGGTAAGGCATATGATAACATTTAGTTTTCTGCCTTTTGTTACGTCTTCCAGTTGTGAGATGCTGAAGAACTGCTGTTCTGAAATAAATTCCAGAGATGTGGTCATTAGCAAGAATAAATGACCATTTTCAGGAGCAGTGCTTGTACAGCTTCTGCAATTTTGGTGAGAAAGTGCACATTTGAAAGAGAGGAAGCAAATTAATTTAGACACTTTTTGGAGTAACTCCTTTGGAAATGACTCACATATTAACCAAAAGTAGGAAGTAATGTGGTTTTCAGTTGGCTCAGGTCAACTCTGTGGGAAGATGGCTTTTTATTTAAAAACCAGATAGGTATAAATTTTGAGCTTCATCACCACTGCGTTGTTCTCTCACTGGTGCAGTTGTCTGTGCTCACCTCTAAGTGCTGCAGCAGACTGGCCTTTGTTATAAGGAAAATATAGGAGATTATTCAGACAGAATTGTGTGGCGTTGTTTCATCCTGTTTACAAGATAACTGAGTCAGTCTTTTTTCTCTCGTTTTGGCTTCTCTCCTTTACCTGTGTTTCAGATTTAGTTTCAGTCCAGTTCTTCAATAATTCAGAAACATAATTCTGTAACATTGCACTTTTGCAGATCAGGCAGGTTGCTTACACATTGCTCTAATTATCGATGCCTTTTATTTGGCAGGCTTAGCTCTGTAAAATTCTATGTGTTCCATTACGTGTTGCTGAGTTGAGAGGAAAATGTTACCAACCTCTTTATATCCAGCTGAGGCCAGGTGTTGTTCATTAACATGTAAATAGTGCAGTTAGTGACAGTTGTGATTTAAAAAAAAACATTAAAATCTACAGAAATACAGTGGTACCACCCATACTTTTTCATGAGTTTTACTAGTTTAGCTTCTGTTGTAGATACCTGTTATCACTTTCAATCTTTATCACTACCGGGCTGCAAGCTGATGTTTGCTTCTGAACGCTTGGGTGTGTGGAGAGAAGATACTGGGTAATAGCATAGAGACAGGGATTTGGGTCAGATTGCTTTCAGTCACCTCATATGACTTAAGCCTGTATGTTGCTGGATATCTGAAGGAGAAAAGACGTGGCCCACACTTCACAGACTGCAGGGAAGCTGGGGTCCTCTTTGCTGCAGCTCAGTATAGATGTGTATATACGGATCAGCCAGGGAAACAGACATCACTGTGGTGAGAGCAGGTGCCTCGTAAGTCTTCTGATAAGCCTGTTTTAGGCTCGTAGCAAAAACTTACCTTGAAATTAAGCATGTTTCTGCTGGTTAGCAGATCTCTCGTTTGGCATGTTCGGGTGCCTCTTAGGTTCTTCTCCTCTTGACATAATGGAACTTCTGTCTAATAAAAACGATGTTTACATTTCTGACTGTTTTTTCTACATTGTGGAGATTCTGAGCTGTAGAAGCTCAAGAAAATCTTAAGGGCCAACAGATGAGTGCCTCTCTCTTTGTGTAAAGATGGACTGGCTTCAAAAAAAAAGCTAACATTTAATATTGACATCAGTCTTTCATCTGCTTCATTCTGGGATCCCTTACAGATGAGCAATGCAAGAAATGGTTGAATAGCAGTACAGATTATTTTGTATTAATATTTAATCTGATACCAAAAGCACTTAAAGGATCTAGGGATGTGAGTATTGTAGTCTTCTATTAGAAATGGGTTCTTTGTTCCACTGAGCAATTACCACTCAAAGTAAATGAAACCAAGAAGTTTGTTCTAGTATCACTAAGTTTTAAATATTGCTCTGTTGGGAAAGCTTTTGTTTGCTAGTTTCTGGTTTTAAGGGTTATTTCTTCAGAGTCAATCAAAAGTAACTTCCTTGATGTTAAGCACAAGGGTACAAATTAAGGCTAATAAACTTATTCAAAGTGAGACAGAGGAGTAATGCTAAAAATGAATGCATCGGGGAACATTCTGCAGCTCTTAGCTGTGGAAGAACTGTACGACTTCCTAAAGAAAATAACCAAATCAATGAAACATCAATTATTAATGTTCTGTATTGCCATAAAATTGAAAGGGCTGAAAGAAAATCAGTATGCTGTTCCAATCCCTGAGAATGATGTAGATGGAGCATGCCCAAGACTCCTCTAAAATTCGGATCAGTCTGCAAGCAGAGCCTTCCACCAGCTTTGCTTGCTCCCCTAGGAGCATGTGCGGAGGCGATACTGACGGGATGAGGCTGTCTTTTAAAGTAGAGTAGTGTTCCTCTCAGTTGTATAAAAGCGTGAAATCATTCTCTTTGGGATAAAGGAGCTCCAAGGAAAATGGATAAGTGGGTTTGAGAAAATCTCCTACTTTGACTTATCTCATGTTTTCTGTTTTTTCTTTCTTTTTTTTTTTTTTTTTTTTTTTGTTATTTCTGAACAGTGGGATGATAAATATTGTTTGCCTTCCTACATTCCACCTTGTACTGATATAAGCTTTCAAAATGTTGGGCTTTGACCAGTTTGGCAACAGCTTGGACCCACATCATAGAGTCTTTCAGCCTTAGAATTTGCTATGCAGTACATCGGTAGCTGCAGTTTATGCATAAACCAGTTACTTGGAGATTGATGGACTCTCCAGGGGTAGAAAAAGCAGATGTGAAAGCTTGAAGCAGTCTCCCCAGTGCTATTAGTCTCTCCCATATTATACCTATAGCTGATTAGTGCCTTGTATTGGAATAAGTCCTTCATTGCCCGTTATGGATTACTGGACGTTGCACGACATCTTCACGTGCCAGTGAAAGGCTTTTTTAATTTTTTGGCACTTGGAAGCTTTCAAATCTCCTTTCTCAAAGCTGCAATTTATTTATTTATTTATTTATTTATTTATTTATTTATTTTTCTAATATTTTAAGCTGAAAGCTTCCAGGCCAAAGTAAACCAGGTGCTCATTTTTAAATGGTCCTGTCACAGTTTCCCTGGTGTTCTGCTGTCTGAATTCTTAGATGTATGTGATCATGCTATACAGAAAATTAGTTTGGTAATTAGCAGGTAAGTAAGGTCCCAATATTAACTGCAGACCGTATGATTTGGACATGCTGTTCCAGAGTACCACTGTCAAAATCAATGAGGTAATTCTGTTTGGGTTCATCTGAGAATGTTTTTCTTCACTCCAGCTCTCACGCAGACAGATGGTCTTCCATGCAGGTGAGACAGCATTTCAGTACCTCAATTCTCTTGAATTTAAAGGAGGTAGTTTCTATGTTTTTGATTGTCTTTTAGTTCCCTTGTGCTGTGCATCACCCTGGGTGAGCTGGTGATGTGGATAGTTTATATACCAATTTTGTCAGTAATACTTAGTAGCAGCGCTTTAAATGTCTAGTGCTGTTATTGATTGGCGCTCCATTACTTTTAAATATTGATAAGAAATTACTCATTTACTTAATGCTTCACTTCTGTCACCTTGTTTTGGCTGTGGAAAGGATTGATCTATTAACTACAACCACAATATTTGCAGATAAAATCCTTCAGCTTTAAAATTAAAAATAATTAGCTGTTGTCACAGTACTAATTATTGTACATACAATATCAGCAGGGCTATAATCTATCTGTCCAATATGCGTTCTGCTCAAATTACATTAATCATAACTTGCTTAAATGCGAGCAAATGACTCTACAAAGCGCTAGTGATAGCGATTCTTGCATTCTAGAAATAATGAAGATGTAAATCACTTCTACGCATCATTGCCATAATATTCATGATAGGATGTGAAACTGCTGCATCCACTTTCATACTAATATTCAAGGTAGTTATTCTTTGTGACGGCAGGATGGCATAATACTTCGTTTTTTTTCCAACTGTGTAGAGCCATGTTGTAGGCAACTGCTGTAGAGAATTTAAAGTTACCCTTTCAAACCAGTCATGAAAGTCAATACTAAGCAAGTATGCTCTAAATTCAGGGTAATGTTAGAGGCTTTGGATATGGTGCTTCAATTGGCGTGCCTGTATAAAGCAGAATTTATCCTATGAAATTCTACATGTTGAATATAATCGTTTTCATTTTTGAGTGTGAATATTAAGTTTTCGCTTAGTGCAAATTGTTATGGTTTGCTCACTTCAACGGAGGCATGCAATTTTGTATGACAGTGTATTGCTTCAGAACTTTATTTTGCATAAGTTTGTTTATATTATGCAGTTTACAGTTTGGGCTCAGTTCTGTATTTCTTTGGATATTAACAAGAGCAACTGCAATGTTTTGTAATCAGCTCAAAAAAAAACAAACGTTTCTGTGAGCTTTCGTATTTGGAGAGTCAAGCATAATTTCTTGAGGAGACCACCAGCTCAATGCCTCTATCCATATCTTCCCCTGTAGGAAAATGCTCTAAAACTCTTTTCTTGCCATGCACCTTTCCCTACAGAAGGATCTGGCTGTCACTGCCTTGACCAGGCTGAGCCAGGAGCTGTCACAGCACCCATGGGGCAGGACAGGAGGAATGGAACCGAGCTTTGCATTACTCTGTGCCTTATTACTTCTTCAAATGCAATTTGTATGTTAAATTACCAATCTCTGCTGTAAATTCCCATACAGAATTTAGTAAATCTAGAGAAAATGGATACCTTTCTAAAATGAATTGGAGTGGGAACGGTTAGCTGAAGTTTTCAAGTTCTCCTAATGTTGACTTATTATTGGCTTTGAAAGTCTTGCAGGTTGTAACTTTCTTTTTTGGAGACTGTCAGCGCTCAGAAGGCTTCAGACTGTCCCTGGGCTTTGTTTATCGCAAGGCTATCAACCGTTTGATGGCTATCATCATGCCTGAGAATCTCAGGAGAAGGAGATTTAAAAAGTGTTTTTATAAACAAAATGAATAAAAGTAAGAGAGAGTAATAATGAGGAGCTGCATTTGTCAGCTGCTTTCTGAAGTGTGCCATTCTTGTTGCTATGATAATAGAGAAAATTAATACATCCTGTCAGGACCACATGACAGGAACACTGAGAAGCTGTGAAGTGACTGTACACAGTGGAATAAAGGAAATCCACTTTGATCTACCATTTTTGATGTTTTATAATTGCACTTATTATCAAGTCCTTTACTCTGTTCTTATTTGACACAAGATCCATTATCAGTGACAGCGTGAGTGTGAACATGGGCTCGATTTGAAAAACTACTTAGGATGAGGTAATGGGGAAAAAGCTTTTTGTTCCTAACTGTTGAGAAAAGGAAAAAAAAAAAAAAAGTCATTTATGTCAGTGCTATCAGCTAATATCTTCCCAGAAATTCTCCCCTTCATGTGTAATATTGTTTATGCGCTGCATTTGAGTGCAGCCAGTTTAATTAGCTCCCTAATGAAATATTGGATAGCAAAATGGAACTTGTATCATTTGCTTTTATGCTTTTGTTCACCTACAAACTGGGGCAGGTCACCATGCGCACTGAACTAGACACCGTTTACTTTCGTGCTGCATTTGAATAGAACCCATTTAGTGTATTGAAAAATGTTCTCTATTGAAATTTTCAAACAAAGGGCTAAAGTGCTGTCCTCTTAGCTTTCCCTGCTGTCTCTTATCTCTCCTCTATGAGATTAGAGGGAGTAGTGCTTGACAAAGAGGCAGATTACCAGGTATCTGACTTTTATTGGGCTCTACAGTGGATTAGTCTGTCTTTGTGGCATCAGCAGTGTGTCGATACATTCAGCATTCATGGAGTGTTTTTCATCTATATGAAGAAAACTGGTAAATTGGTTATTCACTGTTTTAAATGGATTTGAGATTATGCACTTCAAGTTTTACTCAGTTCCCACTGAAATCAACAAAAAGGTCCTGTTGGCTACCTGGCTTCCTTCTTTTTATTTATTTATTTATTTTATTTTTTATTTTTGCATTACTTTTAGTAGGTACAGTAAGAAGTGACAAGGGAAGAGCTGGTGGCCTCCCCAGCTGGTAGGCATGGGGCCATCTGCATCTCACCTGAGCCATTTTCTCTGCTAGGAGCCTTCAGCCATTGCCTGCTGGAGGGAGGTCTGGCACCGTGCTTCTCCCTCACCCCAGAGGGTTGCCTGCAGTTCTGTGCTAGAGCTTTAAAATGCAAAATTGGATTCCTTTGCACTTGTGCTGAAACCCAAACATTTCAGGGAGCATGTCAATTCTAATGATTTTTCCCCAAAGAAGAGTTTTCTGTTCCGAGGTGAAATTCTTCATCAGAGCATGAAGTTCACAGAGACAAAGCACTTGTCAAGATACTCACCTGGAAAGTCAAATGACAGTGAAGGAGATGACTGAAAATGATATCCGAGCACCTAGTACACCATCAGTCATCTCTCTTTCTGTTTCTTTCTCCTAATCGTCTCTTGGGAGCTACTTCAGAACATATAAATAATCAAATATTTATTGGAGTGCAAGACAGACAGACTTGCTCCGCAGTGCAGAGGCCAGGCGCTCCCATGTTATGTGCCTGACAGAAGCTCAAATCCCTCTGCCAGCTAGCTGTTCAGGGTGCAGAGTGACACATTCAGTAGTAGATGTCTGCTATGAGTGCCTTGGATTCTAGCCCCATTTCTGTGTCAGGCACAGCAAATAAAGCTGAGCCTCCTGTGCTCAGATGAAAGCCACCATGGCTAGATTTCTGGATTTGTGAGGAGGACTTCCTCTTTTTTCTACCCGTAAGTATTATATGTGATGCCTGGTTGTGCTTTTACACGCTGGAGCCTTCTGGTGAGCAATACTGTCAAGTCAAGGGAAGCTGTCACCTTGCATCCACTATTTCCAGGCCTGATAAGACTTAGCACTTCCGTAGTGCGTTTTTATGTTCAATATGTTATAGGAGTATTAAATCAAATTCTGCAGTCAGCTCAACTATTTCCCTGTTCATTGCTCGGTTTTGCTTGACAATAAGAACTTAGGACAGAAAATAAAGAGCTTCATTGCACCCCTGGAAGCAACAAGAGAGACTGAGAGAAGGACTGTATTACTGCGCCCAACAAGGGAGCACGCTTTGCAGTTCCCTTGTGTTCAGCTGGGTTATTGGAAAGTACAATAAGGCAGTGTCTCACTTCATCCATGCTTCTTACTTACGAGAAAGGAGCATCTCTGAGGGTTGGCTCTGCTCCCGTGACAAGAGCTCACCCTTGCTTTTGGCACATTAAGGGAGCTCTTGTGCTTGTGCTCACTGCGTGCTTCACGAGCACTTGTACGCAGTCATGCTCTGCCAGGAATTTATAGTGTTACTGAGTGCAGAATTTTCTTGTAATTCATGGAGTCTGTGCTGGAAATCTTCCAGGTGATTTTACATCCTCAGCGATGACATGCACAGAATTTCACACTGGCCATACAAGAATTCTCTATTAATTCAACCTAATAGAACAGATGTATCGTTGCCTTATTGGATCTCTGCAAAAACACGGAATTTGCAGTTGTTGCCATGGGGTCCATTTTTTGTTAGGTTGTTGTGGTTGATAGTTTTGCTTTGTTTTTTATCTGCTTTTTTTTATAGTGGTAGAGTCATTCTGAAAGTAGTGTAAAGTAGTTTTATACAGATAATGCACAGCAGTGTTAAATGGAGCTAACTAACACTTCACAGTGAAGTGAAATGTAAATATGCACAACTCTGTCATGCTCAGAGATCATTTGGAAGGACATGAATCAGTTTGCAAGGGTGAGGTGAGTTTTGGCTTGGCAGAACCAGGTGGTTCCAGGCAAAGGTACCAATTCCTTCTTTGCGGCCCCTTTGGCACCAGTGCAGTTCCTCTGCAGAATGCAGGGCCAGAATGGTGCTGGCACATTCCCTACAGGCTTGAGTCAACAACAGTGCCTTTCCCTTCCCCCTTCCCTTTTTGTTGTTGCTGTTGTTGATAAAAAATGACAAAATTAGGGTTTTGGAGATCGTTACAGGCTGCAGACTGCCCTTGGAGTATCTCTACAAGCCCTCCTACAATATGCAAAATTTTCATCCCAAAAATCTCACTCGGACTATACATACAGCTGTCTTATATTTTATCTTTGTACTCTGTTATTTCTTCATTTGGAATGAATTTACTGACATACTTACTTGTACATTTTTCAGGAGGGTATTTTTTCTGCGAAAGGATATGCTTTATGTTGATGGATATGTGGTGTGTTGCTTTTTTGTCAGTGTGACATTGTGAAAAGCAGACTGGAGGAGGAGGAAGAAAACTGTCTGAGTTGTCCTTCCATTCTGATACATATAATGATTTTTTTCTTTATGATTTGTATGTTGTAAATATGTGGAATTCCAAAGAGCTCAATTTCAGCTGAGTGCTATGACTCAGCTCTAATAATCACATTTAAAAGGTCATTTTGAAATTACATGAGCTGAAACTGCCTGCTGATTCTCACCCATTATGTCCACCCTTTTCAGTCACAGATACCTACAGCTTATGCTGTTCCCAAGTCCTTCCTCCATCTCCACGATACATCTGCTTTCCTTACGTTCTGTTTGTATGTTCCATAGCATTGTGAGGCAGATGGACGAGGCACACTGGAAATGTATAAAAAGCACTACTTGTTCTATTCTAGTTTCCTTTGTTATCCTGCTATTCAGGAGTGTGAGATGAGTTTGGCACAGGGTACTTTGTTGCAAGGTTATTGCATCATTCAGGTGTAAGTGTGGTATTCCCACTGCTGCTCACCAAACCTGTACAAGGCATTTTACTGTATTTGCTAAGAGTTACGTCTTTCAAAGGGCTGCAATTAAGCTTCAAAATAGAACTGAAACACATCAGGGTGAGGGACAGAACGAGGCTGGAACTGCTTCTCTGTCCTGCACAACAAACGCTGTAGCAGTGGTTCGTCATATATGATGAGTTTCAAACTGGTATTTGAAGTATCAATACCTTGCTCACTGCAAGATCTGCAGATTGAGTATTACATCTCTTGTGTGTGCACTATTGGTGGTACAAGACTGAAGGGTACATCTGTTCTTATTTTTCAGTTGTAAGAATGGATCACCTTGGACTTTTTTTTTCAGCAGTTGGCTGAGTAAATGCCATACATAAATGCAGAGAACTTGTTGGAATTTGTATTCAGTGGAGTTTTTAGGTTGTTGGTTTTTGTTGTTTTTTTTTTTTTTGTATTCATAAAACATACATATATAGCATACATATAAAACTGCTTCCTCTTTATACTAGGGTTTTAAACTTAGATACACTTGGGTTTCCCTGTTTTCTTTGTGTGAATGAATAATTATCTATATAAAATTTTATATGTAAAGCATTCACAATTTCCCGGATTAATATTGTTAAAAAAAGAAAAGAAAAAAGGGAAGGAAAAAAAAAAAGTTCCTTTTATCAGTTTTAAATTTGTCTCTTAACAGTTTTACTTAGTGATCTATTGTACTTTTATTGAGAGAGTAAATAACTGCTTACCTATTGAATTCTAATTGTCTTATTTCTCTATCATTCACGTCTTGTTTGTCTTTAAACTACACAGTCTGTTTAGCATCTCCTGACATAGTGGTGTTTCCACATCATTATTCTGCTCACCTGTTTGCAAATCCCTTCTATTTATACCTAAGTGTTCCAAAAAAAAAAAAAAAAAGAGAGAAAAAAGTGGCAAGAATAGAACAACCTATTCCACCTCGTGTATAAGTAATGATTTAGCATTATTTTGCTTTCTGTGCAACTTCGCTTTATTTTTCATACTGTTACATTCTATTAGTAAAGCTCTACACAGCAAAGTGTTTTTCATCGAGTTGCTCACTGGCGTAACACAGGTCCATTTTCTGAGCACTTGAAGTTAATGCAGACCTCAGCAAGCACCTGGAGGTATGCTGCATCTGTCAGTGTAAGTTTTCATCTACTGATCCACATGCCTTTGCTGGCCCTCTTATAGTTACAGATTTAAATAAGTTTGTGCCAACCTATATTGCACTGTTCAGTGATCATCCCTTTCTAAATCACAAATGCAGGAGCCTCTTTTCCTCGAATAGAATTGTCGTTGCTCCACAGCTGGAGTTCTGACGTGGGAAATTTTCTGTTTCTAAATATATACTCAAAAAAGAAAAACAACAAAAAAAGAAAAGACGTACCTCCAAAAACGTTGGAGTTCAAGCTTCTCTGGTCATGTCTAGTGAATCAACGTGGAATAGCATAATTGAAATCAATGGAGGTAATCCCATATCATGCTGTTGTAATGGGAAAAGAGATGGGTCCTCAGTTTACCCCTAAATCTTTCAAATAAAGCCATCTGCTCAGAAGTTTGGTCAGAACAGGTTTTAAGCCATCATCCAGGCAATAAAAGGAAAATGAATGATTCTGCTAAGAATGCAGCTTTTTGTACATAAAAATGAAGCAACCTTGAAAATCTATTGACTTTCCAGTAGGTTAATATTTTCTACCAGGTCACTATAGCCCATAAAAGTCAAGCCTGAAAACAGATGAACAGAAGTTCTTCTAAGTTGCTATAAATTGCTGAAATTTGCCTGAATACTCACCAAACACATAACACAATGAAGTCTGGTGTTTGAACTCTGGGGTCTAAGTTTAATGGGAATCGATACACATACCAACTCTGTTTATAGAGACATTGTTTGACAGGCAGCCCATCCCAGATTTTATAGCGCGGATGTGCTTATTACTAAGATAGTAAAAACCCTTTGAAAATTTATTCTTTTGATGGTGATTTTTTTTTCCCCCGAGCTTCCTAGGTGTCAAAATACCAAATACGGAAGTTCAAGAGTTGAAATGCCTACAGGAAGTTTCTAGCGGTGTCAGATGGCCAAAAATACATGAGATGTGGAGCTCCCCAGAAAGCCTCGGAGCTCCATTGGAGGCAGGTGAGGAGGCAGGCAGGCACTCACTGGCTCTGCAGGGCTGGCCCTGCTCTGGGCTCACTGCTCTTCACTTTCTAGCAATATTTCACTCTTTCAAAGAGTCGTCTTTGTAAGACCGCTGTTGTAAATTCTTATATGTTATAACTTATTATATGTTAGAACTTCTGAAGTATGCAGGAGTTTGGCATGGGATTCAGAACCAAATGGAGAATAACATTTTTCTTGCAAGACTTGAAATTTCTGCAGTTCTCACACTCACGTTTTCTGATTGTAAGTGTTGTAGGTTTCAGTGGAGGCATAATTGTTGTTGTCTCTTAGAATTGTCATTCTAAATATTGGACTGGTCTGGGAAGGAAAGAAAAACAGCTACTACCAAACACTGCATAGTTTTGAGTCAATTTTAAAAACAATAAGCAAAGACTCATTGCTGTGAGCTCTCCTCCAACTTTGCATTACTGACAGGGAAATTTCTTCTGCAGCCATGAATTTGGAAAAAATGCAGAGAACTTCTTCCTCTGACACCAACTTCTGCACTGTTAGACCTCAAAACATTAATTATTTTTTAATTAGTAGCAAGTGTCTTGAAAAATCTTTGAGCCTTTATTAAAGATGTGTTCCTGTTTGGTATTCTGCTTTGTTTAGGTTTCAATTATTTAATTACAGGTCTTGATATGAAACTAATCATGCATGCATCCATACGATGCTGGCATACTGACAGGATAAAAATCATTAAACAGTCATTACTATAAACTGACGTCGGCCTGTAATTTTTGCAGCTAACGGGGGAGTTGATGCTTGGTGAACAATCCAATTAAAACTGGCAACAAAAGACTTAAAATGTCAGCCAAATTGCTTTTTAATAGTCAATGCAGCCGTCACAAAACATAAACATTAAAGTCCCCGTAGTAGCATAAAGCTTCATGGTGAAACAATTCTAGAAAATGAATAATAATTACTGCATCCTGAGAATTCTCTTAATAGATGTGCACTCATTAAAATACTTTGTTGGTTAGATTCTTATGAAAAAGTATGTTACCCTTGATACTTCTTTATGCTTTTGTTTTGAAGTTTTTATTCGATATTTTATAGATGTAATTTCTAATAATATTCAAAAATGCGTGTCTTAGTTACAAAGAGTTTAAATAACTGCCTATAGATAAGCTTTGAATGAAAAGCAACTTAGAAATGCATCGAGGTTAACTGAGGAAATGATCACAGAGAACTTTTATAACCTATTAATGCCATAAATGATGTAATCTTTATGAATTTTAAAGTGCACCGGATTTCCTTTGGAAGTTGAGCAAGAGCAATAGGAGAAGCTTGTCAAAGCCCATTTCCTAAAGCTGGTTGTCTGAATTAGTTGATACCAAAGTGACCTGAGGGGCACCTGATGGATGCTCAGCTCCTGTCTCCAAAGGAGTGTAAGAGTGCAGCTGAAAGTCCTGAACCCTTGCAAAGAAGTAGGGCACAGCCGCAGCTTCAGCAGAGCGGTGTCAGCATGTCGCTGTGTCTGAAAACCCACATGCTTTCTTGCAAAAACCTAAGTAAGCATTTGAGAGACTGACTTGAGAGCTGTGGGTTTACGCCTAGTCCGTTACATTCATTTTCAGGCTGCTTGTGTGTTGTTGTTTGGTCTTTCCATGCAGGAGTTTTTCTTTTCTTTGTAAAAATAATCGATTTGTTGTTTACCATCACTTACACGTGTAACATTGTCTTTCCTCCAAGCAAGCATAGTGCTATAGGAGAAGTGTCAGCATTCTGAAACAAAATGCTAGCGAGCATCAATGGCAGGAATAGATCTTTTTGTAAAAGTATTTCTTTTATTTGTGCATTAAACTGCGAGGAACAGCAACTTGCTGCCTCTTGGGATAAAAGGCAGAAGCAGTCAGTCTGCTCATTCTACACTGAAGCATATTCTTCAGCTAGTATTAGGTACCATGTAAAATCATTAGGTGAGTGACAAACACCTTTCTGTTAGGCTCTCTGGCAACGGCATGCAACCTCCTTCTTAAGTAAGACATTGTTGGTTCTTCGGCAGACAGGATTTCCATGTTCTTTGAATTTATAAAATCAATTTTTTCTCTTATTTAGAACAATGAGTCTATATTTAAATGAGAATTATAAGGGATTTAAAAATTATTCTTTTTTTTTTTTTTTTTTTTTTTCTTTTCAGAAATGAAACTTTATAGGAATATATATGCACAGGTCACTCCAAAAGTAATCTCTCCCCTTTATCTCTGTGGAAATAACACTAAGTTCCACTTCTGGTGTTGTGAGCCAACATAATGAAAGAGGAGGTGCTCGTTGTAGAGTAGCCCTTGTGTATTTTAAATCTGTAATTTGACTTACCTATTCTCTAAGAAATCTGTTAGCTGAAGGATGACAGATGTTATGTGCGAAGCAGGACAGAAGTAAAGCTGAAGGAAACAGTCTGGTGCACTGCCAGCTCTCTGCTCTGGCCAAGAGGGAACCAGAGGGATTGTTGGAAGAAGTGGGAATGTCCCACTGTAATTTATATATTAGTTGCCAATTATTTTATAGATCAGATTGCTCAGAGGAGAGGATAGGAGGGGTCGCATCCATTTACATTTCAAAATTAAAAAAAGCTGTCATCAGAATTTTTTGAGCTGTAATAAGTGCACATTCTTGTTGCTTGTAAATTCATCAGCTGTGTTTAAAACTTGCCTCTACTAAGTCAAAGTGAAAGTCTTTTTTTACATTTGGGAAGAATAATGGTTCATATTCCTAATTTATTTGAATATATCTTAATATATTCAGGTAGAGACAGATAAAAACATTTATTTATAAAAATATTACTAAATTAATATTATTTGGATGAATTTGAGATAGATATATACATTAGCATATAAAGCCATAGTTAAACTCTGCACATTTCCATTTTACAGACACATTTCACAGCTATTTCCTCCCCTCCACAGGTTACTGTATAACCACAGATAAATATATTTTTTAATACTCCCTATAGTCATATAACAGTCACTGGAAATATTTGTAAAGATGTTCTTATCAAGTGATTTGATGTCAGCATGAAATCTATAATAAAAGCATATGGGGTACTGTTTTATTGGATAAAACAGACTCCTTCATTTTCTTATGTAAGCTATAAACCTGTTCTTTGGAATATTATGAATGTTGGAACTGGTCTGTATCTCTCCCTATGCTCTCTTATTTAAGTCTTTCTAAAAGGATTGTCTTTAAAATGAAGTAAGTATGTGAGGATAGAAGCACAGTTACTGAACGAGCCAGAAAAGCTTCAAGCCCCTTTGTTTGTACGTGTTGTTTATGGTACCAATGGATGGTTATTTTTATTTATGCTCTGCAAAATAATGTCAGGAGCTGTGCTGGGTGTGATACATCGATCTGGAACGCTAATCCTTTACATCTGCAGGTGGAAGAAGCTGGACCTGGGATTTGTGCTTGAATCCAAAGTGTTCGGGCACTTACACCCAGAAGGAAGCTTAAAGCAAGGCTGAGTGCTGCCAACCAAGAGATAGCGTGGTGAGTTCCCATAGGGAGGGCGATCCCTGGTACCTCATCCCAGCCAGCTGAGGAGCATGCAGGGCAGGCAGTGCTACTGCTCTGGTTGTGTCCCAGCGTGACCCGCAGGTTTAAACAGGGCTTACCATCCTTTCACATTTCTCTAGAGCTGCAGGATGTTTTATATTTACCAAACTGCTCTGTCTCGTGGCAAGGCTGGAAGCTGAGCAGGGCTGTGTCTCTCCAGAAGCTGTTGTGGCAGTCTAGTGGACAAGTCCTGTCCTTGGCCATCCCCGTGCAGTGAGCTCAGACAATGCAGGGACTTTTACGTATTTGGGCCTGTAACACGGTTAGAGCCCAGCAGGCCTGCTTCCTGAAAACGCATCAAAATAGCAGGAACACATAGGGGCAGGTAAGAGGCAAGGCTACCATCTGTCATAGAGAAGCTGTTAGCGAAATGGTTTAATGTATCCATGTTCCACTGAACCACTGGGCTAAATACACTGTGTATTCAGTATGATTTATAGTTCCCGATTCCATTACCCATAGATCCCTTTTTAAAAGCCCTCATAGCTAATGAATTTAATGACACATAGGGCAAAACTTGAATATATATCACTCGTCCAAAAGCCATCAATAACTGAGGAACCATTAATTTTTACAGCCATGGCTGCTTGCAACCTATTTTACCAATCATAAACTGCTCTTTAATGAAAATCTGTTCACCTCTAAGGTCGTCAAAATTTGCTGCCAGGCTACCTGCAATTGTCAGGCTTTTGTAAAGCTGGGCTTACTGTGTAAGCCATCATCTCCCTTGCTTTGTTCAGAGTTTTTGAATAGTGGTTGTAATGTCCCCAGAGATCTGCCACCAGTAGCATTCACAACTTGAGATATTGAATGAACCCCTCTCTTTTAAGCGAGGGCTGGAATTATACATTCTCCTGAAATACTGCTTTTAAGCTGACTGAGAGCTGCCAGTCACCACCTCTGTGTGAATGCTGTGTGATATTAATTGTACCAGCAGCAGCTGCTTGATCTGCCAGACAGACCTCTGGAAGCCCAAGCTATTTGGTGAGGCTGTTTTCTTGTTCTCCATTGTAGCTGGAGTGCTGTGCTCCTTCTCCCTCCCCCAGTGTTTCTTCCTTGACCCCTGTGACTCAGACACCAACAGTCCTATCATGTCTGAACATGCTGTAATGACACCAGGAGATTTGAGATGATGGATCCGTTCCAGTGTGCTCTTACCACCTGCAACAAATGACACCAAGGGACTGAGTAAGATTGTTTCATTTCTGGGTTGTCATGTTAATTGACGTACATGTGAGCATTTCACATAAATGTGATGTTTTTCATATAAATATTATACGTACAGGATACTGATACAGACGTATGAAGAAATACCGTAGAGTAAAGCTATAATTCAGGCAATTCAGCAGAATAAAAGCACCTCAGGAGTTGTGATGCTTTGCTCCCTTTTGGCAATGCTTATATTTTGCAAACACCCTTCAGCATGATTATATTGTCAGGTGCTTCTGCATGAAAACATTTCAAACTTGCATATTATCCGCAATACAAAGCATTATAACCTGAATCTCATTGCTGGTTACAAGCTACAGCACTGAGATGGCACCTTACAGTGCAATGTTTATGTCCAAAATTATTCTACTTCAGCAGTCAAACTCCCAAGTTAAAACACTGAGTGATGGAGTTAATTAAGGAGGAGTAGTGCTGTTGGAGCTCTAATGGTCTACAGATATAAGTGCCTCTAAGTGAGGCAAAGTTTGTCAGGAAAGGTAATGTGTTTTATTGCACTAGCTGATATAGCTGGAAAAAGAAAAAAAAATAGATGGCTTTGGGCACACGAGCACTTCTTTTGGGTTTGAGTATATTAACACTTGTATCATCAGAAAGATAAGAAAAACACTTCTACCCACACACCCAAAAAAAAGAATCTTATCAATCTTGTTACAAGAACTTTACAAAGTAAAAATTGACAAGCTAGGCATACGGTGGGCAAAAAAGACAAATGCCAGGATCTTTTGAATCTTGAAAGGGAGAATATTATTAAATTCATCCTATCAGCAAAGTTAGAAAGGGCTGCTGTGTGACAGCTCCCTAGTGATAAATCACTGCCTTCCCTTCTCTAATGAGTACAAACCTCCATTCTTTGGCAAGAAAATTTCTCCCACATCTTTCCTAAACAGTTTGTTTACAGAGACAATTCTGAAGTAGCTGTTTCTTACTTTCCAAAATGCTGCAAGGTCTCCGGTGTTTTTATTTTTTCTGCTTTCAACACACTACTAATAGAGCCCAGCAGCATCACCATCGAGACAACAGCAACACCGCAAATACAGAAGTCCTGCTAGTGAAAATTTCTTATACTCTCTGTAGCTGGGAGTTTTCATAGAAACTTGGCTTGGGTTGGAAAGGATTTCAAGAATCTCAGGTTGCAGTCCCCCACCACAGGCAGGGTTTCTAGATCAAGTAGCAGATAATGCTGTAAGGTGTTGATATCAATATTATACACAGGTAAAATCATTTATATTGTATGACTTGGAAAGTTCTAGTGCACCTTAAGTAAACCAGCATTTGTTTATTTGAAATAGACCAAAAATGTAAATTAAAATAATGTTTTATATTAATCTTCCAAAATAATGTAAATTAAAATAATGTTTTATATTAATCTTCCAAAATAAATGTGGACTTCAGAACGATTTTTAGTTGAATACAGCACTGTTTCACAAGAGAGTATGCTAAGCAGAGTTATGGAAAAAGAAAATACTGACCTCTGAAAAAGCACAATGGATAAAGACTTACTTTCCTTTCTACCTTGGTGTTTGAAACTGGATCTTTGTATTCTCATAAAATTCACTAGAATTAAGATCTTTACAAGTGTTTACAAAATGTAGTCACTTTGGCATTACAGTACAGTTTTTATTGTTGTAAAAATAGAAAAAGATGTTCTGCACAAAGTTCATAGAAGTCCTTACCTTCCTCGTGGCCTATATAAAGATGCTGCACAGAAGCTGTACGTCATTCAGCACAAATGTTACTTGCTTTTGTGATAGAGTTGAATGGCCATATTTCCTTTCTCAATATGGCTAAACTTGACTGTGCTGAAGAAAAAGCAGAAGAAGCAAGTTGGCACTGGGAAATTGTCAGTGTTCTTATTTCACCATTTTTTTTCCTGTTAAAGTGATCTAGGAATTACAAGGTGGACATTGTTAATGTGCATTGTATGACTGTAAGGGATTCAAGTGAATTGAATTAATGTGGTAAAAGAATATGAAGGAGCCATTTAATGGAACTTACGTGAACACACTGGACTATTCGACTGTGTTTAAATATAACAAATTTGTCTTATATCATTACATCATCATAACACAAATCTGGCTGTATTTTATGTTCATTGAGGCTGTTCAAACTACATGGCCTAAGACCTCTGTTAATTTTTCCTTGGAAGCAAAGCCCAGTATTTTCTGTACAGCCCCTCAATAATGATGCACTTGGTTCATTCTATTCTTAGAATTGGCAGTGTGGTGCTGGATTGTAGTCTTGACTATATCAGGTTATATCCATACTGATCAATAAAGGGCTCAGAAGCCCCCAGTTATGTACTTTGCTTAGTTGTTCCCTCCTTCTATCGGTCTGTCTGGATGTCCTGCAACAGGGAGGTCTCTGGAGGTCTCTAAGTCTCTTTTGCTTACTATGAGGACTCTGAGTCCATGAGACCTATAGTTTATAAGCTTTCATCGCGTTATAATCTTTATGTTGCATAAGGCCATGTGGTTTGTAGAATTCTTCAGAGATGTTTGATAATTTATGTTCTGGAGGATTTACTGAGTAAAAGATGGAGGGGAAAAACTGGAAATATATAGAGCAAAAACTATAATGTAAGGGCAAATTGGTATTTAAGATACTTTCACAATTTAGTGCTCTGAAAAAGTGCTAGAAGCAAAGCATTTTGCAAATATAGTACGCCATTTAAATGCCAAGTTGTGTCTGAAGGAGCAAGTGCAAAGGGGATTATCAAAATACAGCACACATCTATGCATCAACAGAGCAATCTAATTCACATTTTTTAATATATTTGCCTTTTCTCAAAATATATTACAGGATAAACAAAAGGAATGCAGAGAAATAACAAATAATGATGGACTTGGAAAGGCCATTAGGACATTCATGGAAAAATAAGTCTGAAGACAGAATCTCATAGAATCGGATCCGGAATGGAAGGACAGGATGTAAAGACTTGCACAAGATCAATAAGAGTATTAACATGTAGCACTCTGCAGTATTAAGAGCTGTGTTTAATTCTTAGTTTGTCTGCTTAGACCCAGTACACGCATTTCATTGTAAAATTGAATTTTTTTATTCTGTGTTTTTTAACTGTAGTCTTAAGCATTGAGCTTGTTTTCTCTGCAGAATGTTTCCCACTTCTTCAATGCCCGCTTACGTGGATTGGATGCAAGACTCTTGGCAAGATCCTTCTGTCAGACATGCCTTACTGCATGGTGCAGACTTAGCTGTTCCAAAGCTTTATTTTCATAAATAGGATTGTTATAATTCACTTCCACTTAATAAAAAATTACTGATTGGTTTGTAACTGAGTAGTACTATACCCATAGAGTAGAAACCTACACTAACATCTCTGAGCACATGCTGCTATTTAGTTCATTAAATAATGACTCTCAAGATACTTTTTACTCAGCTGAGACATGTCTGGTAGGATAAAACATACCAGTAACTAATGAATTTAGGAACTGAAAAAAATTAAAATATTTTGAAAGTACTACAGGTTAGATACAAACCTTTTAAGGTTCATTACTTTTTAATATATTCTTTCTGATATACTTCACCTGGTAACAATGCAGGCTGTTGTAGTCTTGTCAGTGAATGATAAAACTGTTCAATTACTCTTTCTTACTTCATGGATCTGAGAAGTACAGTAAAGTATGCTTCAAAACTATTAGGAAAATGGTTTCCAAAGTTCTGGCTTGTTTTCAAAAATAGTTGTGTTGGGTAGTAGCTAGTTGATAAAGTTTCTTATTTCTTTTTTTCTTTTGCAAGACTCTAAAACAATTCTGCTGCATCTTAAAGTTAATGAAGGCATTTTATCCTCGCTTTTGGAGAAAATGAGTAGATGTGAAGGCTTTTGTTGTCCATTGGTTTGTGCCACAGAATGGCTGGTCAGTTGCCCTGACCAGAATGGCAGCACAACAGCCCAGGAAGGCCAAGGAAGGGAAGTTCCAAGGGGATGACCTTTCCTCTTGCTGTAGGAAAGAAATGCTTGCTTACTAGAAGAGAAAGATATGAATTTTGGTGTTCCCCGAAGAAAAAAAGCAATAGCAGGAGAACTCAACAGCTGGAAAGGAGCTGTTTAGGTCTGCACTCTTAAACTGCAGAACACAGAGCTTTGTTATTCCACTGCCACAGAGCAGCTTGTATTCAAAATTGATTAAGGACCATCCAAAGGAATGAGTCAGAACTAAAGATGAAGAAACATTCAGGACATAACCAGAACTCCTCCCATCAAGCTTAAAAGAAAGGAGAGTGAGTGAAAATCCTTGAAATGAGAGTTTTCCTTTTTTTTATAGCTAGTATTAATACAGCATTCTCTCCTTTGGATCACATACATTGAGTTAGAGAGTTGTCTCAGAAGAAAAAAGATGAACACATTAATACTTACTGAAGAATGAAAGAGAAATCCTCAAAAAGGAGGGCTGAAAAGAAGTTTAAGTGCAGTTTGTGGAGTGGATGGGCGGTGTGTGAGTTATAGCAGATTCAGTATTCAACAGGGAAGTGCAAAGAGAGCAGAATGTCATATTTGTGCCTTTGGAAAACAGGAGAGTTCTAGACATGCTCTTAGACATGAGAGAACTCTTAAAAAATAAAAATAGGAGAATGAACTTAAGTATTCTAAAGAACCCTTTTTTGACTGTATAATAAGGAAATAAATAAAAGCTAAGTTCATGTGCAGGTGGGAGCAGTGCAACTTTGACAGGAAGTCCCTTAGTGAGGCCCAAGAGCACCTCTTCTGGCTTGCATACTGCTCGGATGAGAATCTGATCGGTAGGGTATCGCTGTAAATGGAAATTGAGATGAAATCATGTTTGTCGTTGCATTCTGAGATTAATTCAAACTTCTAGTCTGTCAATAAACACATTGGAAACAATGTTGTATTTGCATAGCATACATAAACTTTGTTGTCTAAACAATTTTAAAATCTAAACGTTTTAAGCAATCATTAAAAATAAAAGCTGGTGTTCTCATGGATAGGTGGCATTATGCTGCAAGGGGATAAAAATTCACAGCTAAGTTAATTTCTGTTTTGCTCTCATACACTGGAAACTTTGAGACTTTAGGCAAATTAGTTTGTGTAGTTTCTCTTTTCAGGTATTCAAATGGTTTTCCAATTATTTTATTATTTTGCATTACTTTACAGAAATTATTTCACAGAACTTACTGTTTAGCCAGGGCGCTGCAGAATCGTGAATATGCAGATTCAGATATAATGCTGTTTTATATTCCAAGCAACAGTGTTTGTGGTACAAAAATAAAGTTAATGAGATGTAGACTTAGTGTCTAGCAAAATAAAAATAACTTTTCCAAATTAGGAAGTCTGTAAAAGCTAATTGGAAACTCAGGCCAGATTCTCAGCTTGATGAATTCTCAATGCTTCATTGAAGTAAAGGTCTAATGCAGAAGACCTGTCTCCAAATCACCAAAATACTTCAGAATGTGATGTGAGGTTTTCTTTGATGCCAGTAGCTGCAGGAAGGGGTGACAAGTGTGATAATTAAAAAGGAATCCCCCAGGAAATCTGGTGCATTAATTTATTGTGAGAAATAGCACTGGGAGATACTACGTACCCCTCCAACCAGAAATGCTCTATGGTTCACAAAGCAGAACCAGCCTACTGCGTGGAGCAAACAAAAATATTAGAAGATGGTGGCAATTGTCAGCACAGGGGCAGTAAAAGGGGAAGAAAGGAACTTAAATGTGTGTTGCCATACTGATTCCACAGGTTTTTCCCTTTTGCCTAGAGAAGCAGTCACCTTGGATGGTCAACATTTACTGCAGAGCTTTTGAAGTACCTTATAGCATCTATTTGTGTCTCCTGGCAGTAATTTTCTAACTGACAGGACAGCAGTAAGACCATTGAATTGTGTGTCATGCAAATTGTAGTACGTTTAGTAATCCTGCAAATCTTCTGTAGACTGGATACAAGATTGAGAAAGTCACTGATCAAATACTTGAGGATGCTGGACGTCAAATGATATGTCCAAAATTTTGGTAGCTTCAATTCTAAAATAGCAGGATACAGGATTTACTGAGATTAATTATTATATGAAAGTGCCTTAGCAGATTATTTCAGAGCTCCGGACTGTTGACTCCAGTGATTTAATTTACTGAGGCCTCCAATTTTCTAATATGCTTAGAAATGCTTTTCTGGTATATGCAAACTAATATAGCAGTGTAAACCCTAATGCAACTGTAAGAATTCTGCCTTGATAAAAGATCAATGAAATTAAAAGGATTAAGCCTGGGCCAAATCCGTGACAGCTTTGCTTACCACAGCATAGAGAAGCTTATGTGGAGCACTAAACAACCTTGTTCCTCCAATTGGGGTAAATTGTGGCTGTCACAGAGAAAAAAAGTGCTGTTTTTCTGCCAGCTACTCAAAGAAGGGAAGGGGCATGCTTTCATCCTTCACCTTGAAGACAAACTATGTCAGGAAAGCACATGTTGTAAATGGGGTGGCAGCAGCAGTTCCTCGCAAGGAATTTTTTCAGGCTCGCATGGGGCAGGGCCACAGGTGTCCCCGCACCATGTCCGCATCACACATCCCTGCCTGCTCTACGGTGGGACCCCTGGGCTACCCTGCCTACCTTCACCTCCTGCAGGTACATGGGTCATTCAGACAGTCTGTGAGATGGCCTTCTCCCAGCCATCATTTCACAAGTGCAGTACCAGGGTAGGTGGAATGTGTTGACCTTATTTTATGGGAGGTATTTACTGGGTGGTAGGAATTATTCAATTATTTCTCCCTTGATATGAAGTGCTGGGCTAATTCTTATATTGTGTCTGTGTTTTTCCGTGCTCTTCTTAGATGAGATTTATACCTCATGAAATCAAGTGGTGTAGGTGCAGCAATTCAGTGTCGACTTGATTTATTTGTTTCCCCCCAAATCCTGGGACAAATTAAATGAAAGTTATCATCTTTTTTTTTCTTTTTTTCTTTTTTTTTTTCTTTTCTTGATCTAACTACAGTCCTGAAGAGTGTGTCTGTATCCAATACTCTTCATTTCAGTAGAGCGTTATATCTTAAATTATTTCACATTGCACTAACAGCTCACAGACACCTGAGTTAACGTGATCAGTCGCACAATGCTCGCAGTCCTTTAATCCCATTAAATCGTATATCATCCCCAATGCTCTCCCAGTGTTTTCCAAGCAGTAAGCCCCCGGGTTTTCTCTCTGTGTTGTTACAGACATGCCGGGGAGCCCACACAACCAGTTCACATTCAGGCCTCTCCCACCACCGCCTCCACCGCCACACGCGTGCACCTGTGCCAGGAAACCGCCGCCGGCGGCCGACTCTCTTCAGAGGAGATCAATGACGACCCGCAGCCAGCCCAGCCCCGCTGCCCCAACGCCCCCCACCAGCACACAGGATTCTGTGCATCTCCATAACAGCTGGGTCTTGAACAGCAACATACCACTGGAAACCAGGTATGGACCAACCTGCTCTACACAGCGTATCTGAAATGTTAAAGAAGGTCGGGGGGTGGGAGGGTCTGACACTGACATGAGATGAGGGACTGCAAGATTACCATGAGAAAGCATTTTGATTCGAATCCATGTTGTGTAGCCATGTGAGTGTTTTTTTCACTTGATTCATCTAGCTTGATAGAGCTTGTAAAGGCATGTGTTTTGCAAAGCTGGGGAAGAGACTGGTTTTCTTAAGTAGTATAGATTATGACTAGGCGTGTGCAGCAAAGACTTGTGTTTTTGTAGTTGTATGACCATCCATCATTCTCCCGGAGACATTTTGTAATCAGCAAGAAGTTTCATTGAATTGGTGATCTGTGGCACTTCTGGTGATGGTCAGTCTTCAGGCTTTGGCTTGCTGATGACAAGAAACAATAGGAAATAATATGAAAATAATGTTTTCATCAAGGTGTATTTAAACATTTTACTGCACACACAAAGAACACCATCTGATACTAGAGAAGTTGTACAGGTCCAAGGCATGTATGGAGCATGAGGAGCCTTACCTTTGGAAGCTGGCAGAAGGAGAGTTCAATTTCAGGTTCAGACGCAATTTACATAAATATATATTCTGAAAATAGTGGAAAGCAAGTATATTCTGTATCCAGGAAACCTGTGAATCAGTACTCAACATTCTGCCTGCAAAAGTACTTGAGCTGCTTCTTCTGTCGTTTTGATCATACGTTTTTTTGTTCCTGGTAGGTATTACCTAATTTGTTGGCTTTCAGTAAATCTGTGTTTGCTGACTTGATACTGAACACAAACCCTTGATTTTCTACAATCTTCTACACTTCATTGTGAGCAGAGCACCAAGAAGTTTGGACTAGGGTTTCCTTTAAGTCTTGCAAAATTGTAGTTGGTGAAACGCAGAGAAATCTCTGACATTTAGCCAATCTGATCAAGAGAATATAAGGTAATATGTAAAGAAGTGTTTTCTTGTTTTTACACATATATCCAATGTGTATAGCCATTTATCACAATTATCACTGAGACCTGCATTTGTTCTTTTATAGAAATAAGTTTTTATTTTATGACATAATTTAATTTCAGTATACATCTTTAAACACTTCACTGCTGCTAATCACAAGTGTCAAATTCAGTTTTTCTTTACTGAAAGGTTATTAAGTTGAGATTGAGAAATAAATTGATTCATTTTACAGTCAGACTTTCCTTATTTGTCTTAAGGAGAAATCACAAAAAGTATGAAAGAGGTTGGAAGCTTTCTGCCAAAAGAGGACATAAGGAAAACTTCCGTTAACTAGTCCCTCATCTCTGTGTTTCTACAAAATAGAATCAGAAGGACAAAGATAATGTTACTTTTCAAATTCTTATATTTAAAAAATCCTTCTTAACTGCATTTATCCAAATTTCAAAATAGAAATTTGTCATTTAAATTTGAGGCAAAAGAGAATATATTTATCTTATTGAACAAGACTAGTTCAGGGAAAAAAAAAGCAATAAAGGAATAATAGTGAAATAATATACATTGAAGATAATAAAAAATACAAGTTTCAAATATTAGTACATCACTAAGTATCATTGAAATTCCATTGCTTTTTAAATGCACTTTAAAAAAAAAATCAATATTCAAGAGATGGCTTGGATCAGAGCTTCTGTTTACATAATCTTTGTAGCGATAAATCTCTGCCTCTTGTGATGTAACAGGCTTATCTATCCATACCTTCTGCTATGTGAAAGGTTTTTCCCTAGGCATTCTGTGCCAACTGAGTATCTTTTGGTTTCCTTCAGTCAACACTTAAGTAGATCTTAATTAGCATTTCTGCACCCCTACTCACTATTTTCTCTTCAGACCTCCTTGCTGGGGAAAGTACTTTTCCATTCTGAATCTTGTTCTATTTTTTTCCTTTTTATTATTTATTTTTTTTTAACTTTTCCATGTTTCATACTTCTCATAAGGTGCATTTTCTAGTGTAATTTCTAGGTACCTACTTAAAGCTAAAGTCTCTCTAACTGGATACTGATGAAAGGGCTGTGCAGTGGACTAGGGATTCAGACTGGAATCCATAATGCTGGCTCCCCTTTGGCAATTCACTTCCTCTGGGAGTGAATTTCCCACATTCCTGACCTCTAGTGGTTGTTTCAGCTGTTCTGTGCACCCCCTGTTAGCTGGCTGCAGCCTCGCCTAAAGGTGACTGAAAGGCATCTGAAAGGAGAATCTGCAAGACTGTTCACCAAGATGTATCTGCAGTTGATGAGAACAAGTGATGGAGCAGGGGAGCATTGTAATAAAGAACATCTGTGGTCACTGCTTCTCAGAAGGCTGTAGTACGCAGCACAGCTTTAGAGAAAAAGAAAAGATAGCACCTTGTTTTTTCCTGTCTTTAACAGAGAGTGATTCAGCTAGAATTGAATAAAAACATTGGCCTAATATCTGGATTCTCTTGCCTTCCTCCTGCATTGATGTTTATCTGTCCATTAAAAATAATCCTGTAAAATAAAGGGCAGCATGTCAACGGCAGCTGTATTTCTGTGCTAAATCTTTAATAGTACAAAATCTACCTAATATGTGCATATTAATATGTCTAAGTAGATATATTTTTTTTTTCTAATTTGGAACATTTGCAATCAAAAAGAAGATTTAGAGACAGTAATTTGTTCCCTGCTGTAATAACTGAGCAGAAACCAGAATGCACATGTTCAGCTTTTCTATTCTGTATCTCCTGTTAATCCATAAACAGCACATGTGTTTGCATGGTTTAGCTACAGCCACGTAGTATTAGAGATTTTTCAGACAGAAAAAGATTCCCTAAAACTAATCGTGTGACTCTAAATCCTGTTCACTCTGCATACTCAGAAATGAGGCAAGTTTATGAGGCTGCTCATAATGTGCCATATTTATGGAAAAGAAGATTCTGTCGTTCTGAAAATGTTTAGCATACTCTGATGGGGCTTGTTCAGCCTGGAGAAGGCGGCAAGGAGACCTCATTGCAGTCTCCCAGTATTTAAAAGAGGATTATAAATGGGAGGGGAATCAACTGTTTGCTCAGATAGATAGTGACAGGACAAGGGGGAATGGTTTTAATGGATGCTTCATCCGTGCAGGTGTTCAAGACCCGGTTGGATGGGGGCACTGGGCAGCCTGGTCTAGTGCCAGTGGTGGCTCTGCCTGTGGCAGGGTGGTTGGAACGTAATGATCCTTGGGGTCCCTTCCAACCCAAGACATTCTATTATTCTATGATTCTATGATTAGAGTTGTATTCTTATGCAGTTGGTCTTTGAAACCTACTTCAGGCTGGAAGAGCCTGTTGTAAAGACATGTACTGTGACATGCGTTCAAGGAAGCTTTTTGTAGACTAAAACTTGGTTGTGTGTTTTATTTAAAAAGGCAGTTCTGAAACTCAGTTTTGTGGGCTGATCCACAAAACATACTTGGCAGCACCCAGCTTACTGGCCCAACTGTTTATGAAGAAGAAGGGCAATGGCTTGTGCAACCTTTGGCAAAGCCAAGAACAGTCCAGAGCTCTGCCACTGCCAAGTTCTTTGCTCTCCTGGTGAATCTGACTCCAAGCAACCCAAGTGAAGGCAGGAATTAGGAAGGCCTTAATTCTTCTGGGTACAAGTCATAGAGTAGCTGCAGAGGAAGAAATTGGAGAAAAACTGTACCGTAGCTGCAGAAGTTATAGCAGCTCACTGTGCTGATTGACCAGTGTGCAGCCTTCAAGTGCACATGCAGACTCTGCCTGTACACCTGCACACAATTGGAAAACAACTTATTCATTATTAAAATGTCGTATGAACATGCAGCAATTTCGTTCTGTCACACAGAAAACTAATTTGTAAGTATTATGAGAAAAAGACTGAAAAGACTCTTTGTACCACATGAAAACACAGGAAACATTGATTCTCTTCTTCAAGATAACGTTGTTGGGCTCTTAGATAAATTGATTTCTTCTACTCCCCCAGAATAAGTACTCGCAACCTATTGCTTGTTGTCTTCCTTTCCAATAAAATAGTGGTTTTTTCAAGTTTCATAGACACTTTGCTCAAATGTTTAAAATCTTATGATTTACATTGTCATTATCTCTGACAGCCCCATCTGAACATAGCTTACTGCTTTTTATGGACTATGTATTAAATCCTGACAATTCAGCAGAGTGTTTTTCATTTTCTCCATGCCCTGTTAGTTGACTTAGTGTTTGTTTTCATAAATCTCTCATTTTTACTTATTTTTTTCTTTTTTGTTTTTTTTTTTTCATTTTCCATTCAGTTAAATTCCAGAATAATAAGAAAAAAGTTAACATCAAATATGTATTATTAGCTTACATTACCCCTGATGCTCCCTATAGTATGTTACAGACCCCCCATAGATAAGCATGCTTATTTTGGGTAAAGTTTTAGATTTAAATTACCTAAGCATTTGAATTATTATTTTTTTCTGTCTACATATCAAAATTTACTTCATTTTAATTTTGTTTCAGTGTGCTCATTTTTACTCCTGTATTGTTCATTAGTATTTTACATATTTGCTTGTCCCATCCTTTTTTAAATCAAATTTTTTTCTAGTTCCTATAACCCATTTAGCAGTGCTGGCAGTAAGGTTAATGCTGTGCTGAATGGACTGAAATCTCCCTTCAATGCACTGGCAATGAGCCAAGCACTGTGAAAAAGACAGCTTAATTTAAGCAATCTTATCGCCACGGTAATAGCTCCTCTAAAGGGACAGTAAGGTACCAGACCATGAACCTGTGATTCAATTATCATTAATTTATATAAAACTTAGAAATGCTAGAATAATAGGAGAAGTATTTGGGGTTCGAGGCAGTTGTGATTTTGCCTTACTATTCAGCGTTATTTCAGAGCCCTAAAGTTGGATTGTGACTCTGAACGTTGATGTTTTGAGAGTTTCGGAGTTTAAGTTTATTGAGCTCCTCATGTAGATGGTATCATTCTTTTTTATATCATATATTTATGTGAGGTGCATGTTTAAGGCTCTGGGTTTCTGTTTTCCTACAAAGGTCATCTTGTTTCTGATGCATTTTAGAGCAGGGGAGGTGTTAGCAACCATCACTTAGCAAGGGAGACATTCAGTGCTGTGGTTTTTCCTGGTTCTTTTTTAATCAAACTCATAATTATTCATGCTCTTCAAAAATGCATTGATAGCCTTTCAAACCACAAAACCTGTACGTACTCGCTTACTGTTCAGGATGTAGTACTGCTAAAAGCAGAAATAATTACAGAAAAATGCATATGTAGGAATACACAAACAAACATTTCAGAGTGAGCTCTTGAAAAATTGTTATTTCTCCTTGGTCTCTTGTTTGAGCAACCTGTGAATCCAACCCCCAGTGAGGAGATACAGAAAGTAATTCTGTGCCTTCTTTGTTACCCGGTTCAAGTGAACAGAATGGCTTTTATAGCTCCAGAAGCATGCAGGTGCTGGTGATCATAAACCTCCAAGCAGTGAGACAATTATCATTTGAGCAGTGGATTTCATTAGGAACCTGTTTGTGAATGGAGCCTTTCCTAGGTTAAATGACTGTCCTCGTGGTTATTCCAAAGATATAAAGGCAGGGAGCTTCATTTATGATCCTTCCAACATTCTTTGGTATTTGCTATTTTGACATTTCTCTTGTAATTTGTCATTTTCTACTTAAATGATCAATAAATCTAACCAGTCAAGAGACTGATCATATTAAAAACCAGCACGTGGCAAGGGGTTTAAATCCAGTCCAACTCCCGTGTGTTTTCACCATGCAGAAGATCTAAAACAATTTAAGGCTTCTGAACTGTAAAAGACGAATTGAAAAGAGTAAATATGACAATGGGCTTAAAATAAAAGCTGTAAATATGATCTTAACTTTAATAATGCACGGATGAAACCATTCTTTATAGAAATAAAAATGTAAACATTTGTCAGCTACAGTGAATTACAATTTTAATGTCAGCAGCTATGGCACTTGAGGGTCTTTCTTTTGAAAAATTTGAGACCCAGTCACTTTAGTCAACGAGGCGATTGCTCATGTACTCTCCTGTAAGGTTTATTTGGGAAAAGCTATGGTTTAGATTTCCCTGGAACAACATGATTGTATATGCATGTGTAAGTGGTTGTATGCTGCCTTAATGTAGTAACTTAGGCTGTCGTGCTGCATGTCGTCTTTGCTCATTATTTTGAGTAACGGAAGAGTATATAAAATAATAAATAAAAGTAAAGATACGTTGTTGTTTTATGGCCACCAATAAGCAAGAGCACCTGTTATCTTTCTATAAAACATAGTATTTTCTTTTACAAAAGCAGAAAGGGAGTGGAGTGTAAATCTGGAAGGAGAAAAAGAATTCCAGATTAAGACAACAGGTCTGGGCTGATTTGGAGAACAGGCACTGCGTAGCAGAAAGAGTCACAGATCTGCAGAGCCTGTCCTTTTACTTGTGTATACCTATTGCCTGGCTTGCTACTTCTAGGAAATCTGTTTTGGATAACTAGATAGTATTTTCTGTAGGAAGTATGATACACCTCTCACCAAGTAAGAAAAGCTGATAGTATCATTTGTCACTTTAGATTTACACCTTGGCTTTTGACCATGCAGGTATTTGAACATAGGTGTAGTAATAAATTCAGCTGGAACATGCATGAATAATCACAGGAGGAAATTCTTGGCAAAGAGAGAACCATGGGTGCCTGTCTACTTTAGTAATGTCATGTTCTTTTCTTTTGGTCTAAGTCATGCTTTCAACCACAGATTATAAGGGGAAAAAAAAAAAAATACAACATTAATATATTTATCCTTCTCACTTCATGGTTTCAAAGTACTCTGCAAATATTACATACTATTCTTTACAGAAAAAAAAAGATGCAAATATGTATTTATAAATCCTGTATTTATGTAATTATTGTCCCAGATTTCTGCCAGGGACTTCAAAGTCTCATCACATGTTTTGCAGAGCTGACTCGCCTACAGCAACAACAGGCAAGTGAGTCAGCACCGTGTCACTTCTGTTGGCTGTGCTGAAGTGCTAAGTAAGGGACACAGACTTTACATCCTTTGGCATCCAGAGTCACAGGGCAAGGTTTTCAAACACTGAGTAAAGCAAACAGCGGTGAATAAAGAGAAACGTGAATGATTAAAAACCAAGCTCTGCTCGAAGGGGAGATCTTAACAAAGCAGCTGTACTCCCAAAGACAAATCTCTACTGTCCCACTGGGACTTAAAAGTATTTCAATTATACGCATAAAAATAGAATGATAAAATAAATTAGATAAATACTGTTCATGGCCATTTCCCTCTTCTTTGACCCAGGAACTTTGTTTCTCCTACAGTTCTTGTACACAGAAGGACAAAACAGGCATACCATTGCACCAGATAAAATTATGGGTCAAATTTTATCTATAAGTCCTATCATATAATTCCCATTCTGTTTTGCTGGGTTGATTTTAAAGAAGCCAGGATGGTTAGTGTATCTTTCTATATAAAGTAAATGGGTTGTTTTTATACTATATACCTCCCCTAGCATAGCTGTCACATCTTTATACTAAATTGTTTGCTAAATATGGGAGATAAAGGAGTGATTTATAAACAGATGTCCATATTTTGATCATCATATACGTTTAGAAGTTTCCTCTTTTTTTCCTCTTTCATTTCTGTCATGGAATAGAATAGATAGAAAATGAGTAAAGAGCAAGTTTCTGCTTCTTTCCAGTGCTAAAGGAAATACTTTTCTAGAAGAGTCAGGTAGTAATGGGTTTGTTTGGGATTTGCCCAAGTAAAGTAAAAGGGCAGCTGTTTCAGTTCCAAGTCCCTTTCGATACCAACTTCACATATATTTTCATTTCAGCAAAAATCAGAATTGCTCTTATGTATCAACAGCTATGCCTCTGACAAATTCCCCTTGTACTTCTTCTGGCATCTAAATCAAAGGTACTGCAGTTGCCTCCTTAAGCATTGGTACAGAGGTATATTATGTATGTATATATATATAATATAATTGAATACAGCTATAGAACATAGTCCAAAAGATGTTGAAAAAACTTACATAATCCAACTGAAGATGACTTAGCTTTTCTTCCACTACTTAGTTTTGCAGCAATTTATTATGCTTTTCATAACTGTTTCTTTAATATCTAATGCATATGGGTACAAATGTGTATCCATTCAGTTTAATCAGGGGAAAAGCAGACTGATTTTTTGGCCAAGGTATTGAAAGATTTCTTGCATTTTTGTTTTTCTTAACTCCTGCAGCTTTTCAAATCTGTATTTGTTCTTCATTTCTTCTCTTGCAAACGCAGTTGTTAATGAAAATGAAGGAAGGCATGTTACAGATACAAATGAAGGTGAATTTCTAGGCCCAGAAGTGCTAGGGATAGGACAAATGCATAGAACTTAGAGAAGTGGCATCAAGCCCTTGACGCAGTTGAGGGACATTGCTGCAGTTCTGGGATACAAGAATATTTTCTCAGAATTTAATTAAGGAATTCTGTGTGGGATTAATCTAGTTTCTGCAATAGCATTACCACCCCATGAATTCACGTGGGATATTGCTTCATGTGTAGCTCTTGCTTCACGTTACCAGGTGAGAAGCTCAAAATAAATAATGCATAATAAAACATCCAGATAGAGAACAGCGTGAAGAAATAAATAAACTTCCATTCTCTAACAGTCTCCTAGCTGAGAGTTCATCATTTTTCTATGAGCTGCGCCCTTGGAGCTCTATGCCATTCTGCTTAAGGTTTAACAAGAGGACTTAGGTGATGCTTCCTTCCAGAAAGCAGGCTATCCTGTGAGCATCAGGGCTGAGAAGCCACATTGCTTGCAGCATGTTACCTGAGCTTCCAGCAGCTCTCTTTCATCCCTCCCCCTCTCTCCCACCCATGTCAAAGCAGCAGTTTGGCTCCAGCTGTTATCAGCTGCTGCCTGTCCTGCTTAGGGAAGCACAGCAGCAAAGAACTGAGTTTGCAGACAGTTGCTCATTGGAGCATTGGCTCCAGATCAAGGTGTTGGCTTTTATGAGTGTGATAGAATCTTTTTCTTCCTGTTATTTCTGATTGAAAGAGTTCAAGGATTGGATGCTTTATTTTTGGAGAGATGAACAAATGAAGAGATAGGTGAGCTGGCATGGTGATTGTGAAGTGACTTGACTCAGGGAATGGGTGCACATTATGTCTTGTATTTCTCTTCTTAGGAAAACATGATCTTCTCGGTTTTGAAAGTTTTTGATGTTTTTGTGAGTGCTTTAGAACTTCCCCACTTAAAAGAAATGATAATATAACATGTTCTTTAAATTCTCTGATTTATTTTTGTTTTCAGTCAAGTTAAATAAAAAAAAAATAAGCTTTAGCTTTTCTCTTTGATCGAATATTAGGGCTCATGCCAGGCTGCAGTCACATATAAACTTTTGAACTGCAGTTTTTATTATTTTGCTCCTCAGAGGGAGCCCTGATTTTATGGAATTGATAGCAACAGTTTAGCGTGTCTTAACAACCTTTGGGAGCTGCAGTGTGCTTAGACAGATGAGGAGTCATCTGAGTTTATGAGAACATAGTTGCAGTCTAGCTTTGGAAATTTGTCTTTGTGCCACCAGTGTTTTTCAAGTTCTGTCGAAGTGTCTTTGGGCACTCAATAAACTCTCCCAAAATAAATGAAATGCATAAACAATTGTGATTTTTAACATTTTCTCAACAGTATTTCACTGGTAGCTCACTTTTCACCATAATCTCAGTTTTATTTGAACAAGTTAGAGCTATGTAAATTCTCCTCTGTGTCAGTGTAGTCATCTGTCTACAAGGGTATGAGCTGGATCCAGCATCTGTCTGCTCTTCTGCTATTAAAGAAACCCATCTGCACACTAGTATTTTACCACTGGGCTGTGGAGCCACATTTTTAAATCCTCGTGCAAAAGAATGAAAATATTCCTGCCTATTGATTGCAAGTTTATTAGAGGAGCAATAATAACTTAATAACTTCATAACTTCTGGTTCAGCATTTCCTTGCCTTTACCTCTGCTAGATTTCAGCTCTGAACCTTAAAGGTCAGTCAGTGCTGCTGATACCAGACCATTTTGCAGTAATTTCCCAAAAAACTGAAGGAAAAAAAATCACATAAGTAGGTCTCCTTAGGTTATTTCTTAATAATGTAAAGCAATTAAATTACCATTAACTGATTAATATATGTAATCTTTATGTGTATATGTTGCTATGTACATATGTGTACGTATTATATATGTACATGCATGGTATAATAATACATTTCTTACTTTATATGATGAGTCAGCTCCCTAGAAGACCACTAGGACTTTTGAATTTTGCTGCAGTGTTCTTATCCACTGCAAGTCCAAGTGATTATGTATCTTGTAAGTGCTGACTAAAAAGTAAGGCCTCATGTACTTGCAGAAGCCTCCATGTGTGACGATGAAGCACTGAAACCAAAATAACCAACTGTATTCCAATGGTGTGAAAGGAGCAAAACAGAATATATAGTCCTGCAGACAGTGGTGTTATTTCTTGGAATTTATTATATTCCTATATTTGAATTTGAAGTTTTTGAACTCAAATACTCAATATAGATAGCAATGCCATGTTCAGAGCATTCCCATCTATCAAACAAGGGCCATAGAATTATGATTCTATGATTCTAGTTTCCTTTCTTTTCTGTAGTTGTAGATATATATCTACAACTACAGAAAAGAAAGGAAACTAGAATCAACCTTGTATAACTTCTGGATAAACTTCTCCATAAAGTTCAGTTGTCCTTTTGTGGGCTGAGTGCCACTTACTTGCGCGAGAAGTATGATGCAAGAGTGACTGGTACTCAGTGAAAGTAACACAAAATTTCCTGCCTGTGGTTCGTCACAGGAATCCTAACATGCAGGCACTGTGAGTGCAAGCTGGCCACTATCCTTGTTTACTTCCTTTTTTTGTGGAACTGCCTGAACAATGTGCTTTTTACCAGATACCGCTGCTCTGCAGTATCTTTTTATTTTCTACAAACTGCCATTTTGGAGAACCGTAACCTTTCTTTCAAAATGTTATAATGGAAATACATAATATCATACTCATTACACCTTTTTAGCAGTTACCTTTTCAGGAACATGTATTTACAATATTCTTGAAGTCAAATGTCACACTATAATAATATTTCATACTTTTGAGTGTTTGATCCCATGCACTTCACACCGTTGATGTAACACTGGGAAGACTCTGGACCAGCCCAGTGCTGGCCAACTGTCTCAAGCTGACAAGTGTGCCTGGGGCTTCTGGCTTGCAGATATTGCAGTGCCCGATGCCAGACCTTCGGTTCTGGCACACACAGGTCGTAGTACCTGGTTATACAGAAGGGCTACAGAGACTCAGACTGAAGCAGCACCTCAGGGGAAGTCGTTGTTTTGCCAGCTGTGTTGTGTCACCACCTCTTAACTTCTCACCTCTGCTTGGGGCAGAAAGCTGAGATAACACACACCCGAAGCAGCTGAGGGAATGGCAGGAGACCTGGATGTGGCTCTGTCAGAAAAGAGTGCACTCAAGAAGTTTAACCACTCATATAAGGAATGAAAGACCAAAGAACATTGGTGTTTTCAAAGGAATATTTGGTGTGATCAGTCCTGATTTTGTCCCTTTCTACCACAATTTCAGAGTGCACAGCACTCTGAGTTATTGTTTCAAATTAAACACTCTCCTAATCCTCTTGGAGAGCTCTTGCCAGCCCTGACTGCCATCCACCTTCCTACAGGAAACCTCTTTGTATTTCTGCACCAGCCTCCATGCTGCGCGGCCCACTTCTGTCCCTTGTTCTTTGTGCTAATGTAGATGATCACTATTTTGTCTTGAAGTCAATCAGCCCTCCAGCCTTCGCTGAAATTGGTCTCCAAATGAATTCTTTCTTAGCATGATGAGAATCACCATAATAAGCAAAAACGTTTGATGAAAAACTGCTCTCAGAATAGCGCAGTTAAGAATACTAGAGAAATTGTACTTACAGACGAAAGACTTTCAACATTTATTGTACTTTTGATTTTCTACTAAGTAGAGTCTTACTTCTTTTTTTTTTTTTTTTTTTTTTTAATGATTGTATTTTGGAGAGAATCCACAATAAAAACAAATACTGTGGGGGTGGCTTTTCCTTTTCTGCCTGCTCCTGGGGAGATGAGCACAGCTGGCTGTGTGTCTGCAGGCAGAGCAGGTGCTGCAGGCCAAGTCTGCACCCCAGGCACGGCTGTGCCCACAGCACGGGGCTGATACCTCAGGCTGCCCCATTCCTGCACTGCTCTGTGCTCCTAGGCTGGGAGCTTAGGAGGTGTTCATCTTGTTTTTGTTGAAAAGCCGCCGGAAATCTTGCTGTGTGGTTAAAAAGTCATATATACTTCTAGAACAGAGAATGTTTGAATATATCTTTTCCTGACTTCTGTATTTTCTGTGGATGTATTCACTATTTATCATGCAATGCTTAATAGTGCCTTTTGCTCCTTGCAGCACAAACTGGTTTTTACAATGTGGTTCTTTGTCTTCTCTTTGTAGGCATTTCCTATTTAAACATGGATCGGGGTCTTCAGCAATCTTCAGTGCAGCCAGTCAGAACTATCCTTTAACATCCAATACTGTTTACTCTCCACCTCCTAGGCCTCTTCCTAGAAATACCTTTTCTAGACCTGCCTTCACTTTTAGCAAACCTTACAGGTGTTGCAACTGGAAGTGCACTGCTCTGAGTGCTACTGCCATTACGGTTACGCTGGCGTTGTTGCTGGCCTATGTTATCGGTAAGCCTCTCTTTCTTTTCTATGCTGAGTCGCTCGTTACCTTTTCTGCTCTGCTGTCATGCTTGCTTTTACTTTGATATAAATTGTGTTTTACTAATAATGTTTGCCATGAGATGTTTTGTGATTTCTGGCGAGCAAAATTCCAGGTTGGCCAGAGGTTGAACACAGAATTCTCATTAGCTTATTACATTGTTAACCTTGATACTGCCTACTACAGAAATAAATACTATTCAGGATGACATATTGATGCCAACAGAGGACTCCTACTGATTTTAATTGCTGTGATATTTTTCTTAAATATCTGATTTTCATATGAAGGCTCACAACATTGTTACTCTTAAATGTTTGTTCTGAACGGATATCTGTAACTCTAAACAGTATTTTGGTTGGCTACCATATTTTGTTTCTTCAATCTGATCTGTTTAAATCTTTCCTATTTTCCCTTTAATACTTATTTCATTGACTAACCTTGCAACTAGCTCTAAAATGATGTAGTGTTTTAAACCATAATTTCTACAGATTTTCTACGATGTATTTTTGTCTTTATGTTTGAGAACAATGTGACATAGATTGAAGTACGCATAATTAATTTCAAACTTATTTTTGGTAAGTAACTAATTTTGCAATTTTGTTGGCATGATAGATTGGCAGCATTTGTCACTGTAGCTAGAAACTCTTTTTTATTTTTTGAAGGTGGTCTTCGAGTCTGTGTGATTAAAATCATACATGAGAGAAAAACGTTTTCCTTACTGTATGGCATTTTGGCTGAACACCAATTGTAATGCTTTTTCAGTCTGAACTGAAAATATTATAAAAGGTTCATTTTACCAGATGTTTTAAGGTGAGCAGAAGCCAGAGCGTCCCCACTGTCTTATGATGTGAGTGAGAACGATTCTGAGTTTGCCCAGAAGCTGATACTTGTTAAAAGCAGTATGGATACTGAGATACAGCTCCATGCAGAAAAGCAGCCATTGGTTTTCTGTGTTCCCTCCATAAGCTTCCATGATGAAAATGACGATGGTGAAAATTCCAGTCACTTCCATTTCCCACTGTATCTTTTGTCGCATAGTGACAAAGTTCTTGGTGAGCTGCTCATCAGGAGGGATTTTTTTCTGATATCCTGATCTAATGCAGATGGGAAAGCAGATTTGATCGTTTCTGGTGTATGATTACTTGAAAGCACCTGAGGATCTAGTAAGCTACATTAATTGCAGATTTGCATAACAGCTGGTGAACATATGCCCTCAGTTAGGACTGGCTGTATAATTTTCGCAGCCTCATCTGCTTGCTACATATATATCTCACCAACACTGCTTCTGTTTTATCTGAAGCACTCTGCGTTTCATCCCTGCTTAGATTTTAGTCTCTGCCACTGAACAGTTTCTAACTTTCTTGAGATGTTCTGCTGTAAGTCATTAGCCTGAGAAGGCTGTAAGTGCTCAGTATCACCAGGATGTTAAGAACTCTATATGAGCTGCCTGTAGACATTTCTGTCTTTCTCTTTACATACTTGTAACATACAAGTATAACATGTTTTCTTGATTTGTGATTGGGTAAAATTAACATACCTTTGAATTGCATATAAATTATTGTTATTTCTAGTTATATTTTAGACATAAAAACATAATTAGGAAAACATGAATTGGAATTAAGTTAAAAAACTGTGGCATATTTACAACAGAAACCCCGCTTTCTACATTTTCCAGCCTGGAAGACCAGAAATTCTCTGAACCAGAAACTCTAACTTAAAAGATTTTCCAAAACGTCATTACTTGCTCTTATTTTCACCAGATTTTTTTTATTTTTTTTTTCACTTGCATAAGTTTTTTGTGTAAATTTGGCAGTTAGCTTGTTTATTCCAGATTAATATTCTGCTGCCCATTTCTGGTTGGTACATTCAAACATGTTTGTGATCTGTCCCTAATTCTTTCTGTTTGATTAGATATGGATACCAGCATACGAACTATTTTCAAAGTTCAGTTGCTATGAAGGGTTTCATATTTTGCATTCCACGTTAAGAATTTAAATGTGTTTTCTATGAGAGTAGTTGGATGTATGGAATCAGACAGCATGTAACCTGTGAGGTTAAAATTCACTGCAGCAGGTACCTTCTCTTTGCTCACCATGCTTGACACTGGGTTGGCTCCCTGAGTCCTTGCTCCAGCAGGATTTCCTTCAAGTCAGAGGGAGTTAGGGCTGAGCAATGGCTGCAGGCTTGGGGCCAAATTGTGCAGCAGAACTCATAGTAAACCCAGGGTCAGACATAGCTGGGATCAACTCCATGGTTGGTACTGGAAGAGTAAGGCAAATATATTTTCAACATTATGTTTTATGATATGATCTGCACTAAACTATAATGATCTGCGATTTCAAGCCAATGGAATGTAGATCAAAATTTAAGATTAAGATTTTTCTTCCCCTTATCAACTTAAATGTGCTTTCTCCAACACGTCACACTACCATTAGATGCCAGAGCTACACATTGCTATCAAAACCAAACTCAGATCTCAGCCTCGAGTTGAAATGTTCCCAAAGTCCTGGAAAATCCAGAGCTTCTTCCAGACCAAAAATGTGCAAGTAGCTCTTGTAGTTGTGAAGCTCTGAGACCTGTGCAGACCAATGTGCTCCGAGCTGTGATTTCTTTCCAGTTGAAGGATGAAATATCATAATACTTTTTCTCTTCTATTTTTCAACTTTTCCCCATTGTCAGTGAGACTCAAAAGAGAAACTTCACCTGAGAACAAATACTTCTGCATTTCCTCTCTTTTGAAGTACTGGTCAGTTTGGAAAAACAAATCTCTCTGATTCTATTGGTGCCCTATAAATCAGTGTTCTTATTGCGTGGTCCTTGCTGAGATAAATCTGGCTGCTACATGGACAGTAAGAAAATTATGTATAGAACCCCATAAACAGTTCTACAACAACTGATTTATTGAAAAATTTTAAGCAGAATATTTAGTGTATCTAGTGAAGAACATTGTCACTTCAGCGGGAGTAATTTCTGTAAATAAGTTTTGAAGTCATAATAGTTACTGCAAAAAATGCCTATTTCATGCAGCAGTGTTTGGTCTCTGTAAATGTCTTGAATTATATTCTACTGAATAAAGCATTGTGCTTTAATTTTTTCTCCTATAATTTCATATATGTTGACAACTTCAGTGTACTCATGCCAATTTCTCTGCCACTGGCTGTTTCAATCAGCAGAGCTGGATACGTGTTACCAGTGTGGGCTCAGGTACTTCTGCAGATGGCACATTCAAAAGGGTGGGAAAGAAAACTGAGTTTTCTTTAACAGCATTGGGAAATACTTTTCAAATAGCCTTCAGATCTGGTAAGGAAGGTGAGAGCTAGCAAACTCTGTGCACATATTGATGATGGCCAGATACTATAAATAGATTCCTAATTATCAAATGAAAAATGAGACCATCTCTGCTTGATTCAGTGCAGTTAATAGTCTCTCTGTTCATCTATTGGTCTGTGTTGGTATAAACATATAAAATATGTTACCTTTTTTGGAGTGGTGTACTAAATACCCTCTTTTTTCAATCTCATTGTAATAAAAGCCTAAGCACCATCATTAATTGAAGAAGAAAAGCAAGCAACATTTAAGAGCATACAAGGCAAATGCAAGAGAGAGACTTTTTTTCTGCACTATTTTTCTGTAGTTTTCAGTACCCTGCCTTTTTTTTTTTTTTTAAGGCAATACAATATTTATGATGTGACTGATCATCTAGTCAGTTATTTTTAGCCCATTATTAAATAGGAATTTTCTTCCATGATACCTTCCGTTTTTATCAGCAGATGATTTGGACTTGCAAATCATTGGTCCTATTGATTAAAGGTGCTGAACTCCTACAGTTCCCATTGATTTCAGCAGGAGATGCAAATGTTCTGTGCCTAGGAAAATTGGATCCTATATACTTAGATGTAACCATCCTTGACTTCAAAATGACTATTTTATATACAAATGAATTTTCAAGTATGAATATGAAGTTGTCCCTATTCCTCGTGATATTATCTCTGATGTGTGTTGGGTCTTAAATTATATTCATACAGAGGGTGAGGAAATTAAAACCTCTGTGTTTGTTGTTGTTACCTACCACTTCTTGCACTGTACAAGGCAGACTGATGGCTTCAGGACTGGGAAAGGCTAGACCAAATTTTAAGGATATAGATATCTTGACTGAGTATATTGGTTGTGTAGCTTTATGCAATATAAAGAACTATGCAGGAAAGTCTCAAGGGACTAATGTGCTGTTTTTACATTGAAGCATGCCATGGTATTGTGCATGCTGCTGGATGCTTCAGGTCTAAGTAAAAGCCATGATGCAGATGTGCAACTTTGTAATGCTGCTGAACTCATCAGTGAGATTACTCTGGCTGAGATGGGTCCATCAGGGTTTTGCAGCTGGAAACCATGGCCTCTGCTCTCTCAGAGCCTGCATCCTGCTGATGAGCTTGATATTGTCACAAATCTTCAAGTACACTGCGGAGGAAGCCTGACAGCATTGTACTATTGTCTAAGATTAGGTTTTGTTTGTTCCATAGACTAGTGGATGGTTTAGTAATGAAAAGAGAAACCAGGATGGTCATTATATCTCTGAGTAGGAGGATTGCGGGAGAGGGGGATGTTCTTATTCTCAGGTATGGAAATATGTGGTGGATAAAGAAAAGACTGCGTGAGAATTAGGAGAATGCCTGAGAGATAGGACAGACAGAGCAAGTGGAAAAACCCTCATGTCCTGAAATGGCATTTCTTTGGTTCAAAATGATGTTAACAGTCTCAAATTTTCAAATGAAGAATCATCATTCAGCAGAATGACACTAGCATTTTAGTTACAGAATGAACTTGCAAAAGAACTCTTCTTATGTAGGCCAGAATATCAGAACCCTGATTCTGACTCTTATTTATTATACTCAGGTATTTTCACATCAGTCCACCTTTACAGTGCCCAGCTGCAGTTGGAGAACTGATGCACCATGTGGCTTCATGCCACAGTGAAATCCAGTTTTATAAGCAGAACTTGCTCGCAGTTACAGAAAATAAGTACTTTTCTGGCACTCTGTCAGAGCAGGTGCAGAAAGAGTAGTCAGCTGCTGAGATACCTTCTACTACAGTTCTTCTGAAGACTAGGCTTCAGGGGGATGATCTACTGAGATTTTCCAGAATAACTGGAAACAGAGCAGAAAGCTAAACAAAAGCCTTTAGTGGAGGTCAGCAATTTGGAGAGACTTCACGTATGCAGGATTTTTGTCCTCTGAAGTTTGTCTTGGGGACTGATAAGTACTTACTGCACAGGACTTTTCTGACATCTCTTCACTACGGAGAGCCTGTTTTGCACTGCAGCCAAGGCTCCTATTCATATTCTGCCAAACGTGTAGCAGAGGAGTTGACAAGCTGTGCTTACACAGAAGGTAGATAAGAATAAATTAAATTAGATCATTGGCTTCATAGCAGATGGTGGTTTAATCCAGTTTACAAAGTGAGTTCTGAAGAAAAAAAAAAAAATTGTATATTTGTGAATATTTACTTAAATATACTGCAGAATTGCAGAGACTGAGTTACTTTATCTGGAAATATCAGTTGGTTTTGTTTAAATGCAACCTGCTTATTTACATCAGAAGTAAAACCCCAAGCTTTGGTTCCAAATAGAGCCCAACTGGTTTGAATTACAGTGGTAGTGTGAAGTAATACACATGGAGAAGCTGGCTGCCCGTGGTCTGGATGGTTGTACACTCTGCTGGGTGAAACACTGGCTGCATGCCCGGGCCCAAAGAGTTGTGGTCAATGGAGTTAAATCCAGTTGGCGGCTGGTCACGAGCGGTGTTCCCCAGGGCTCAGTGCTGGGGCTGCTTCTATTTAACATCTTCATTAATGATCTTGACAAGGGGGCTGAGTGCACCCTCAGTAAGTTTGCAAACAACACCAAGCTAGGAGGGAGTGTTGATCTCCCTGAGGGGAGAAAGGCACTACAGAGGGACCTGGATAGACTGGATCAATGGGCCAAGGCAAACTGTATGAATTTCAATAGGGCCAAGTGTCAGGCCCTGCATTTTGATTATAACAACCCCAGGTAGCCCTATAGGCTTGGGGAGGAGTGGCTGAAAAGCTGACTGATGGAAAGGGACCTTGGTGTGCTGACAGGCAGTTGGCCCAGCAGTGTTTCCAGGTGGCCAAGAAGGCCCATGGCATCCTGGCTTGGATCAGGAATGGAGTGGTGAGCAGGACTAGGGAAGTCATCCTGCCCCTGGACTCGGCACTGGTGAGGCCTCACATCGAGTGCTGTGTTCAGTTTGGGGCACCTCAGTACAGAAAGGACATGGAGGTGCTGGAGCAGGTCCAGAGAAGGGCAACAGGGCTGGTGAAGGGCTTGGAGAATATGGCCTGTGAGGAGAGACTGAAGGAACTGGGGCTGTTCAGTCTGGAGAAGAGGAGACTGAGAGGAAACCTTATTGCTCTCTTCCTATACCTGAAAGGTGCTTACAGCAAGAGTGGGGTAGGTCTCTTCTCAGTGGTGACAGGTGACAGGACGAGGGGAAATGGCCTCAAGTTGCACCAGGAGAGGTTGAAGTTGGGTATCAGGAGAAACTTTTTTACAGAAAGGGTCGTTAAGCACTGGACTAGGCTCCCCAAGGAGGTGGTTGAGTCACCATCCCTGGATGTGTTTAAAAACTGTTTGGATGTGGTGCTCAGGGACATGATTTAGCAGAGGGTTGTTAGAGTTAGGGTACTATGGTCAGATTGTGGTTGGACTTGACGATCTTTAAGGTCTTTTCCAACCTGAGCAATTCTATTCTAATTCAGTAGAGAACAAACAGTTTAGGATATATTCCTGTGCCACAGTTTTGGCCCAGTTCAGCCCTTTTTAAGCAATTAAGTAACCGGAGATCTGCCTCTAGATAGAGAAAATTCCTTAAATGATGTAAAGTCATATTATCCTTTTGTGTCCTTATTCTTGGAAGGAAAATTATAGGTAGGTTAGAAGGTATAGGTCTTTAATTTATCTTCTTCCTGCAAGAGATCTCTTTTATACCTAAAAATTACTTTTTAGCTAAGAAGCACAATAAATTAGTCAAGAAAAGTTCCGCACTGCAGGTACAATCCTCTGTATTCAGGACAGGTCATTTAAGTGCCCCTGAGCAGCTCTGCCATGCGGCCCACCAGGGCTGGGTGCTCAGGAAGAAGCTTAGTTTCACCATGTTCACATGGTATCCTCCCTTCTCTTTAACTTCACTGAACAGAGAAGCCTCTAAATTTAGCATCTGGACTGACATGCATAATGTATGTTGTAAACAAAAAAATATACGTCCACTGTTATACTGCAACTTTATCTGAAACTTTGAATTAAACAGGACTATTCAATAAAATACAGGTATGCTGGCATCCATTGCATAAGCTCTATCTCCAGACATTATGTAAAGAGGGTCAGAATTTGCCTTCAGTTATATTTGTCTGCCTCCAAGTCATCTCAGTGAGAGCAATGTATGACTCTCCTTGTGGCAGAGTGCAACTCATAAATTACATAGCACCAGTGATAGTGTCATGTTAGAGGGGTGAATATACTGGAAGGTCAAGTAAGCCAAGAAAGAATGTCTTTTCAGATGAGATTTGAAGTAAGATGGAAGAATCGAGGAAACAGAAAGCAAGCTGGATGCTCAAGAATGCCAGGTAGAAAAGCATGGTTGCTGCCAGCAGTGACGGTACTGGCACTGTTTTCGGACGAGAGGCTTGGTTTAGACCCCCGTGAGGAGATATCTCAGATTGATTCCCCTGGTGACTCACTGCAATCCTTGGTAGCTTTGAGAAGGAATGTTTTAGCTGTGAAGAATACTGAGGCTCCTAAGAAGCTGTAATGAAACCACGACAGTAACATCCACTTACCTCATAGTCTTTGGTTTTGCTTGAAACTGTAGCAGTCCACCAATGGTCTTAGGCACCCCATCAGTAACTGAGGCATTCTAAGTGATGCAAAATACAGACTATCTGATGGTGGAATTTTTCTGGAATGCCAAGCGGCCAGAGCCAGTTATTTTTGTGTTTCCTATAGTATCGGTGTAGTCATCATACCTTGAGGGCTGTATATTTAAGGGAGCCTGACTTATGTAAACTAATGCATCTTTAGTTGTTTGATGCTTAGTCAGAACACGCCCTCAAAAACATTGTAGTTATGGTTTGTTTGTATAAACACCAGTCTGGAAGACTAAATCTTGAGGACAGGGCAGATATCTTCATCAGAAGGCAAACATCCCTGCTCTTTACTCAACCCAATCCCATGCTGGACAGCTGCTTGGTCCATGGAGTGAAGCCTTGTACTTGTGTACTGCAAATGGAACCTATAGCTGAGCATCTTACAGATGGATTTTCACTGTGGAAAATAATGTTTTGTCCCATTGTTCAATTCCATGTCACTATCTGTGCCTCTTCTTGAAGCAGTAAAAGCAAGAGATCTACTGGAAAAATCAGAGAGAATGACTCAAAAGAGAAGTTCATTTGAGTGTTTTAATGGAATTCTGTACATGCCTATTTCTCAAGAGATTTGTGAGAAAGATTTGAAAATGTTACTTAATCTTATTTGGTAAAATACCTGTGTATTTTTAATATGTTGCCCATATGTTGCAGGAAACAGAGGTTTTGTATAAATTATGTTTACTTTACATAAAAGTATCACAGCAAGGATAAAGGGAAGCCACAGCTCTGTGTCTGCTAAGTCCCTGCAGTTAGCTTCTGAACAAAGTGACCCTAAGAATGAATGCCTCTCTGTGGTACGTGGTCTGTTTGTTGCTAGAGTCATGCCAAAATCCAGAGGTAATCTGTCAAGAGCAGTAGTTTGTATACATACCAACTTGATAGCTGATGTAATGAAACTCAGATTTACTTAAAGATTGCAAGATGAACAATTTTCTGCAGTGACAATCATTTAGTTTAATTCAGGTAGATCTATATTTTCATAGTAGTATGATTTTTGTTCAAATGTTTAGACGGAATGTTCTTTAACATGAAGTTGCACTACCAGCATCACATGTGATCTCCCATGGAGTAGAATTCAAGAGTCCGATGCTGGCAGAGACCATCATCTCTACAATGCAGTTGGCGTTTCTCAGGAAGGAAACAGACTGTCAAGCATGCATACAAACAGTTTTGCTAGCTTGCCAAGCTTTGGCACGAACTATAAAAACAACAGCACTTCCCAGCCTGAAGGGAAGACTGAGCAAGCAAACTCTTTGAATTGGTGCAAATGGATGACAAAATGAATGCATAGTGTGTGTTATCTGGAAAAGATGTACAGTAAGGAAAAATATGTATTACATATTCAGTCCTTGCTTCAGTGATGTACCCTCTGCAGCACATGCAAGTAGTGTCTTAGGAAATGAGTAATAGCTACAATGGAAATAGCATAAGAAAGCAACTAGACTATGTTCATGATTGTATAGCCACTAAAAACTTATTGATGTATGCAGTTATGTTTTGCATCTGGTGTTGATCTGTTTCAAGTGCTCATATAATTATTTTCATTAGTATAAAGAAATGTACATGCATTAGTTACCAGTCCCATTGCACTTTGTTCCTTTCTCTTGTTATTAACTCTTTAAATCATAATAATGCCCAGAAGCTCAAGCCAGGAGCCAGTGCTGCCTGCTCTGGAGATATCAAGGCATACTGATTTTTATTGTACCTTCTGTAAGTAGAAGTAATCTGTCTTGCATTAATAAGCTGAAGGATCAGAGCTTAGGTCTATGTGATCTGACTGCAAGACCCTTTTCAAAGTGTGAGCATAGTCCCTTGGCAGTTTCAAATCCATGCAATATGAAGCAGTCCGGCAGGTCTCAGGTTTGAGATGTCTCCACTCACACACTGGGGGAAGCCTCTAGCGCTCCTTCTGGAGAGTGGGAATTTTCAGCTGTGTTTTCAGAGATCAGACTTGCTGCTGGTGCAGTGGTTTGAGAATTCAGTGAGAATTGGGTCACTCAACTTGAAGCCAACATAAAAATGTAAATGCTGCACGTACTTCGTCTGTGTCACCTCCTTAATTTGATAGAAGCACTGTCATTTGTTTGATTCAGATCACACATCTGTACTGGGTGATCCAGGAATGCACAGATCTGAAATTAATGATTGTAGACTGACATTTTTGCATTCCTGTTGTAGTTTTGGCAAACCCTTGCCAGGAACCCATTGAAGGCATGGGGTTTTTGCTTCATAGCCTAACTTTGAATTAGGCAAGGGAGACATGTGAGCAAACATGTAGAAAATAGATCAGTTTCCTGTAGTGAGATTTCTTTTTCTCTTAAAACATATCCAATACAGAGAAAAACGATGTCTTTTCCAAAAGCAAGGCCTCATTCTGGAACCTCCTCACTTCTCGAGAGCCTCTGAGGTTCCTAACTAATTCAGGAAAGGAAGATATGGTGCTTTTTAAGCTCCCACTGTGGGCAGATCTTACTCAGTGCAAAATGCTGCATGTGGCTAAAGGGCCTGTTTCTCAAGTTTTTCTCCTTTTGTGATGGTTTCAGCTCCTCTGTAGGGGGTATCTTCAATCCATATTTTAGTGGGTCATCAGTGCTCCCTGCTGATTTACTTCAAAACTAAGGCAACGTCTTCCTTGGAAGAATTTGCCTGTCTCGGTAAGACCGAAGTAATTGTCTTAAATTGTCTTACTATCAGAATATGCTTAAAATAAGGTCCTCTCGTGTTGTTTTTTTTTTCTCCTTCCATTCTTCTGTACCTCAAATTAGAAAGAACAGAGAAGAAAGCAGAAAAATATGAATGACCTTGTTGCCAAAATGGAGTAAGCAGATCCTATGGATGGAGATAAGCTCATAAAAGAATTATAGATTTCCCACATACATAAATAAAAACATATTTCCATTAATGTGTTACAGTATAACATTGTATACATTTTTTATCGAAAGCCTGGCTTATTTTATCTGCAATGTAATTCCAGGGCAAATTGATGAAGTCAGCGATTTTACTAATGCTTGACCTGGTCTAATTGAAAAGGTCTGAGAATACAGTGGGCACAAGTTTCACTTAGAGCTGGGTTGGAAAGTTTTACCTTGTGGCTGTGCTTTAATCCAACAAACTCAGAGCTTTGTGACAGCTGAAGGCAGTGGGACAGCGCTGAAGAAGCATTAGAATCTGTCATACAATATTTAAGGCATTCAACTGTTATCCTTTTAATTGCAAGTATTTCCTTCCATTAATTGCTGTAGAAATTCATCACCTTGACCTGGCTGAGCTCCAAAAGAAAGTGTGGAAACTAATTAAACGTTGAGTTTTAAGGTAAAGTAGTAAATTGCTCATTAGAACCCTCGAAATTCTGATTTACTGCTAACGAAACTAAATAATACTTGACTTTGCAGAAACTGGGTCATAGCATTCTTTCTTTATGTGACTGAAGGTGCTGTAGCTTAGACATCAATTAATTGGTCTTCATTTTTTTGCAGCAGTACACTTGTTCGGTTTAACCTGGCAGCTACAGCCTGTTGAAGGGCAGCTGTATGAAAATGGAGTTAGCAAAGGAAATAAGGGAGCAGAATCCACGGATACTACTTACTCACCGATCGGAGGAAAAGTTTCTGATAAAACAGAAAAAAAAGGTATGTGTGGAGGTGCAGACAGACAGGTGAGGAATTTTAAAATATTTCTATGCTTCGGATTCCATATTTTCTACAATTTGGCAATGTTTTGAATTCAGGTTCTAGCTTCTCTGGGACAATTTTAAAACAGATATCAGAATCCCACACCCTGATTGTTTGCTTTAGCAGAAATCTCACTGAAATTAGCAGCCGACCCAAGTCATTAAGGAGGTAATGTTAAATAGCACAATAACTGCCTTTCTTTTGTGAGAGATTAGAAGGCTTGGCTTCTGTTGTTGGAGAGGGGAGGTGAGACTATATTTGGCACATCCCCTCACTGTGCTGAGGGCTCATTGCTGTGCCCATGTCTTGCAGACCAAAGCCAGTCTTAGCCATGTGAAAATCTTTGTGCTGACAGTTCAGAATATGCAGAAGGGCAGGAATCCTAATGCTTTTAGAGGCATCCGGTTCTTGAAGGCATAAACTAAAATACAGCATCCTGTCACATCCTGCCTTAACCAGTCATACTGAATCAGCATGCAGGAACCTCCTGGGGTTTCACAAAATGCCCAAGCCAATTTGGCAGCGGGGAGATGGACCCACAGCACCGCTCTCTGCAGCCCCATGCCTGCTACAGTAATTGTCTTGGGCATGAGTGAAGCACCTCATCATACTGTGGTGGCAGAAAATAGCTTTTGTGGTGTGGTGAATAGTCTTGTATAGTCATTTTAGAGGCTGAACCAGCTGTTCCGGAGGGGCAGAGAAGTGCCAGAGCTGGCAAAGGAAAGGAGTTGAATGTGCAGCCAGCAGTGTAAAACAGAGCAGAGCTGTTGAGAGGTTGCATAATTCCTTTTTCTCAAGTCCTCTAATTCAGTGTTGTTAGCTCACCTACCCCAGTATTAGCTAGACACCCTGACCCATATTCTCCACTGACCACTACATAATACAGTAAAATGATGCTTTCTGACTCTAATTGCACTCATTGCTTTTTAAAATACTCAGAAAAAGTTGTTAAATCAGATGGATTAGATCAGAGAAAAACGAATAGAAATAGAAGGTTAACCCTAGTCTTTCGGTTGTTAGAAGGGAAGTAAAATTGTACTGAGAGTTCTGCAATGATGGGAGATTTCCAGAATTTCCAGCATTTATAGCAGAGCAATGACTTGATTCTGTGTCTGCAAGGTTAGATATATGATTCTAAATATGAGACAAGGTGGGACAGGGTTGTACCATTCTGTCCAGAAGGAAGATTACATCTCACATCAGTAGTCTTACAAATCAATGTGGCACAGCTGGATAGAGATCGTGGTAGATAAATGAGCAGCAGAAATATATATGAGGACACAGTAATATTGTTATCCATTATTTCTTCTCTGAGAATAGATTGATGGTGAATTACAGTAAACGTACTATACACTTTTGTATTTTTCCTTGTGCACCATGGAAAATGTCTAAGATGTCTCAAATAGTTCTTCTAAAGTGCATTAAATCACTTTGCCAATATATTAATAAAAACCCATCCAAAGTGTTTGGCTTTCAAAGGAGAAGATATAGGAAAAACATCAAAACATGATCCTAGAAATTAGATATTTGATAATAGAGACTCAAATGAGTCAATAGAGAACACAATGTAGTAGTTTAAATAAATAAATAACAATCCCTTGTCACAATTCTCCCAGAACACTAAAGTATGGAGGGCTGTAACACTGGAGCCACTTTATCTGGTTTATCTGGGTTATCAGGGTTTATCTGATAATTTATGGTGTCAGTCTTGAACATAGGTAGACTGTTGCCCATCTTGTTGTCTTCCACCTCTTGGGCAACCTACAATCCAGGCTATACGCTTGAGGAAGCACAAGAATAGCCATATGGACTCAAGGCCATTGATATGTCCATAATCTCTGGCTGATTTCTGGTAGTTTCCTTCCTCCCTCCCTCCCTCCCCCTCTTTCTCTCTTTTTCTCTTTCCATCATCTTTAACATGTATCAGTAATTATATATATATATTAATTTTATATATTTTATAATTAAATTTTATATTTATATTTTATATTAATTTTAATTAATGTTATATATGTGCCAAATTCTCTACACTGATGTCTTGAAAGGAGGACTGGAAACATGGAACTCCCCTCACTTCAACAGTGTTCCACAGAAAGTTGATACTTTGTCTTGAAGCCAGCAATGTGATTTCACAAGGATAAATAAATATTATCAGATATTGTGACCTCCTGTTTTCCCTACTCTGCGCAACAACACAAGATGCTGTACCAGGCCTTGAAAGCATATATTTTAGCTAATTTTCTAATGAAAATCAAATTTACAAACCAGCAAGTCAGGTTTCTTTAAGAAGTCATTTTATAACACAGTGACCCATGGCTATGAGTTAACATTTTAATATGTAGCAATGTGATTAAAATCTCAGGCGTCCTATTGATGCTGATATTTACCAGGAGAGTACAAGGAGATTGATTGTTTCAGGATCAGTAATAATCAGCATATGGGTTCTTTCTTGTGAAGATAATTGGCACCATGCTGTTTAGAGTTTTACTTTCTTGAAGCCAAAAGAAACCTGTGATTAGGAGTTTATCTTCTGTTTTAGAATTGTAGAGAAAAAGTGCTTAGAAAGAATGGGGAAGAATTAGTACCAGTTTGTAAGACTGGGAGCAGTACTAGGAATTGAACATAGGTAATTAAATGATATTTTGTCATGGGAAAAATGGTATGAGAAAGAAGCTTTCAGAACAAGTGCAGAAATTGTATTGCAACACTGTAATTTTAAAAGCTTACCTACGACTTCACAAGAAAATGTAAGAAAGCATTTGAGGATAGTCTGTGAATAGCATATCTTCATTGCCTTATTTGTTTGGCCAAATACCTGCTTCATTCAGTTAAGCACAGAAACAGAGCTAAATTATTTTTTCAATAGAGGAGAGCAGAGTGGCTCCATGAATATGAAAATGCACTTCAGATGTGGGGCTTACAGTCGCCTTCTCATGCTGTGTGGTTATATGAAAAAATAGTGTTGGAAAGGTTGGGGTGCTGCTGGCACTGCTTTCAGTAGGTGGAAGATAACGTGGATTTTTTCATTTTAGCATTGTCAACAACAGCATGCACTTCTTTCAGAGAAATAACAGTAAATCCAAGTACATGTGTGGGGTTTTTTTAATTATATGAAATTGTTACTGGAACAACATTTTCATCTGAACGTGCAAAGACTTCTCAGAGAAGTGTTGCTTTGAGCCTAGCAACACTCACTGCTATTCAGCATAATTTGATAACACCAATTAGTGAAAATACTTTCTGAAAGAATGCCTGTGCCCTAAGTAAAGGCCTTTTGCATTTCATTTTCAACAACGAAGCAGGCTGCCTCACTTCAACAAACTCAAAAGGAGTTACTGTATTTTAAAAGACCTTGAACATGGACCAATAATGCCATTAACTTCAAAAATGATACTGTATCCTTGACTTTTTACTTAGTGCTCCACCATCTTGTAATTGAATCACATTAATTACCATGTGTCAATATCACCAAAAAGTTCCTTAGTGTTTTACTTAACCCAGGGTAATTGCTTGCAAAGAATCATTAAGATTTAATATCTCTGGAGTACTGGAAATGGGGGAAAAGGTTTTTAAATTTACATCAGCTGAGTGGGATCTAATGTATGGGCTGGCATGGGAGGGACTCGCTTTCTTTGCCCAGCTACACTAGGCATTTAAATCTCCTCTCAAAACTCAACATACAAGACTTTTTGCAGTAAGGAGGTTGAAAAAAAAAATTCTCACCTTGAACATGGCTAAAGCAAGGATTTGGGAATTTTTGAGCTTGGTAATTCAGGAACAGGTATATTTTTATAGTATTAGCAAACAATTTCTGTGCTCCAAACATTCATGCTTTTATATAGTAAGGTGTTTAAAGTCAGCTCCTCGTTCTTGCTGTGCTTTTGTTTCCGGTTGACACAAAGCAGCCATAAACTGGAAGATCCAGTACCCTGAGGATTGCTCCTGCCTTGTAAATTAAATCTCTATTCATTAAGAATGCTAAGTACTTCCTACACCAGTTAAATCCAGTGAAAAATCCCACTGAGGATCTTTGTTATTAATATGTTTAGGAAAAATCTGGCCCTAGCTTCACTACTGCTGTGTTCATTTCCAAGGACAATTTATATCATTTCGTGTACATTATGTTGCATTGTATATTTCTGTGCATTACTGTAAAAAGTGGAGCTCCAGTCACATTGATTGTTTCTCTTATCCTTCACCACGATGGAATGAAATGACACAGAAATAGATATGGCTGCTGAACTTGATCTCTTGGTTCATTCTCCATTGTACCATGCTGCCCTTTTTTTTTTCTACTTGAGAGAAAGCTTACGAATGAGCTTTAGAGTTTTGCAAAACTTCCAGTGGAGTTAGCTCAGATGTTAGCAGGAGTGGTGTAGCTTGCAGCGTGTCAGGATGCTAATCACAGGCAGGCACTAAAATAGACAAAGATGATGATACACACCAGCAAAGCAAGCCAGCTCTGTTTTAGTTTGGCAATCGCTTCTTTACACATTTCATTTCCCTTTCTATTTCAGCTTTCTCATACCCATGTGTGAAGTTACATACTGTAGATGTCTGCAGATTTATTGTTAGGCTCTACAAAATGATGCCAGTTTTCTCTTCAAATCGCCTATCCCCGTCCTTATGCTCCTGCTATGCTTTTGTGCAGAAAGTCCAAGCAAAAACAGATGTTCCTTATTTCTCTAGGACTAGATTATCACTGCCATCATGCAATTGTTAGGAATGGTGCTTAACAGAAATCCGGGCTTGGGCTCTGACCTAGCAGTTTGATGGCTTTTCGCTGTTCACCGGTGTCCATTTGTGCAGCTTATGCAATGGCCACCCGGCAGTAGCTGGAGCGCCGTGCCAGAGGAAGCTGTCCTGCTGCGTGCTCTCCACGCTCTGTCAAATGGGTTCTGTTTGCACAGCTGATAGACAGACGCAAAGGCCGCGGCTCCTGCAGCAGCACCGGTACCTTTTTGTAGTCAGTAAAGTGTTCCAAGATCTCCTAGGAAAAAACATGCTGTGACACCCACCGCGGTAAATGCTGCGCACAAGTTTATCTCTATTTTTCATCCAGCTGAATGAGAAATACGGTGATTTCAAAGAAATGTCCTCGGTGTAGATGTTATTTATCGTATCTGATGTGGTATCTTCTCCCTTTGTGAGTATGTAACTGATTGCTTTCTTTGTTTCTGGAAAATCAGTGTTTCAGAAGGGACGGGCCATAGACACAGGAGAAGTTGAGATTGGAGCACAAGTTATGCAAACAATCCCACCCGGCTTATTCTGGCGCTTTCAGATCACCATCCATCACCCCGTGTACCTGAAATTTAACATTTCACTGGCAAAGGATTCTCTGCTGGGAATTTATGGCAGAAGAAACATTCCACCTACTCACACTCAGGTAATTACAAGTAATGGTATCATGCATTACAGTTTCAAAAAGCAATGGTTGCTGGTGTTCTCAGTGCACTTGAAAGCAGGGAGGAAGGAAGGAACTGACCGTAACCACACAAAGCATTTTGTTCATCCCATTCTTTTACTGAGGGCTAGCTGAACCCTGAAAACACACCCACTCAAATCAGAGACTGTGTTGTATCAACAAGGTCAACAGTTCTGACCACTGCCAGATGACTGTGGGAGTCTGGGCAGGTGCACAGTGTGTAGATCCAGCACCTTCTTTTAGGGTAGTGGCATGAAATAGCAGTTCATTTGAAAATGCTTTCGTCTTTCTAGGTATCCATCAAAGCAAAAAGACTACAGTCAGTGTAAATAGGGAGAAGAAGAAATGCAGTTTATAATTCTAGTTTGTGATAAAACTATTATTTTTAAGCATTTTCTCCTGGGGATTTGCAGGAGAAAGGCTATCTCAGCAAAAAGAATGTGCAATATTGCTGGTTATATTCAACTGTTTTTTTTTTCCTTAATGCATTTGGCATATGAAGCTCTCATTTCAATGGCTGATAATAGGCATTTCTGCTGTCTGATAGCAGGATTACAATGTATGTGATAAACTTAGATACAGAGTCACAGAAAGATTGTTTGGAAATGACAGAACAAAGAGCAGTAGGCAAAATCTGGAACACAGGAAGTTCCACAATAACACGAGGAAGAATTTCATTAGAGTGAGGGTGACAGAGCACTGGAATGGGCTGCCCAGAGAGGTGGTGGAGTCTCCTTCTTGGGAGATATCTCAACTGCCTGGACACTTTTCTGTGCCCCCTGCTGTAGGGAGCTGCTTTCGGAGGGGGCGTTGGATTGAGGGATCTTCAGAGGTCCCTACCAGTCAATTCTGTGATTCTGTGGAGATCGTCTAGTCTAACCTCAAAAACAATTGACAAAAGGTTTGACCTTAGAAATGAGAGATTTTAGCTATCATTGGCTTTAATAAAGAGCGGGCCTTCAGTTGAGCTGAACTTGAACTTTACTGAAAATCAGTTGTTGGAATCAACTGCATTAAAAATTGTTTCCACGTCAGAAAATAGTCAATTATTGGCACGAATTAAATTAATTATAAATAAAAAGTAGAAATAGCTTTTGATATTGATATATAGGAAGAGAGATTTTAAAATTTTGTATAGAAGAATAGCACATTTTATCTGTTTTTTGCATTTGAGATGCCTAAGCATTATAGCTTAGGAATTTTGGAATTATTCCCATGAAGGAGATGTAATGTTGAAGTTAGTTTGCTACATTTAGTGCAGCATCTGAATTTACTCTGCCATAGCACACAGCAAGCTTTGGTGCCAAATTTCTGCCCTACCATAATACTTCATATCTGAAATGAAGAACTGATGCTGAACAGACCAGATTATGCAACTGCTGTCCACATTGACGAACACTTAGTCAAACAGGCCCTTCTTCTCGAGATTTCAGCTGCTTGTTGCTGTTTGAATGAGAGCAGATTCCATAAAAATTTACTAGCCGATTAATTGTTGCTCATTATTATTTCAGTTTGATTTTGTAAAATTGATGGACGGAAAGCAGTTAATTAAGCAGGAACCAAAAAACTCAGAGGAGCCTCAGCAAGCTCCCAGGAATCTGATCTTAACTTCACTACAAGAGACAGGCTTCATCGAGTACATGGATCAAGGTGCTTGGCATATGGCATTTTACAATGATGGAAAGAAAGTGGAGCAAGTGTTTGTGCTGACCACAGCAATCGGTAAGGACAATTACAGTAAAACTGCTACAGTGATTACTGCGTTGGAAAGCCGCATTTGAAAATAGATCGTTGATCCCAGCTTCTCTTAAATATTCTCTTAAAAATGTTTTATTTCAGTTCTGTTTAATTAACCTCAGTGGAGTAACTTCATAGTTATGCTGATATTAGGCAAATAGAAACATTTGTGTATTAAAGATGGGTGTTAAATTAATTATGTGTGAAGTTGTCGTGTGTTTTAAAACTTTCATGTGATCGCTTAAGTAGCTGAGTAATTTCTGGTGTTATCTTGCTTAGAGCAGAAAGAGAGTATGTCTGCCCTATCTATTTACACAGGAACCATAAATCCTACAGAAATTATCCATGCCTTACATATTTGTGTTTTCAGTATTTTAATCAGTTAGAAAATCTAAAACGATGCTTTTGTGGATTTGATTGCTGTTTCTTGATGGGTGTTTGCTGTTGTTTTATGCAATCACTCGACTGCACCATTTTCTTTGGAACTCAAAGGCAAATAGAGGAGACACTGTGCTGGTGGGATATGAAATCCCTGTTGCCTCCTTAATAAAGGTGGACAAATGTTTGCAACTCTAGGTGTTGTAGCAGAGCAGTGCTCACACATAGGGTTTGTTTGGAATTTCATTTCAGGTGAAGTGTTGTATTTATGAGTGCCTTGGTTTGCTGCAAGACTTTAACCACTTTGCCCTTTAGTTAACCTGTTCTGCCATATGTTTAGCAAGATGTCTTTACTAGTAATGGACATGCCATCTGCTCTTCAGAACAATTGGATGCTATTTTTACTTGATGGTAAACACCTTGTGGAGCAGGACAGTATGATTCAAATACCAAGATTGGTGAAGGACTTACAGGAAAATTATTTTAAAGCTGAGATAGAAATGCAATGAGTTTTTTATGTTTAAAAGTTCATACTTGCTTTGTGGAGAAGCGCTAATCTTTTACTGGTGGGAGAAATACTATTGTTCAATGTTATGTGAGAAAATAACGCTCAAGCAATTTATGAAGCATGCTCACAGATGCTCTATGAGGAGCATAAAACCTGGCCAAACTCCAGTCCAGATCAGAATCCAAATGTCTGCCCCCTTGTTTATTTCTACTGTAACACAGCAGTGTTTATACAAGGGAGTTTAAACAGTATTTCATCATTAAGTAGCATATAATCGCAAAAAAAAAAAAAAAAAAAAAAAAAGATAAATGCAATTGAATACTGCAATTCATTTCCCATTAAATTTGGTGAGGAAGAAGGTGCTTATTCCTTCTCTGGCCAATAAGCAGAACAGGCTGGATCTTATGGAGGGGAACAGTGAGGGCCATGGGGTGGGCAGAAGTCCACTAACCTGAGAAATGGCTGTGAGAAGAAATTGGGCAGAAAGGGCTTGGGGGGAAAATGAGGCTTCGTGCTGCAAGAATCTACTGCTGATAGATTTGAAAATACTGCTAGCTAGTGTGGTTTCACAGCCTGTATATCTTATGTTTTTCTTTGTACGGTGCTTCTTGGTTGTTGTGTTGGGTTTTTTTGGAGGGTGGGGCAGTGGAAGGTAGAGAAGAGGGAGTCACAAAAAAAAATCTAATCATCTTCTGATCCTTGAGCCGTGCTCCTTACCATGGACATCGGGGAGTGTCTGCGGCTAGAGTCATATTTTACCACTCTACCAACAAAGGAATCAACCAGGACTGCAGTCTGAAGCAGTCAGTATGGGGTGAGAGCTGGCACGCATCTCTGCTGTGTGTCACTGCTGGCTGCGTGAGGCACTCTTGGCCTCCTCTTGAGCATCCATTAGGAAGTCTTTTTGGTTGTTGGATGTCAGTGTTGTCCAAAATTGATTTTGCTGACACGTTAGCTAAAGCTCTGATCCGAGTTCCCCTCAGAGGGGAGTGGGACGCTGTGTAATTTGCTTGCAAAATCTGTCATGCCTCCAGTACTTTCATAGACTGAATAAAGGCCAGCTCAAACAGCCGATTCTTCATTTCAAGTCAATGTAGGGATCCTTCATCGTGTGATTCTAGGGATTCTGTCTTCTCAGTAGGCAAGGAGCAGAGTTGATAATGAACAGTCATATGTAAAAGTTAATAATAAGCTGTATATTTGCAAAAAAAACTTATTCTGGGGAAAAAAAAAAAAGAAAGAAAGAAAAAGAAAAAAAGAAAAACAAAAAAGCTGATTTCTTGACCTTGAAACAGATATCTGTGTCTAGGTTGTACATATCTGATGAGCAGTTACATAGCAAATGCCCGTTTTTTGGTATAAAGTGATAGCCTGGAAGGAAATTAATGTTTTTCAGTATCGGTACAAGATTTCCAGAGGAACCAACTCTTGTCTGCCCAAGTATCCATAAATAAGATGAAAATAAACTTACTTCTGTTATTCATATTAGGGTAGTATATGCTTATAATACGTCTTGGAAGCATCTTAGCTTTACATTTGTTTCACATTTTTCACATAAAATGCATCAAAGTCATTGAATCCACTGAAATCCTGTAGGAAGTACATGTGTAGATTAAGGACAGCTAACAAATATACAGACATAAGCCTGCCCCAAGACGTGTGAGGTTAAGTGGTTTCCTATCCAAAGCTCTATGATGAAGCATGCAGTAGTTTAAGATTAGACCTAAAGGTGGATTTTTTTCTTCAAATCTTCTTGTTAGGCCTGCAAAGGCCTTGAGTTTTATCGCTTTATGAAAGATGTTTTTTCATCTTGTATAAAAGTGAAAACCCTGCCCTCCCACAAAGAATGCAATTCACATGCTTCGAATGAGCATCGTAGTAGATGATACACTCTATGGACAAGTTTCCAACAAATTACTTCAACAGTAAAGGAAAGTGTTTAAGGTGAACATTTCTCCACAAATACTTTGGTTCTTGCGGTGCTTTTAATGGTGGTAAATTTTACATGAACACTTACTTTAAAAGCTTTCTGGTGTAATATGAATGATGCACTTATTATCTCAAAGCTGTCAAGACAAAATCTAATATTTGTAAGCTGCTTGAGCAGGAATTTTGTTTTATTCTTCCTGTGAATGGAAATGGGCTTTTTACTGCTTCCTCACCTATTTGTATGTTGAGATGTTTCCCACAGGGTGGGGTGAAGATGCCGTGCTTTTCAAGTTCAACTAATTTGTGTTTTCCTTTCTGCATGACAATCTGAATAAATAGAAGTCCTGGATGACTGCTCTACTAATTGCAATGGGAATGGAGAATGTATCTCGGGGCACTGCCACTGTTTCCCAGGATTCCTTGGTCCTGATTGTGCAAAAGGTAATCTCATATCAGTCAACCTGCAGTGCAAGATAGGAATCGTGATTGTGGCTGAGCTTACAAAGATCCAAAGTCATTAAATGAGATTTGATTCCTTTTTTCAGACAGATGGCAAATGCACCACAAGCACAGGCATAGAAAGTTTTTTGTGCTGTATTTTAGCTAAGATGCCTCAACAAATTCTCTCGCCATGACTTGCAGGGACAGGAGATTCCTCCACTGCTCTCTGCACCCATTTTGTCATTTCTTATTTTTTTTAATTAAGAGCATCATTTGAACATAGTGTTTACGGTTATTTAAAAGTGACTTTTTCACTTCAGAGAAAATATCACATGTCAGTTGAATGCTTCTGTGATCTTAACTTGAATAGGTGTGGAAAAAGGAATCCTAAACCAATATAGAGACTTTTCAGCACATGGAGCAAAAACTTGCTAAAGAGATCATGTGATCTTATTTCTGTATTGTCCATCATATTCTGTCGGGAGGTTCTCCTTTTTTCCTGGGTTTCCTCAAATTTTTAGATTGACTTTTTGTGTTATGAGATTGATTGGGTCAGAAATTGATAGTGGATTGTAAAACTTCCGTATCCCTGGTTTACATGTCGATCAGCAATGGCTTTGGTAGTAAGAGCTTTGCTTAGAAGAAAGAATAAGGCACTGTCTTGCTTCACAGGGAACAAATATTAATGTTAAATAAAAAAAAAAAAGATAAGCAGTCATCACTGTGCAGAATTTCTGCAGAGAATCCACCAAGGGGAGGGATTTTTATCTTCCAAGATGTCCATTTTGAGTCAAAATTAAGGTATGGTAGTGAAGCAGGCTGAGGATACCAGGGTGCCTGGATCGCTGCTGCACTACTTCGTTGTCACAGTCCTCAAATCAAGTGAAGAACTGGGAGAGCAGGAGTGGAAAAGAGATTGTACAGAATGATAAATGCAATAAATGTTAATCTATGTAAGAATGTGAATATATTAAAAAGGCCAATCTGCTTTCTTCAGATTCCTGCCCGGTGCTCTGTAGTGGAAATGGAGAATATGAGAAAGGTCACTGTGTGTGTCGAAACGGGTGGAAAGGACCGGAGTGTGATGTTCCTGAAGAACAGTGTATCGACCCGACCTGCTTTGGCCACGGCACCTGTATCATGGGAGTCTGCATCTGCGTCCCTGGATACAAAGGAGAGATCTGTGAGGAAGGTGTGTGAAGTTTCCCTCTCTATAGTTAGGGAGTTTCATTTTAGTCTTTCATCTCCAAAGCTGTTTTAAGGTAGTTAAAACTCAGACGGATGTGAGAGACTTACTGTAAGGTAATGCTCCTTTTCTCAAAAGCACCTTTAAAGTCTCAGGGAGAGGAATGTGAGATAGAAAATTTTCAAAGATAAAGGCGTGCGGGTCTCAGTGCCAGTCAGTGGGGGTTAATCACACAATTTCCAGGAATAAAACATTTTTTATTCTAAAAGATCAGAAGTGTTTAACATTGTCTAATAAGAATATCTAGTAAGTGGGACATGAGCAGTCCTCTGAAATGCTGTCCAGGATGAATTCTCTGGTGGTTGCACTTCCCTCCCTCCAAATCCTGACAGCAAGAACCAGGTGGATGTTATTGCCTTTCAGCTAGAAGGGGCTTCTCAGTCCTGTAAGGAGAATGTCACAGCATGGATTCCCTTTCTGAGAGAAGGCACCCCAGTATGTTTGTCTCTGCTTTTCTTCTCTCAAGACCCTGAAACTTCTTTCAGAAGGGGCAGCTGGGATTGCCAGTCTCCTTGTGCCAGAAACCTCAGTCGCTCACTGTGCCTTGTCAAAGACTCTGTTTGTTTGTTTGCTTTCTGCCAAAATCTAAGGGAATAAGGCAGGCAGAAGATGATCTAAACAAAGTAGGCTCTGGTGTTTCTCCAAAGTAATCAGCAGATCATAATCATCTTTTCCCTTTCTTCATTCTTTTGCATCTTGAACAGGTTCAGTTTAGCAGAGCATGCTGTGTAATTCTGTTGTCATATGTCATTTTTACTGTGAGCCTCTATTCAGGGTACTAAACTGGTGTCCTTTAAAGCTTGGCTAATAAAAAGTAGGAAATTACAAGAAGAAGTAATTGTACTTCAGCTGCCTGTAGTACCGATGTGCCTCTGCCCTCATCTACAGAAACAGTTGTTATTTGGCTGCTGGCATTTCTGAGATAGCTCATCAGCTATGACTTTCTTCCCCTGTGCATAGCCTCGGAAAGCAGAGCTGTTCTTCATGCTTGCCCTGATTTGATGATTTTTCAGTAGTACCGTTAGCCTGAAGCTAGTGCCAGCATACTTTGTGCTTCGTGCTATATAGATTTTAGGTAATTCTTTTGAGTAGCACACAGAGAAAACTCTTCTGTGGCCTGGATTCTCTAATCAGAAAAATGTCCAGGATGGATTTGATGGATTTGACATACCTGATACGGTTTTTAAAGGGAGGATCCACAGAATGTTTCTGACATTCTCTGTTGTTTGTAGTTTCAGAAAGGGAAAAAAAAAAAACAAGAAAACTCAGATGAGAAAAAGCAAGTAATGCACAAATGTACTCACTGAGGCCGTGATGCTGAATAAGCCTGAAGCTGACAAGAGACTGCCATTTGCAGTTACTTGGCTTGTTGGCATAATGTGGTCCTACAAAATGGTTGAAAAAATAATTGAGATGAATGTACTTAGACAGCTATTGAAAACAAGAGCATGAAAACCTTGGATTTTTTTAAATAATTATAAAATAAAAGTGGAATCGTGTAGAAAGAGGGTAGATAAAACAAAACTGTACATGGAGTGCAGCAGATTTTTATTGTAATAGTGTGTGCATGACATGACCATTCCATTTAGTGTACTGTGCTGCATAACTGGTACAATATAGGAGGTTACTCTGTCAGGGACTGGAATTATAATATTGTATGTAAATATGAGTTTAATATTGAAGCTGCATTGTGACTGCAACAGACAGTAACATGTTCAATCCAGGGAACACCAGTAGCTCTACGTATTCACAGCTATGGACAACCTTCAATGTTGTCCAGTCAGGTTAATATTACTGAAAGAAGTAATGCTTTTTAACCTGCTTATGGAGGCTCTCAGTTTCAACAGATCAGCAAAATCAAGAGATGTCTTTCAGGATAAGAGAAAATTGCCTAGTAGTTTTGTGCTGTGCTTAGCAAGGTGAGTGAGTCTTGCTCTGAAAGTAATGCCTCCTATTTTATGATGTTGGCCCATGATGTCAGACGTGGATGTTGGTGGTAAAGCAGTAGAGGCTAAACTGTCCCGCCAATATCCTGTTACATTGTGTGGCTGTGTGACAGGTGGCAGCAGAAGAGCAGTCTGACAGGGTGGCATCTGACACGGAAGTGAAGATGAAGCAAAGGGATGTCATTGAATTCCTTCCTGCAGAAAGAATGACACCTACTGGCATTCATCAACACCTGCCAAATATTTCTGGAGACCAGACAGTGGATGTGAGCACAGTGAGGGCTGGGTGTTGTGTTTTAGCACTGGTGACAGTGGCACACCTCCACTGCAAGTGCAACATTCAGGCTCCTGTTCATCACTGGTGAGAATGCATAGCTAATGTCATGACTGTTTTGGAGTAGAGTGTCTTGTAGTTGAGAGTTTACTCTATCAAATAGTGTCATTGTGCTCTTTGTTGTAGTTTCCATGGAAATAAGTAGGAGGCATTACTTTCAGAGCAACCTAGGTACTCTGTCCAGAAATACTGATTTTTCTTTTTCAGAATTACACTGCGCTGCGCACAAGCCTGGAAGGCTAAAAAAGATACAAAATAAAAGCTGATTTAAGATCTTGAACTTGTGGCACAGCAGCACAAAGATATAAAGCATTGCTTCTTAATTCGTAGGTCAAAAGATGCTGTAAACTAGATGCTCTTAATCTCAAAGAGAAGTGTTTAGTCTTCTGCTACTGAAACAGCGAACATCTCTTCATTCTTGTAATACAAAATACTGTTTGTTAAGTGTACTATTTAACTATTAAAACTGTATTTGGGCTAATGCTTGAAAAATGCATACAAGAACTTCCAAAGTGCCTTTTTTAACAATGTTGGTATGAAGCATGATCTAATATGAATAGGCTAATTGTTTTGCATGCTCAAACACCCCACAAATTCCTCTCTAGCTCTGTAGTCTCATTGTGGCCTCCAGAGACAGCAGGCTGTGTTCTGCTTCATGTCTGTCCTGTTAAAGAAATGCTGGATCTTGATGAAAGAATATGCTGATTATGTGGGACTAACCAGCTGATTTAAATTCTTCTACAGAGCTCCTGAATTTTTCACTAAGAATGGTTTAATCCAAATTGAGAACAAATTTAGCTCTTTGTCTGTTTGCAAATCGTTCATCAATATGTTACGACTTTTATGAATCTGTTCATTATCTTCAATTGCCCAGCACATACTTTTTATGAGAATATGAGATTTCTTCACAGTGTGTGTTCAGAGGTTTGCAGTTTAGAGCTAGTGGATGACCATTTTTTTCCTACCAGATTCCCAGCTGTAGAGAGAGATTTCCTCAGGAGCATGAAACGATAAATCTGTCTTTTCCCAAATGTAAATAAAACATAGAACACAAATAGCAGAATGAAAACACAGTGCACAATTGTAAAAATAACATTTAATTGCTCCAGTTCTTTCCCAGCTCGGCTGCTGAAATCCATACTTCCTTGATTTCGATCAACAGATGAGCATTTTTAAAATAAAACAGTATCTGTGATGAGTAGAATCGTGTTCTCCATGAGTCTGTGCACTTGACTTTTTTTCCTTTTTTAGCTTACACTTCTGCACAGATGTTAGCATAGGCAGTTTTTTCTTGTGTATCAGTTACCGTCATTTCAGTCAACGTATCTGCAGTCAATCTGCAGGTGTAAGTTTAGTTCTCTCAAGTTGTGTATTCCCTGCTTTCCAGAGGACTGCCTGGATCCGATGTGCTCCGGTCACGGTGTGTGCGTTCAAGGGGAGTGCCACTGCTCTGCGGGTTGGGGCGGCGTGAACTGCGAGACATCACTGCCCATCTGCCAGGAGCAGTGCTCAGGGCACGGGACCTTCCTCCTGGACGTGGGGCTCTGCAGCTGTGAGCCACAGTGGACGGGTTCTGACTGCTCTACAGGTTTGCTGATTGTCCTTTTACAATTAAGCCACTTAAAAGCTTATGCTTCCTGTTTGGCTTGTGAAGGGAAGTAGTTTCTATTGCTGTGCTAGTATTGCTTTGAAAAATAAGGCGGAGATGAGCTGGGGTGCTGTGACATTGCATGCCAGTTTCTTGGTAAATACGCCAGTGGGTTTGGCAACAACTGGTTTTGCACTGACAAGGATAAAAATGGCTTTTTCTTTGCAGCGAGGATGCTGACTGCCTGACAGTGAGAATGGTAGGCCTGCGAGAGTGCAAGTGGCTCCCAGCTCGGACTGGAGTTAAGCAGGATTCTCTCCTGAGGTGTTCAGTGCTTATCAGGATCATGCGATGAGGAAATATACAATCCTGAGAGAGACTGGGAGGATATCGTAGTGTAAATTCAGTGACTCACAAGTAGGAAATTGCTGTCAAAAAATATTTAAACAGAAATGGTCATCTGTTCTCCCATGCTGGAACAGAGACTCTTTTCTTTCTTAGAAGACTATCAGAGTTTAATCCTGCTGAATTTGATTAAGAGTTGAAATGGGTTTTTTATGTGCCCTGTACATTTACATTTCGTTTTCTTGAATCGAGAGCACTCAGGATATTTTACTCTGTAATGGAGCATATCATTACTAAAGTAGGTACTGCCATTTTTTTTTTCCTCTGAAGCTCACAAAACTAGATTCTCAGGTGATGAGTAATGCATCCTAGTACAGAGGAGATTCAAGTGACAGATTTGCTGAATGCTGTGGAATACAACCAGTGGTCCATGTCACCAATTTTTCTTAGAAATCATCATTCAGAAGAACACATGGAACAATTTAAATTTCATTTATTTAAAGTTAATGATTATAATCTTTAAGCTGAGACTCCATTATAACTTTTTCAGCAACAAAATATCAGTGTGTTGATAATTTTGAATATTTGTTACACAGACCCCACACTCATTCCATACTCCAAAGTTAGCACATGTGGTTTCTGTTAGATAGGGTACCTGCTGTGATAAGAATTGATTTTTACTTCTCTCAGCTTACATTTTTTTTATATCTTTTATCATGTGCTAAAATAAGACTTCCATTGATTAAGCAAATAATTAGGAATGTTGCCAGTAATTTATTAGTTATTTTTTTTCCTCAAAAAGTACTCAAACTAATTCTGTTCTAGCCTGAAGCTACTGTAGCTTGAAAAGAGATGTTAAACTCCAATGGTTCCATTGTGTCAGCTACATGGGGCAATTAGATACTAAGGGAACAAAAAGCTAATGAATAACTGCAGTGAAGCTTTTGTGTTCTGTGCTAGGATTATAGTTCTCATGTTTTTCTTGCCTTCAGAGCTACTTTGTTGAATTTCTGGAAGAAAAGTCATTTTTTTCTTACCTTCATACACCAGTTGGAAAAATACTTCTCTGTGTCGCTACTGTCCACTACATTATCAAGACTACATTATCAAGGGTGCTTTCCTCACCATCAACAAACATGTTGCTTCCTCTGTATTTAATTTATCACTTTCCTCACATACTTTTAGCTTATTTGTAGTTCATTCATCCTATGGAAACACATAACAAGTCCTAGGGCTGGCATACTCATGCAGAATTTGCAGCACGCATGGTCTATATGAGCTGGGAATCCCCTGCAGAGCACAGAGACCTACCCCTGCACCTCCAATGGCAGCCTTGGGGTGCTCAGAGCATCAATCCAGCAGGGTGACAGCCCTCAGCGGGCTCAAACAGAGGTGTCAGCCAATCACAGCACATGATACAGAGCATTTCCTGCCCTGTCTCCGCTAGGCTGTAGCGGTCATTTGAGAGGTAGAGAGGAATGGCAGCAGGTCTTTGTGCAGAGCTGCAGCTGTGTACCCTCCTGGCCCACTTCACCTTCCCAGATGCCCTTACAGAAGGGGCATGAGGCTCTGCAACATGATGGATGGCCGAACAGTCATGTGCACTGTCATATCCTTCTGCATTAGAGGTGTCACTGATAGTGTTGTAAGCCTGGTAGCACATCCGTAGAGTCAAATTTCTACTTAATGTCTGCAATTCCTTGATGTTAATGAGTCATTTCGCTTTGAGGCAAATAAGCAGCGTGTTTTGAAAAGACAAAATCAAACTTGTGAATACAAGCTACTCATTGACAGGCAGAGGGGAAACTTGTACACTGAAGGTGCGGCATCAACAAACTGGAGAGAAAACCTCATCCTCTGTTCTCGGATGTATAATGTGGAGCCCAGAGATTAAGGGGGTAAAATATCAAAATGGATGGCAGAGCTGTTGAGGGGAGCAGATCCTTTGCTAGCATCAACTAGCATAACTGCAGTGGTGCCACTGTGCAAAAACAGTGTGTTCCAGGTGACAGTCTAGCCCCGCGTCATTAATTTATTGTGACGTGGTGTAATATGGGAAATTATAGTCTGAATTCTGTGACAGAGCTGATGCCTCTGACATTCTATCCTTTATTCATTTCTCTAGACTCTTCAGCCAAAGTAGGCCGGTTTTCGTCCTCCTTACTCCAGGACATTTGTCATACTTCCACTGAATCCATTTATACCACTGAAGCAACCTAATTATGATTGGGAAAAGAATACTGGCAGTTCTTAGTCACAAAAACATTCATCCTAAAATGATTATATGTAGATGGTATATATTTAGCATATCTATTTTTGGTTAAGCTCTCTAGCAAGATTGGTGGTAATTTTACAAAGGGTAAAAATGGATCAGCAGCCTCATTCCTCTGTATCTTGCAAAGCATAAAACCTCTTTTAAACTGAAGTGCTTTGAAAAATGCAAAATGTTGTAATTGTTGTAAATTGATATGTGCAGAGTAGAGTAATTTAAAAATCATTAGAAGTATGCATTTTTTAAAGTAAAGTGCTTCAAAAAGAAATGAAGGCATAATACAGTGTATTAATATAGTTCAAGACATCTCAAATTGATTTCAAAATTAAACATCAAAAACTGCAACTTGAAAAAATAATTAGGTAAAACCATTTCATTGCAATCAGAAAACTCTTCAGGTTTAGGAAATTGCAAATTATGGGTGTCAGTCATTCTGATTTGCCAAGGACAAGGATATTCGCTACAAACAACTCACAGAAGTGAAAATAGCCTTGAAGTGTTCGTATCCGTATGTGATATCATCCACTGTACATTTTCTGCAGGCTGTTATTTTCCATGTTGGCATTTTACTCCCTATTTTAGAGAAATCTCAAGAATCTTTTAATTAACACTGTAAGTATCCTTCATTGTTTTGCTCTGAAGAAATGATGGACTTACTTAATTTCATCTAACTGTCCGCTTTCTTTAATTTGTGAGAAGCTTTGATTATTACTGCTCTGCTAATTAAAAGGATGATTGAAGTTTCCCATGCTGTACATTGTCTGACATTGTAGAAAGACTCATTTTACTACTGTATATTTCATCGAATAGGAAAAAAATGATGTGTGATTCATTTGACTTGAATCTCCCGTAGAGTTGCAAGAGTTTGCAAGAAGATGTCTGTTGAGCAAGATTTCTATTAAAAGCTTAGTAGTTAAAGATTGGAACGGCTAATATGTTTTACTGGAGAATTTAAAGCATGAGAAATTTAAAGCAATGAAGAAGCACTCCAGTAAAAATTCATTGTTGTACATGCTGAAATCAGTCCAACATGAACCAGGAATACCTGATGTAGTCATGTACTGATTTAAGAAATTGGAAAAATCGATGATATGGGAGATACAGTGAGGAAAGTTGGGATATTTTGGCGATCGGTGGATGGTTGGACTGCGTGATCCTGTGGGTCTTTTTTAACCTTGGTGATTCTGTGATACAAATGAGTGTTGCTTATTTTGTAGATATGCAAAAAATAATGTCTTTTTCCTTTCTTTTTTCTTCCTGAAAATTAAAATCCTTAATCTGCAGCTATACAGCAGTTACTAGAAATAACCCCTATTCAAATGTAAACCTAATTTAATTAAGTCAGGTTTGTAAATCCTGCTACTGTCCACACACCGTATTACTTATTTCCCTGGGAGGAACCCACAGCCCCAAATCTGGATTTTCCTGTTCCAGGAGCTCTTCCCTTATCCAGGACCAAGATATGTGAATTGCTTGTGGCAACAGCAATACTGTCCTGTCCCTCCTCCATTCCACATGGCTGACAGAGATTTTCCTCTGCATGCTAAACATAGCATCTGTATAAGGAGTTCATTGTGTGCAGGAAATATCCACCTCAATGTGTTTGTTCTAGGCCTAATCCAGCAGATCTGTTTTAAGGGTAATACTAATTAGGATCCATAGTCAACAACTGTGTAAGGACCTTGTGAACTGTGAGATCACAGAGACTGAACAGAGCTGTATGACCTTGGTTGGGTATTATCTGGTAGCAGAAACTGGCAAATAAGGGGGATTCTAAGAGCAATTCAAGTGCCAAAATGGTTTAAGTACATCCAGATTTAGGTAAGCTGAGCAGAGGGTGTTATAACCTAAATTTAAATTTAGACATTTAAAGTGGTAGTTAGGTGCCCACATCCCTTTATGCATCTCATCCCTATCAATTATATGGTAGGTGATCTGGTAGAAAGATTTACTTTGTAGTAATACTTAGCAGAAAAAACTGACAGGACATCATATGGGAAGGACTTATGTGAACACTTATTATGCAAGAAAATATCAAGATGGAGACTCTGAATATGAAAGGATCATACTCTGTGAGAACCCTTTTATAAAAGAGGTCTCTGTAAAGCAGGGAAGTTGTGGGAAGCTCCTGCTGGTGCTGTAATGGAGGAAGAATAGAAAAGCTGAGATGGACAAAAGGGCAATAAAGACGCACAGGCCTTGAAGTTTTAATTTGCAAAGGCAAGTTCAGTGATTATATCCAGCAAGTTATCCATGCCAGCAGCATTTAAAGAAGGGAGCTCATAGCAGGAGGCAGCTTCCCTTCCTTGCAGCTGAAAAAGCACAGATGAGAGCAAGAGTACAATAAACCACTAGGATAGCTAGAGTTTTTGTCCCTCTGAAATTTATTATGCAAAATGTCTCACACAGGTCCCTGAAAAGCCACTATTTAAAATATTTTTTATTGTCATGGTAAGAGTTCTACAGAAATAGCTATCATTTCAATACACTTATGCAGCAGACTCTTTCTATTAAGTTCAAGTCACTTCTGAAAATAGGAAATTGCTACTGATAAAAGTTGGAATCATGGAAACTTTCTTTTCTCCTGCAGATTGCATTTTTAAGGTTTTTGATTGTGTAGAATGTTGCAAGGATAATATATCTAGACCTTTAAGGAAATCGTGGTCTCTGCCTTCTTTAAGCAGGGACTTTTGCTTAAATGTTTAAGCTTCAGTAACACTTTTAAAATAAAATCTGACTTGCTGTAATTACGCAAGCTAATGTTAGGGGTGTTAGAGTAAAAATTCCTTGTGTACTGTAGCATCAGTGTGCTCTTCAATTTAGGAAGCCTTGGCCATTTTATGAGTAGATTATTAAAATGGTATCTGCGACCTTGTGCTCCGAAATCATTTTCTGGCGTGCTGCAGAAAGCGGATAGTTCACATGACATCTTTTTATTTTCAGTCCCACATCATGTCCATCCACCTCACTACCAAAAGCAGGGCTGTGCTCCACCAGCTGTGCCCAGCGAGAGGCAGCTGTGAAGGGACAGCTTCCCTCTGAGCAGGCTGTGCCCAGCAGCACGGCCAGAGGACAACTGCACTGCTCAACAAAGCTGTTCCAGCACAAGCAAAACCAGGGAGAAATGATGAGTGAGTGGAAAATTACATGCAGTGTAGAAGGGAGAGGGAGCACGGAGTAATAAGGGACACTCGCTTCTTAAAATCTAGAAAGCAGTTGTGCCTGGGGTGCTGAGGAGTGTGGCAGCAGCTCACGTTGAAAAGCCAGGGCTGTGTGCACAAGGTGCTGCTTCTCACCGGTACCAGAAAAGTGCAAGCCAGGAGCTGCATCTTTGCATGAGCAGCAACAAAGCAGAGCAGCAGCAGCCAGACGCATGTCGCTATTTCTATTAGTGCTGCTGACACAGAGGAGGTCATGGTTTATTTGCTGAGAGCTGCAGTGTGCTGATCTTCACAAACACAGCACTGAACACAGAAATGTCTGCTCCTAGTCTGTGCAAGCGGGGTTCATAGTAAGCCATTGAATGCTGCATGACTTGTGCAGCTTGGGGCTGTGCTCCTGGTTCCGGTGGAAGAGCTCGTTATGCTTGGCTCTTCAGTTTCCCCAGGAAACTCTTTATTTGTGCTAAAAAGAGAGGAAGCAATTCCAACCTCTTCAGCTAATTTTATTTTTGATTGTGACACTGAGGTGCTGCTCAGAAGCTGGTAATGGCATTTAATTTCTCCTCTTTACTATCTTTACTGTGCTAAAAACATTTTCCTTGGGAACACAATGTTCCCAGTAATTTAGTTGATCCAATGTTCCTGTCATGTTCTTCACTGAAAAAAAAAGAATTGTAAAAATGGATGTATGTCCTTTTGAATGTGCCCCACTGTCCCCATTCCTTCTCAGGGTCAGCTCCACGCCCAATTTGGTCAACAAGTGCATCTATGCCACTTTTGGGCTGCCACTGCCTTTACACAAGTGAATCTCAATAGATGTTCCTCTAATATTTTGAGAACCAGAATCCATGCCCAACTTACCAGCGTTCTGAGCCCTTTGGAGATGTGACAAGGGAAATATATATCTTCATTACTGAAGTTTTTGTGAGTAGACTCACTTGCTAGAGGTCAGCTTCTACACCCCTGAATTACAGATGGTGTCTGTTCTTTGTGGTGCTTAAATAATTCATTATTTCTTTACTTAATATTACTAATCAAATTTACTGATTAAATAATTGTGAAAACTTTATGTTTCGAGCAGAGCCCTATTTGGTGTTAATAATAATACCTCTGTGCATCATTAAAGATTTAGTGCTTGTATAAAGACATACCCTGATCCACTCAGGCAATCTTGTGAACCTTTGCTGCAAACAGCTGTTTCCAAATCTTTATTTTCTTTTGATGCTGTATTAGTTCAGGCTGTGCCTGTGAGGCAGCATTATTAAAAGTACCAGCAGAGCCAATTCTTTGCCTGTTACCTTTCTGTCTGCTAAACCTTTTGGGTGCTCTCTGTGCTTCTCGTCATTATCACGTATTGCCTCCTGCCCGTACTGTTTCTCGTGGTCTGTCACTTACTCTGTAGGTCTCCCATTTTCCTATATGACTGCTTTTCAGCCCACAGAACTGGGCATTGCATTTTCCCTCTGTAAGTGGACATGAAGGCAAAGCTTTCATACCCTTCATCTCAGCCATTTTGACTCAGGATAGATTATTCTGAACTGCTTTTTCTTACTAGTCTCCCGATCACATAAAATATCAAATGAGGCAGACATTGCAAGGCATTTCCTTTTGTGGTTCTCTGTATATCGGGAAGGATTTCAGAGCTTATTAGTCAGACTGTGATTCTCCAGTGACGACTGTAATTTCACTGCTATACGAGAAGTACAAGTGGAAATCAAATAGTGGAGACAAATTGAAAAACAGGAGCAGATTTGACAAGAAAGCATTTACGTGGGAAACAGGGTATTAAAAAAACAGTGCTGGTCAGAGTATTGTGGTTCTCCTCACCTTTGTGTCAGTCTCATCTTCCTTGCTGTTAGGTTGCACTTCATTTATTTTAAGCATTTCCCACAAAGGCCTTATCTGACCTGCCAACGTGTATCATCTCTAAGAAAGAGACAGGTTCTGCAGCTAGAGTCCCTTGTGTGTCAGCACAGCATAATCGTATTCTGCTTCACCAATACTATGGCTGGGTAAACAGAGATATACCCAGTGGCAAATGAGTAATTCTTTTCAGTGGTATCAATTTGCAGAGCTTTGGCTCCCTGAAATGAAATATCAGTGAGTGTGTTTACCATTACCAGTCCAGATTCATAAGATTGTATTGATTAAATTTTTCCACTGTAAAAAAACCATTTTGAGCCATAGTGAAATCAATAAAGAGTGAGGTTTTTTATATATACAAATTGGATTTGGATCAGGAAGAGAATATTCTTCATCACATAAAAAATAAAGCTGAAAAGAAAAGTGTGATAAAAGATCCAAGAAAGGGAAAGTTTCTCTGTCATTCCCCTTTGCTTCTGTACAATGTGCCTCTGGGACCTTTCTATTTGCTCACTGATTACTTTTTCAGAGAAGCAAATTTTGAAGGAATGGGAGGCTCCCCAGTGTGAAAAAGATACTGTCTAAATAGGTGTAGTATTATCAGAAGTTACATTACAGTATCACGCTGGTGGTGTTTTTTTTTTTAATGAAATTGCATTCATATATTTTGAGATACACAATAGCATTAATGGCAACGTCCGTGCTGGAAGTCAGAAGTGCTATTTATGGAGTACTTAATGCATTAGAAGTAGGTTCAGTGAGATGATAGTAGGATTATTTTCAGCAAGCAATTAAAACCATCAGTAGATTGATGGTGAAACATCATGAACAACAAATGGCGAGGTCTGGTTATTTTCGTTCCAGTGGTTTAATTTTGTGTGTGGCTGTGGCAAGAAGATAAGAAAGGTAGTTGGATATCTGTGAAGCAACATGGCAAAAGGTTTGCTGCATAAAGATTACAGGGAGAAGGTTTAAATTGAAACATCGTTTGGAGAAGTTTTGCCTTTGGTAGAAATATTTTATCATTGTGTGTTAATGTGTTAATAAAACTACCGGCAAGATAAAATTTTGCTGCTTTGAAGTGGATCCAGATTTGCGGTAGAAAACTATTTCAGATGCAGATGTCTCAAGTTGGGTGAGATGAGACTGAATCTTTGTGCCTTTTATTGGGATGCACCGCTATGTTCCCACTTTGGGCAAGAGCAGAATCTTTGGAAACGTCTGTGGAAATGTTTTTGGAGGTGTGGGTGAGAATCAACTCAATTGAATGGTTTTAAAGCAGTCATATAATTAACAAGGAAGTGTTGCTTTGAATTTATTCACACAATTAAAATGAGAAGCTCAAATCCATAAATTGCTGGGATATTGTCAGGTGTGTAGGTATGTGATCCGTGGGGAAAGGGATGAGAAGAATTGCAGCAAGAAAGAGAAATTTAGGCTGAAAAAACATATGTCAGCTACAGAAGTTTGGGGATGGTAGGGATTGGTTTCTCAGTGCTGCTTGTAGGTTCTCTGTTGCTGGGAACTTGCTGGGAGATGCCAATCATGTCTGGATTTCAAGCAGGGATGGATTATAGATTATTATGTGAATTCCTTTGCATCACTTCCTTTAGTAAATTTCCATTAATTTCATTTATGTGTTTGTTTGTTTGTTTATTAAAACAGTTGTCAGTCTTTTCTGTGATGATCTGTCCCAACGGTTTTTTTTCATGACACCAAATTTCATAAAAAGTTAGCAGTAATGGCTTGGGACCATGACCTTGCTGCCTCTTGCACATAGGAACCTCGTTCCTGTTTGCTGGAGGAAGCACACCCACAAAAACTGGCTTTTGTTCTGTAGCTGCTTCCAAGTCCATTCGATTTTTAACTTGAGCTTGAAGATCAGGTACCCCAGCATGCTGGCATAGTCACTGCAGCCACTTCTGTGATGCCTCTATAGAAAAGCTGTCCTTGGCTGAACAGCATAGTGGCATAGCTGGGATTGGCTAGGAATGTGAAACGTTCACACCCAAGTGGCAGATTGTAACACTGTAGGAGGAGCCCAACCAAGATGCAGTTCTAAGATCCAGATTGCCAAAGGAGTTTATTTAAATGAGGGAAATTAGATAAGCTCTGCCATAAAAATAGTATAGTTTTTATTACAGGTTTGTAAAACTTGGTATCCACATCAAATCCCTCTACTGCACTCTGCCAGGTAACTGATGGGGACAGCTTTCCATTAGGTTTCGCTGGAAAAAGTAGCTCACATGCCTTAGAAACTTACAGAACTTGAACATTTTAAAATTCTTTATGGTGTAAAAGAAAAATTATTAATAAAGTCAGATGCCGAAAATGAAAGCTGGAACAGAGTTGTCTCCAGGACACAGTGGGAATGTAATTTAAAAAGCTCAGGAACATTGTTGAAATTATCATACAAGCTTATTAAATGCGATGTATATTTAAATTGAAAAAACTTTCTTTATTAGGCCTAGATAGGTGATTTTTGCTGCCTCCAGCAGTTAAGCATATTGGGTGAAAGTTGGGTTAGATTAATTTCTAATCTTTATGGAAATCCACTTATTAAAAAATGGATAGCAAAGTTATGAATGCGATACAGAAGGGTTTAGAGAGTCAGTAACGGAAGACTCTCCATCGTATGTGATAAAAAGTAAAATGAAAGTGTTTTCATATTATTGAACCACTTTTGCTTACATATGTTTTTGTACTCTTTATATGAATTTCCAAGAATGAATTTCCTGAAACATGTTGAATTAACATTAATATCTTCCCTTATCATTACAAATTATAAAATATTTAGCTTTCATTTCCCTTTTCGTATCACATAAGTAGAAACATATTATAAAATACATTTAAAAGAACTCATTGTTGACTTAGATAATTAAAATGAAGAATGTGGAGTGAATTTTTAATGCTTTTGATTAGCTCAGGAACGATCAACATATTTGTCTCGTTCTCAAGAATAAATAATGCTTCACAGCTCACATTTGCTTTCCTTCAATAAAATTAATGAACATTCAGAGTTAAAGATGTGTCAGTAAGGATTCTAGACTGCTTGAGTTGAACATTTTTAAGTCTCTTATTCATTAATTGGTTTAAGTCAGGCATCTGAATTTTAGATTTGATAAAGGCTATATTTCATGAAAGTCTATAAGAAACTGCAGGGGTTGGCTGAGGCCAGCTCCCAGCAATTTGCCAGCATGTTGCTCACAGTCTGAGGTTTATTTAAATCAGGAAATTAACTTCTCAGCTCTACACTTAGAGAACCTTGTTTTGATTGCGAAGTGTACAGGTACAAAAACTGAAACACAGCCTTTAATTAGTGTGAATTAGGGTGACTGTTGGTTTCCCAGGAGCAGAGAAAATTCGCAGCTACTTGAGGATCTGATGTCTGAGCATGGAGCAGCCTCCAGCCCAGTGCCCTAAACAAGCACTGCAGTCTGCCTGGAGCTCAGGCAGCTGAGCTGGGCAGGAGGCGTCCCATGGAACTGTGAGCAAGAGTGAAGGAGAGGAAATGGCTTTTGTGCATGTCCACAAGCCTGAATATCAATGCAGATGGAGATCTTCATGAGTTATGTGTTGCACCTTGTGAGAAAGACTGATGATGTAACAGCACAACTAAATGCTTCAGAATATTATAATAAATATTCCCTGAAGTCCACTTCTCTAATGTCAAATGTAGCGTCCTGTTTACCTCCCTTGTTACCCAACATGTGTCACCTTCTCTTGCTCTTGTATGGGGACAAAGACTATGGCTCCTCAGAAGGACAGCCCCAGACAGGCTGGGCTCTGCATCTCCTCCCTTACCTTGCCCACATTGCTTCTCTTATCCCTCAGCAGGCTGATTTAGCTCAGCAAGCTGTCGGGTATTAATCAAGGATGATAAAGTGAACAGTGATCTGCCAGTTTGATGTTCTGAGTCAGGTCACCAGTTTCAGATAAGCTCCAACCAAGGATGCAGGGCCAGGAGATGGATGGAGTGGAGGGGGAGTGGGACAACTGATTCACATAGAGGTAAGATCTTTGGCTTGGCTACTGCGTCTACATGCATTTCAAAGCCATGCCTTGCTCTGCTGGCTCCTTCCTAAGCATTCACTGCATTTTGGGGTGCTTCTAAATCCCGTAGGGACAACTGCTATAGAAGGAGGAGGATGTGCCAACAAGCAGAACACCTGGATGACATCTGACTTGAGGACTTCAGTACTGTCTGAATTATTACATCAGACTTGTTTTAAGCCATTTATCTATTTCAAATTTTTCCTTCGTTTCCCATTTGATCACTGTCCACTCAGTGTCTCATTTAGTCTAATGCTGTGGAAACCCTCCCATGGTACAAACGCAAATGCTAATGTGACTCCTTACTCTGCTGATATTTCTGTACTTCACAGAATCATAGAATGGCTTGGGTTGAAAAGGACCACAATGGTCATCTTGTTTCAACCCCCTGCTATGTACAGGGTCACCAGCCAGCAGACCAGGCTGCCCAGAGCCACATCCAGCCTGGCCTTGAATGCCGCCAGGGATAGGGCATCCACAACCTCCTTCGGCAACCTGTTCCGGTGTGTCACCACCCTCTGTGTGAAAAATGTCCTCCTAGTATCTATTCTAAACCTCCCCTGTCTCAGTTTAAAACCATTCCCCCTTGTCCCATCACTATTCACCCTCGTAAACAGCTGTTCTCCCTCCTGTTTATATGCTCCCTTTAAGTATTGGAAGGCCACAATGAGGTCTCCCCAGAGCCTTCTCTGAGCTAAACAATTCCAGTTCCCTCAACCTTTCCTCATAGGAGAGGTGCTTCAGCCCTCTGATCATTTTAGTGGCCCTCTTCTGGACCCACTGTGCCTTTCTTGTACTGGGGTCTCCAGGCCTGGATGCAGTACTGCAGATGGGGCCTCACAAGAGCTGACTAGAGGGGGACAATCACCTCCCTCTCCCTGCTGGCCACCCCTTTTTTAATGCAGCTCAGAACACAGTTGGCCTTCCGGGCTCCATGCTCACACTGCTGGCTCGTGTCCAGATTCTTGTCCACCAGAACCCCCAAGTCCTTCTCCACAGGGCTGCTCTCAAGGAGTTCTTTCCCAGTCTGTATATAAACACTTGGCCTTGCACTTGGCCTTGCGCTTGGCCTCACTGAACCTCATAAGGTTTTCATAGGCCCAGTTCTCCAGCCTGCCCAGGTCCCTCTGGATGGCTTCCCTTCCTTCCAATGTATTGACTGCACCACTCAGCTTGGTGTCATCCGCAAGCTCACTGAGGGTGCACCAACCCCTGAGGGACACTGCTTGTGATCGGCCTCCACCCTGACACAGAACCATTGATCACAATCCTTTGGGTGCAGCCAGCCAACCAATTTATAATCCATCAAACAGTCCATCCTTCAAATCTACACCTCTCCAATTTAGAGAGAAGAAAGTGGTGAGGTGCCATGTCAGAAGCTTTGCAGAAGTCCAGATAGATGATATCCATCACTGTTTATCCACAGAAGTAACTAGGAATTTTTTTTGCATTTAAAAAGAGGACAAATTAAACTGTTCTTTTCTTTAATCTTAGCTGTTTGAATTAGCTGCAAATTGAATCTGTGTGTACTATCACATTATAGAAAGGATGGTGTTAGGCTTGATTTCCCTTGCTCTGCATGAGAGGTCTGTGGAGAATCTGGGCTTTGCTTTTCAGAAGACTGCATTATCCCATTAAATAGCGTTTCTGAAGCCTCACATTAAATCATTGAAACAACTCTTAAAGTTGGCCTCATCGCCATAAAGGATGAGTGGGCTAAGCAGTTGGATGACCAGAGCTACTGGGGAAGGTGTCTGGTCCAAAGAGAAAAAAAACAGGCACTTTGCATTTCTTTCTAATCTGGTGCTTACAGCACAGCATTAGTCTAATTATATTAATGTGCTTAAATATTTTATTCCATGTGTGAAATAGATAAAAGAGGCTGAAAACATGGAGAAAACATTGGAAAAGTGTCCAGTATTTTAAGGTCCATTTCCTTAGGTTGTAAAATGGGAATACACTCAAATTCTACATCCCAGCAGTAGAGTTGTGCCTATATTTCTTCCCCCTGCTATTTCTTTGCTTCTTTGGAGGATGCAGTTGTCAAGATCAGACTCTGTGGGGTAGACAAGCAGAAGGAAGTCATGCCGTGTATGAGAATGTGTTCAAGGTTTTCCACAGCTGGTTCTTTGTTTTATTTACAGTTGGACAAGTGGAGGAAGCCGCCTGAGCTGCTGACAAGATCAGAAGCTCTGTGTATCACCTAGTTTCTCCACTTCAACCTTTCCAGCCTACACTGCCACGGGCTCTCTTGTGTGTTCCTAGAATAGTCCCTGGAGTTTTGGCGTTGGTTGAGCTAAAACAGTTCCACAACTGCGAAAACTAGTAGACACTCAATCCAGAAGAGTTAAAAAAAAAAACTCCTATGCTCCACTTATCCCAGCATAGTGTAAGCCATGGAATATTTCTTAAAATCCTCTTAACAATCTATGCCACTTAAAGTAAAATAGCAAGCACTATAATTATAATGAACTACAGGGAGATCAGGAGAGATCAAAGGCATCCCTCCAGCAGCCTAAATCCTTGAAGTAGCAGGTGATTCATTGGATTTAATTCTCAGGAGTTTGCCTGTGCCCCGTGCTATAAAGGTAAGTGAAAGAAATGCCAGTTGTCCTCGGGCTGGCTGAGGGGCAGGGGGGATGCTTTTGTGATACCTGATGGTCCTATGATCAGAAAGTAAATGGATGCCATGATCACTTTTGTGATCCCTGATCCTAGGACCAAAAAGTATTTGAGTGACTTTAATACCAAAGAAGTAACAAAGGAAGCTCTCCCCTGCAATCCGGTGCCCCCTGAGCAGTATCCCGGCATTCTAAGGATCGAGTAGCCAAGCAAAGAATTCAAACCAAATCGTGTGGTGACAGGGAAGAAATCCTGCCCAGAACCTGCAGGCAGGCAGCTCAAGGCATGAAGCATTAGATTAATACATGATCAGCAGGTAGCAATCAAGTCTTTCTAAAGGATAATTCCCCAGCTTCAGCAGAGTTTTTCATTTGAGACATCTTTGCAGTTGAATGTGGCAGAGCAGTCTGTTTCCTGGTCTTACCTACAAAAGGACGTACAATTTTCTCCTTTTGTGAGAATAGCAACAGATAATTGTGTTTATTTTGCACTCCAATATAACTCAAGTCCCTGTCTGAATAGAAAAATTAATTATTTTTTTATGTAGTTGGTTTTGAGTTCCTCAGGCACAGCACTTTGCAATTGCTTTCATTGCATCTTTCATTGTTCTTTACCACACCTCCAGGTTCTGAAGGTGGTTTTGAGTTTGACCTCACTCTGCCACAGTTTGTCACTCACCATTCCTTTCAATTGCACTCTGTGCATCATGCAGTCCGTTGACAAGAACAAATAAGGGCTAAAATCTGACTCGAATTACATCTCAGGCACATTGGTCTCAGTGTGGTTCAGTTTCTGTGCTGCTTTTCTTGGTATGTTAAAATGATTGGAATTGATCAGATTTGAATTTAAACTTTAAAAACTTGGCTTGGGATGTTGAGTGACAGCATTTATCACTACAAATGCTTTTAAGCATGTTTATTTACAATAGTTCCAGGATATAAATGATCACTATTTAAGATCTGTCAAGGGAAAAGTCTTCCCACAACTAAATATGTAACAATGACATTTGAAATTGGAGCAGGCATGGATACTTGGCTCACACTTGTGCTATCAGCTGCTCTCCAAGAGGAAGGAGGAAACATTTCTGTGGCAGGTTAATTGCCGAATAACAAGCAAATTCTGTCTCCTGACACTAATTATTCTAAATAAAATCAAACTGCACAGAACCCTTATAATGAAGCCATTCTTTTCACAGAATAACTTTAGTCTAAGTGGAAGCAGAATTGCAATTGGCATATTTTGATGTATTGAAGCAGTTCAGGACTCCCATTCTAATTCACTGTGCATTCCCCAGCACCCAGGCGGAGGAATTGTTTGGAGCACAGTGCAGGAGGTGCTCCTGCCTTCCTGAGACCGTTCCTCTGGCTTTTAACAGCTGGCTCATGAGAGTCAGGAAGGAAGAGAAAGAAGAAGAGGAAAAAAAAAGATTAAATCCTTGAAAGCTTGAAAGCTCTCTCCGAACTAGGCAGAGCTGTGGTAGCTTCAGTGGAATGGGATGCAAGCCCCCCTTCTTTCTGTGCTGCCTTCCAGCTGGCTCACTGTACTGCATGGGAAGGCCATTTTACCTTCACTGCAAACATCTGAATGGCTCAAAGGCTGGTTTGCTGCTGTGTGTCTAGAATGCCACTTTATCCTTTAGCTCATCCCACACAGAGTGTTTGAGTTTATAACAAATTCCCCGTGGGAATGGCTATCATAGATTTATAGAATAAATTGAGTTGGAAGAGACCTTTAGAGGCCATCTGGTCCAACTCCCTGCACTGAACAGGGACACTACAGCTCCCATCAGGTGCTCAGTGCCTGGTCCAGCCTGACCTTGCGTGTCTCCAGAGATGGAGAACCACCACCTCTCTGGGCAACCTGCACCAGTGCCTCACTGCCTTTATTCCAATAAACTTCTTCCTTATATCCAATCTAAAGCTCCCCTCTTCTTGTTTGAAACCATTTGTCCTGTCACAACGGACCGCACTAAGGATTCTGTCCTGTTTCTTCTCACAGCCTCCCTTTAAGCTTCTCCAGCCTGCACAGCCCAACAGTTATGACATACTCTCACCTGAAATTGGCCAAAGGATATGGGCTGTTGTGTCACTGGGATCTGATTCGGACCCATTGCTCCCCCATGTGCAAAGCTATCATATATAGTCTGTAGTCCAAAATAAATCATCTTACAAGTAGCTGTTAAAGAAGGACGAAGCCACATTGTATAAGGTGTGTACGGGGTGATGGAATCCCATGTTTGATTGGTGTTAGGACAGAAGTGATTGCATTTAGCATCAGCGCAAAGTCCACCTGAAGTATGACGTTGCTCTTTCACATAATGTGTTTCTGTATTCCTGTGCAGAGCTGTGTACCCTGGACTGCGGCAGCCACGGTGTGTGTTCGAGAGGGATCTGCCAGTGTGAGGAGGGCTGGGTGGGACCCACCTGTGAAGAGCGCACCTGCCATTCCCACTGCGCTGAGCACGGACAGTGCAAAGATGGGAAGTGTGAGTGCAGCCCTGGATGGGAAGGGGACCACTGCACCATTGGTAAGGGGGATTTGTACCTCTATAAATAAAACTAATGACATTTTAACCAGTTGTGCAAAGATCTGCCAAAGCTGTCAATGTGACTTGACTCACATTTTAGAAAAACGCAGAGCCAGAATCAGAATGGCATTCACAGAATGGCAACAGCACAGTACTGTATGTAGAGGAAATAACACTGAAGAATTAACTTTAAAAAAAAAAAAAAACAACCACACACATGAAGCATAGTTATGTAGGTCCCTGCGTATCTCTAAGTTGTGTATGAACTTCGAGTCATGGATAAAAAAAAGGTGTTAAGAAATAGAAGGTGTTAGGGATGAAGCTGTTGTTCTGCTTAAGTAATTCTTGCATTGTCTCTTGCCACAGTGTTTGAGGATTCACGTGTTTTACCTTGTACTGGAGGTTCTTTTCCTATAGCTGGCTTCCACCAGTATTTCTAGTAAATGTGAAACTCTCAGATCTTTTCAGAAGTCATTTCTCTGCTGTAGAAATGTAATAGTTATATGTCTAATGAAATGCAAAAGGTTATTTTGAGAAAATCTAATAGTGACTCAACCTAAAATGTCTCAGAGCAATATTATCCATGAGCATTTTAATTGTTTATAAGCATAGCATATCTAATTTTCAGAAGTAAACAGTGTGAGCTTTCATGTTTTCTTCCTGCGTACAGTAGAATGTTTAATCTTTATCTTGGTAGTTTTAAGATAATTAATAATTAAGACAATTAATTCACTGACTCTAGAGTTTACTACATCAGATTTGCTAAATCTACTTTTAGATATGCAAAGCAGGAACGGCTCAAGTTACCATAGGTTACGTAGAGCAAATCCAGAAAGGACGAATACAATAACAACGAGAAGTAAAGCCTTGCATCACTGTTACTCGCAGTGTAGGCACTGCACACATGGCGCAAGCTGTCCTCTGCATGCTTGTCATCAAATGGAGAACAATCACAAGCACAGCATGCTTTGATCACAGTGGTAGGAATAGATTCATATCTATTGCAGTAGAAGGGAGGCACTTTATGTCTAACCAACAGGTGGCAAGCCATAAGCAAACGGTTTCTGTCTTTTCATTTTGGTACAGAAGTTCAATCCATCTCAGTTTTGTTCTTTTCTTTTTTAAGCTCACTACTTAGATGCGGTTCGAGGTAAGTTTTTCTTATCAGCATTGCAAAAGAATAATGAAAAGATACAAAAGTATTGGGAATTGTTATGTGTTATATGTTTTGTCTGAGCTTCTATACTGTTAAGTTGCCAAAATAGATCAAATATTTGTTCACAGAGATATATGTATATACAAAGAGAGATTTACAGAAAAATATGCAGATTTTGTGCAATTCTGTGCAGATTATGCAAATAACGTACTCAGCTCATTTGCAAACTTATAGCAATGTACACATTATTCATGCAGATATCTGATGTGCTGCTCTGTAAGTCAGATCTTTGTTCTTTCTTGCCATTGCAAAGTAGCAACAGAGTGGAGAACTTGCTGGAAAAACTTTGATCCTGTCTTCATTGAGAAGAAAATATGTTCATTTTTTGCCCGTTTTGTTTGGTAGAGAGGGATGTGTTTATAAAAGCTATCTTGGCGAGATGCGTGACGGAGTTCTCTTCAGATCGCTCGATACAAGGGTTAAATTTTGTGTTGTTTTGTTCATTTGATTCCCACGCCTTGCCTCAGGTCCTGCTTGGTCGTGGGAGTGTGAGTGCCTTCCCGTGCTTGGCTGCAGTCTCTCAGTCCTAGCCCTGCTGTGCCGAGCAGTGATGCACACTGCCCCTTACAGAACTGCCCCAAGCTGAAATATCAAACTAACCAATATTCCAGAAAGAGCTGAGTGTTTGTTATCTATTTGTTATTTCGTTTCTTCAGAATTAGACGATGATAATAAAAACATGTAAGCATTCATTTGATTACATTTATAGTTTTAGACAATAACCATACACAACAGCAAAATATAATCATGTACAGAACATGAATTAATTCAGTAGGATGGTAAATTGAAGTGGAAAAACATCCCCTCTCGAATCCTGTCCTTTTCCCCATTTCACAAAAAGACAAATAATTGGGTTTTACACTATGTCTGGTCGTTGCCAACCTCAAACTATTTTAGAGCAGTGAGTTCCAATGTGAAAAAACCATGCCACCTGTCTTCAGTTCCTCCTAGCGAGAGACTCAGACTCTCCTCTCTCTTTCCAGATGTGAATGATAAATTGTCCAGAGAGGGGGGAGGAGAAAGATGATGTGTCTGATGTAAGGTTTTTAGGAGACATGCTGCATTCTGGCCTTGAAGTCACATCTGCCAGACCAGTTGTAGCACTCTCCGGTCAGCCTCTTCCAAGCCTGAGGCCTTTTCTTTCGTCCTCATCCTCAAAAGAAATTCTCTCTGGTAATACTTAACTGCTGATATTCACTCTCAAATACAAGAGGGTATTGAAATCCTCTAAATTCACACTGGTAAGCAGGAGCCCTCTTAGAAAGGATGCTGCTTGCACTGTTAATCTTATTGCTGGGCTTTATTCATTGTCCTTTGGCTCCATGCATGATAGGGCAAGGATTTGACAAATGTCTGAGCTGGCACTAGACTATGCAAGCAGATGGACATATGAGTATGCATCCAAGAGACAATTCCTCAGTTACTTTTATAGGCAAGAGGTCTAGATGAGAATGTCCAAATTGCTATTGATTCAGACTTTACAAGCATATAATCCAGGGGATACTGCAATCACTGCTCCAGTTTTGATCTAGAACCAGCACCACTAAAGGGCAACTGTTTGTCACATTTGAATCAGCTCATTGAAAGAGGTAGGAATAGACATTGAAGGGAAATGCTGCATCGTTTTCCTTCTGTAGAAAGTCATTGCATAGTAGAATAAACCAAATAGGCTTTTTCATATTCACTCAGTCTTTATGATCAGAATAAATAGACCACCTCGCTTCCCTGGAGCATATAGGATTATGTCAAAAAATGTCAGTTTGTCATTTAAAAATATTTCCCATGTATACCTTTGAAATAAACATTGAGTACGTATATACATTTCCTGATATCCGACATTTTTTTCCACGTGTAGAGAAAGAGATTGACACAGCAGGCTGTTAAGTAACTTCTTACACATTTGTTCACTTTTTTCCTGTGCATAAAAAGTTGCACACTAAAAAAAATCATCATTCCTCAATGAGAAATGATTCCTGAGCAAGGAGAAGTAGGGATAAGTACAGGTATTTTTCCATGTTCAGCCAAGAGTATAAATGTCTTGCAAAGGAGCTGTATTGCTCTCGTTTTTAGGCAGCGAGGATTAAAGAATGTCGTTGAATAATTGCAACTTTACAGGAAGAGAAAAAACTCCTCAATCAGTGTTTCTTTTTTCACTTTTTCTTTTTTTTTTTAATAGATGGCTGCCCAGGTCTCTGTTATGGAAATGGCAGGTGTACTCTCGATCAGAATGGATGGCACTGTGTTTGTCAAGTGGGCTGGAGCGGCTCAGGATGTAACGTTGTCATGGAAATGGTGTGTGGGGATAACCTGGACAATGACGGAGGTATGATACATAATTCATGGCTCTGTTTATTTGTCACATCCCTGTTCCCATTTGAATCTATAGTTTTGCTGTATGTTTTCCTTTTTATCACAAAGTATCAATGCTTTTTGTTTACTCAAGACAGTTGCTCTACAGACTTCATCAATGCAGTGACAGAATAGATCTTTTTGTTAGATATTCTCCAAGGCAGAATTTATGTATGTGCCATACCTAGCATCGTAGCACTTGGGTATTTTCTAAAACATATTTTTAAAAAAAATCTTTTAACGAGTCATTTCTTTCACCTCTTCTTTCACCTTTGTTCATTTCTTTCATCAGTGAATGGATACCCAAATGAAAAATTCTCTGTTGGTCTTGGAAGCAGTGAAACTGCTTCTGATAAGTTCTTTGCGATTCCAGGTCAAGTACTGTAGGAAAAAGTTGACTCATTTGACTGATGATGAGGATCTCTGGCTACAGAACACTCCCTCTCAGGAAGCAGAGTTGTTTTGGTTCTTTTTCAACAAAAACATCCAGTCTTTATTTCAAACTTTCCAGTACCAGAAAAGCAGCAGTATTCCTCACAGGTTGTTCTCAAAGTACTCTTCCTATCTTTTTAGGAACACGATTTACTAGACAGTCTAGGAGGACTGTTGCTTCCTCCACTTTCATCTGTCCCCATTGGCTCACCCCATATTTGGAGCTGAGTAGGTTTCTCAGTCAGACTATGAATGCATCTGCCCCAAATATGGTTGTGTTCTCCTAAAGACTTTATACTGGGGTGTATACTATTTTATTGTGTCACACTTACGAAACATCTCAGTGTCCTAGGATAGATCTTGTGCCTCAACATTGTATCAGAACTTAGTATAATAATTATCTATTTTCTTCCAGGTCATTGATAAATTAGACTTGATTGAGAGCCAAGAACTGAGGTCACTGTGGGACCTCAATAGAAACAATGTGACTCAGTGATGATTCCTCATTTACAGATATATTTTGAGACCTTCTGATTTTGTATCCTGTGGTCTCTAAGACCATGCTGTCCTTTGGCAAAGGCTTCCTCATTTCTGAATCCCATTCAGATTCACCTTATACCTCTCTCATCCTTCCTTTTTTACCTTATTTCCAAGAGCACTGACAACCATGTCTCTGCCCACTCTCTCTGCTCTCTGCTAGTGTGTCTCTCTCTTACACAAGGTCCCACAGCTGGGATCGCTGCCCCCCGCCTGCTTTCCCATCTGTCCGATGCTCTCCCCTGCTGTCCGAGCCTCTGACTCACTCGTGTACATTCTTAAATCTGCCCATAAAAATCCTGTTTTCCCTGTAATGTATGTAAAGCATTTTCTGATACACTCTGAACTGGCTCCGTATAAACTGTTCTGTATTGTGATTTTCTATGCTTTATATTCAGCAGTAAAGGTGAGTTATTGAAAGAGTTGGCAGTCTTAACTCTAAATCTCCTTGAATTTGTCAGTTTAAGGCAGACACTTAACATCATTTCACTGCAGGCTTTAAAAGTAATTTTCTTCTTCTTTTTTAATGGTAACATAACATGTACTGGGACAGCTCTGTTGACGTTACAATTAGAGATAAGTACAGAGAGAAATATTTAATTAATTTGACTAGTACAGATGGGCTAAATGTAATTAAGTTTTCTTCACAATCAATATTATATAAGAAAAGGAAATTATATCTACATATTAAAACCCCTTCTCTTTATATGTGAAGTTCATGGGACCTGATTTGGACAAACATAAATTAGAAAAATATCCCTACAGTCGTTAGAGCTATGCCAGTTTTAATTTTACATGAAATCAAAAGCTGATTCCTAGTGTTTCAGAATTTGTGAACGTCTTCAACCATAAAAAAAAAATTGGGAAGGAGTTGTGATATTATCTATTAAGTTCCACTTGCCATAAGGTTATATCTTAGACTATGAGATCATTATGGTGGCATAATGAGTTCCCATCCATCAGGCTACAGAACAGGTTTAGGCTTATAAAGGTGGAGCCTATTACGTTTTTGCCTGCAGTTGTGGTGAGCTAAGAGTGTGCATTTAGTGAAGTTACCAAAACTCAGCTGGCAGGTAGTCACTTTGTAAGCAGTTAGTTATGATAGGATCACATTCAGGCACCAACACGTAGACTGAAAGATCGTGCCCCAGACCTAACTTAGTGCCATGCATAGTCCAAATCATGGTATTCTTATCTAGAAAAGGTCCTATTTATTGCAGTCATGTTTAAATGAAGCATTTCTGTATCAGCTCTTATGAGGTGTTTTGTGCTTCGAGGTCTTTAGAAAGAAGTCACAACCAAAGAGCAAAGGTGTGGCAACACTGGACAAATGCTGCTTCAAGCAAACTCTAATTTCAGTAGTTTCAGCAACTTCTAATTTGCAGTTGCTCAGCATGATAATTTGGTGTAGATTTATTATATAGTACTTTCTGAGACTGAAAACCTGACATTGTTACTACATCAAAATACGTGGTAGAAAAAATGTATCATTTTATTATAAAATTTGAAGAGTTCTAAGTGATTCCAACTTCAGAGATTAAATAATCTCATTTGTTTGGCATGAATAAGTGTTAGCATTATGTATTATATGTATTATGTATGTGATCTGTAGCAATGGCATAGAAGCTTTAGGGAGGAGGAAACCTTGAACTGTTTTTGTAAGACCTGCTATATTAGTGTAAAGGCAAGCCACACATGCTCATGTGCATCCCAGCTCTGCAGACACTGAAGCACTGAGTTCCACACCAGGGCAGTTGTCCCTGATGGTGAAGTTAAACATGTGCAGAACCATCTTCAGGGAGATGTTTCTTTTAGAGCCCTGTTAGTATGCTCAGTACTCACACCCTGACTGTATCAGAGCTGTACTGTTCCTTCTCATTGCTCTCTGTTAGCTTTTCTCTCCTTGCAGAGTTAAGGGCATGTTTACCTGTTCAAATATCACTATAAATACCATTGGAAAGGTCTTAGCATTATAACAGATGTGCAGTGACATGGTTTGCACTTGGCTCTTGTGGAGTACATCTGCAGTCTGTTAGCACAGTGATGTCCATTAAATAACAGCAAGACGTCAAGATGTCCTTTGCAGTGGGGCGTGCCTTCCCCCACCGCAGCTTTCCTCAGCATTACAAGTTTCCCATTTCTTATTCTCACTCTTTCGTTATCATGACTGACATGATTTCATTTTCAATTTATAAGATGAGCATCTGCTCCTTTGAGCAGGTCATTTTCTCTTGTCCTGCCATTGTCTTCTACTCTGTTTGCAAGCTTTGGTAGCTCCAAAGGTGAGCATCCCATGGCTGCAGAGCCTGAGCTCTGGGATGTGTGAAGAGCTGGGCACCATCCCACCACCAGCTTGCCAGCCACTCTTCTACTCTTCTTACCCGTGCTGCACATGTGGGTCATCATCATAAACTCAAAGATACAGCCTGTCATTCCCTTGAATTTCTGTGATACTGATGTGTTTTCAATTTGCTCGGATCACTTTTCAACTTTTTTTTTTCTTTCCTGGATCGATCTTGACTGTTTGTTTTTAGAGAAAATACTATTCACTGCAAACTTTGAATTCCCTTCCAAATACCCCTTCAGCCACTTCGGACAGTTATTGTAGCTTTCTCTAGGCTTTTCCAAGCACAAGAAAACATATGACTCAGCATAGCCTTTGGTAGATAGCCATCGCTGCTAAAATATTGATGTATTCCTGACCCATCCATTGGCATTTTAATAACCTATCTGTCACAGGGATATTGAGTCCGTATATAAGTAATATGCTATTATTACACAATATAAATAATACTGATGGGAATGGTTTTCACTGTTGCTGAGCAGTGAGGGCTCCCCAGGGATGCTTTTTTCTGAAAATATGATATATTTGCACTCTCCTGCGTGTGGAAGGCCAAACACTACTCCTGCCCATTGAATAGAACACTGAACAGCCTTTCCAGAGACGTAATGTTGAGTTTCCAATGTCCTTACACAACAGCAGCGTTCTCAGTTAACAGATTCATTCTTTGCTGCATTCTACGTATTACAGCTGAAATTTGGGGAGACATTTGGATTAATACATTACAAATAAGTCTCATTAACGTTGCTGCTGCCTGGTCTCTTCCAAAGTTCCTCTTTGATTCAGTTCACCCAGATTCCTGGCAACCCTAATTGGGCTTAACTGAGCCTGTGGTGAAACAAGTTGGCACAGGCATTGTTTAAAGCTTATTTGAAATCTGTAAAAGAAAGCAACCAATGTAAGTTGAAGACTCCTGTGGATTTTTCTTCACAAACTACAAAAGTGTTGGACAGTTGACTACTTGAGTTTAATTACTGAAAAGCTCAAATCTCTCAAGATCTGGGAATTTCAGCATTGAGTTTTTTACACTGTTGTGAATAAGAAGTTCAGTGAACAAAATCTGTTTACTGAAGGGATAAACTTGCAGCTCATTTTGCTTTCTGTGAAAATGTTCTGGAGGTTTGTTCTCAGAGCTCCATCCCTGCCTTGCCCTCATCAGGATCTGTATGGAGAGCGAGAGCACTTACACAGTCACCACTGGGTCACCCTGCAGCAGAGAAAGCAAAGGCCATTGGTACTGTTTATATTAAATACAGTACACTGCTTGGGGATGGTCTTGATTTTCATGTGAATAAGCACATATGTCTCTTGGTCCATATGTTTGGGAGTATCCCTGTGTACGTGTACATACAAGTGGAGTATAAGCATATAGGCTGCTACGTGCAGCAGTCTGGTTTTTACAGTAAGCATAAAACTTCAAACCTAAAGTAGAGAACATTAGCAGTGCCTTCGCCATGTACGAAAAAGCTCAAAGGGATGAGAACTGCGCTCTTTGAACTTTAAAGCAAAAGAATAGCAATTTTTATTACTATTTGCGTTTTGCTTGCCAGCGTTTGATAATGGGGACAGATTATTAAAATCTGCAGTAACCTAGTAATGTGGGAGGTAGAATCCAATTGAATTTGGCATTTCCATATCCAGCCAATAAAACCTCTGAGTGGTTTAATAGAAAAGAAGCTGTGGTGAAAGTTACTGCACTTTGCATTAGTGAGCTGGGGAAGGGAAGGGACCACTGCTGCAATGGAAACTGCTTTGTTCATTGCTTCCTTCTCGGTGACCTTCCCAGTGCTTCTCCAATGTCTTCATGGTATTCTGCCACCTGGAAACCAATTGTGAACACCAGTACATTTTCAGCATCATGTTGCTGCAGCACAAATTGAAAGTAACTCACAGGTTGACGGAAAGATTCAAAAAGCTAAGAGTTTAAAAGTAGGTGGCATGGAGATGTGAATACCGTGCCTGCAATATTTCACTTGTTACATGATCATGCTATTAGATTTAATGTTAACAAGTGAGATGTTGCCTCAGCTGACAGTGTACCTTTTCGTTTTCCAACTATTAATCGTATTTTCTTGAGCTCTTAATATAGGTAATGTGCTCAAATACAACCTATATAAAATATAATTATTGTGAAGCATTCTCTCAAACCTGATAAGGGAATAGTTATATTGCTTGGAAGTTACCAGTAAAGAGGAGGGTCCATGGCTTCGTTCCCAAGTTGGGCAGGTGCTGAGGGTGCTCCTCCATGTAGAAGAGAGATTGCTGCATAATCCATACATGACAGCGTGTGCTGTACCCAGCACACACAGAACCCCCGGTGGCTGCAGTAGAGAAAGAGGTGAGAAAGAGTTAATTTCATCACATTTATGTATTTTTTTCCACCAGATTAAATACAGAATATCTGTGTAAGCAAGAAAATGTGTTGTTTTCTTTTCTATTGAACAACATTGTGTGATTCCATTGGCACAAGCCTCTGACACAATAAATATTAATGTCATTCCTTATTGAACGCTTCCTGAAAGGATCCTTCTCCCAGCAAGGAAATGAGCAAACCTCATCCTAGCACTGCTACAGCAGTGCAGAGAGGAGTGGTGAGGCTGAGAACAGAACAGCTTGTTTTGGCATGCTCTGCCTTCTCTTTGAAGATGCTTAAATTATTTAAGTGCCATGAAGCACTTTTTATCCTCAAGTTGGTCTTTGTGGATTCTGTTTTAGCAATAATGTTGGAAGCACTTTGACTGTCTAGTTTATTTACTTTTTTTTTCTTTTTTTTTTTTTAATAATTACCTTTTCCATACAAAGCAAAATACCCGGAAGTTGTGAACATGTAATTCTTGCCACCTCTCAAATTTGAAATTTGTCTCACCAAAATCTGAATCACTTTGTTATATAGTCTGTACTGCACGGTGAAGGTCCCGGACTACCTTTTATGTAATCTAAATTTGAAAATGCTAATAGCAAACCAGAATCATTTACACCCGTGTAATACATTCTAGCCTACACCTATGCTGTGATGCACTGTTTGTAATTGACAATAAAAACTCCAGTATACAGAGTCCCCTGCTGTATGAATTACAGTTTTTGCTGTTTGCAGTGGTTTGTTCATACTCCTTACTGTTGTCTCCTGAGATCTAATAGAAACCCTGATGTTTTCTTAACACACTAAGTTTTTTAATAGTTTGTTCCTGATCTGAAAACTTAGCACATACACACACAAAACAAAAAGCACAAACAACTGTGACCATTGGTTGAGTACTGAAAATTATGTGTGTGCTATTTCCAAATGAATGAGTTTATAAATGAGATATTTTTTTCCGGGTTATTCTCATGGATTAAAAATCTGTTTAAATAGGACTGATTTGTTGAGAACAGTATCTACACATGCACTTACTAATTCCTTTTATTGGGTATGATGCTGGATTATGGTAGTAAATGGCAAGAAGATAGCTAAAGAAAACCTTTGCAGGAGACAGAAATATTTGATTTATGAAATGCCTGTAAGTGGAGGCTTAAGCTGAGGAAAGTCAGTCTTCATTTTTCTGTGCCAATAGATCCAAATAAGGCAAGCTATATGTATGAGAAGACTGGAACAAAATGTCCTCAATAATTTTTATTCAAACGGTTCTGCTCAGAAATCATAGAACATTTCATGTGGACTTATTCAAAATAAGATGTTTGATTTCTGAGTTTATATTTGTGGGATTTATTTGTATTTTTTTTATTAAAGCAGAAGATTAACAAACCTTAAGTGGAAGAAACAATTTATTTTGGATAAGTGTTCCAAATCGGCCCCAAAGTAGATGTTTTATTATTTTACTTCAGCAAAGTGTGAAAAAAATTGAAGAAAAGAAGAAAATTGATTTCATTTTTATGGAAGAAGATATAATTTCCTAAATTCTGTTTGATTGTTCAGGGGAGAAAAAAAAAGAAGAAAAAAAAAACACTAAAAGTTGCATTATTTAAAAGTATTATCGTTAAAAATTCTTCAATACATACTCTATATCCATTCGTTGTGCTGTTAGGACAAGTGCCACCCTGGGTTATTCTGATAGGCTTCTGGGACTTCACACCCTTCCTAGTGGGAAACCCACTCATACATAGCTCTGAAACACTGGAGAAGGAAATGAAACCAAATACAAGTAATGGAAGCCAAAATAACACCATTAGCAGAATCTGTATGGGCTTATAAGGTGGTCAGTTTGCAAAGAACAGATGAAAACTGAGTCTGCTTGGAAAATGGAAAGCAATTTTCCCTTTGCCTGCTTTCTTTAAGTATACAGCGTGAACGCCAAGTGCGTGTTGCCAGACGTAAGCTGTTGACCAATGCAAAAAAGAATGAGGATTCTATTAGAGAAAGCAATTGTAAATAATTTAATTGTTGTCTTTTTAGCTGCTTATTTTCTAAGCAGATCTTCAGATTCTAATCGTTCCGAGAATTTTCACTTTTGCCTCTTACATAAGTGAGAGAATCAGGTCAGCCCAGTTCCCACATTGAATGGCTTGTTGACAAGGAAAAAATTAATCAGAGGAGCTACAGTAGAATAAATTACTCCAAAATAGCTTCCCCACAGATACTTATTCTGGAAAGAGCATGTCTTTTTAATGATTGGTACTTGTTCTGCCAAACCAGTGTTTTTCACATTTCCCAGGTACACAGCAGCTCATGCCTTGCAGAGAGTACCTGGGTTCCTTGAAGAAGAGCTGTCACTGCTGGAACTGCTCCACCAGTAGAGACCTGACCTGAGTGGCCACAGCCTGCCTCATCAGAGCCTTCACAGGGGTCTTCAAAAGTATAGAGAAAAGCAAGGGATTTTACTTTCTTCATAGCCTTTTCCAGTCTGGTAGTTCTTTAATATTTGCAGTGTTGGAGGAGGTAGTAGTAAACTTGATGTTTTTTTTTCTGTTCAGTTCACATATTTAGAGTGACTCACTTTGGAAAGAGGAAGCGGTAAGAGTAGGTTGTTGTTTTTTTTCTTGCAATTCCAAGTTTGCCTTTCAACCCAAAAAATACTTTTTTTTCCTTTCTTCATGTGAGCCTATTGAACCCCTCTCCTTTGGCTCATATTGTTTACTTCTCCTTCTATTTTGTGTGTGGCTTTGTTTAGAGTGAAGATCTCTTATTATTTCAGTAACAGATTTCCTAGCAAATTTAAATAGCTTTTTAGGTTTTCTTGAATAGAAAGTGCTATCTCAAAGTCAATAAACCCAATATGGCCCTGTGAAGCTCCTCTCTCACTACTAGCAGTTGCCTGTTGTGTTCCAGGACTGGGGGAATACGGAAGAGCTGACCTGTAGCTATGCCATCTTTGCTAGACCTAAGGGGCTCGGATTATTGTTGTTAGCTATCTAGACTTGCCCTTGTCTCATCATTGCAAGAACTAGCCTGCACTATCTGATTTCCCAGCTGCAGTAGGAGAGATTTGTTAATATTTTTTGCTTAGCCAAACAATTACCTTGCTCAAGGTCAGGCAAAGATTTTCAGATTCCAGGAAAGCCCATTTCATTATACTTGTTTGTTCAGTTGAAGAGCTTTTGCTTTCCTTTCAAAGTGAATATTTTATGCTGTTATTTACTGAATACTCACAAAGTGCAGTGAGCTCTATTGAGAAAAGAGCGGAGTTGTCTGAGAGCTGGTCTTGCACCCATTAAAGTCAATGACAAAACGACAGCAGCTTCTTTGATAATGCAGTTTGCCCTGAGGAGGTAGGGCTTTGTGGGCACAAAAGTGTCGGCACAAACAGAGCAGGAAAAGTCAAAGTTTGAAGTGAAAATATCTGACAGTATGTTGATGTTGTAGCATTCCAGTTTTAACACAAGGGAAATCCATGCAGTGATATGATGACTCCACACTTACACAGACTGACCTTGTTAAAAATACAAAGAAGAGATGTCTTTTTTGAAGGTTAAAGGATATGAAGCCATACTGTTCCTTTATACGCATTAGTGTGTTTGTCAATCCAAGGAAGTTAGCAACTGATAAGTCATGAAATGGATGTTTAAGAGGATAGTTGGACATTTTACCATACCTTATTAAATCGGACAGTTTCTGGTGAAGTATGTAATTTAAGCAATTTGGATGTCTGGGCTGCTGATGGAAGCAATTAAATGCTGATGGCCCAATTTTAAGTTTTATTTAGGTGTTTAATTTACATTTACTTCAGCGCTTCACTTTCCTTTTAATCATAAGATTTGGACATTTAAGTAAATTACTGTCACCCTTGAATATAGCTGCAAGTTTCTCCATGAAGAAAGGTAGATTTTTGAAAAACCAATTATTGCTTCAGTTTTTTGTGCTTGAGGAGTGGAGGGAGGAGAAACAGATTTGTTTTCTCACCAAGTTTGCTTTCCTTGGACATACATCCACGGAGAAGACTGCACCTCTCAGGTCACTGGCATAAAGCCTATATGAATGTGTGAATTTGTTTATCACCAACTGCCAAAGGACTGTAGCCATGATTCTGCCCTTTTGGGATCATCTTAGTATTGCAACCAATAAATGAAAACAAACATCCCAAAGCACATACAAAGCTATCGTAGGGCTTAAAATGGAAGTTAGAAAACTTCTACAAGGATCTTTTTTACTACTGTAGTAAGGATGCTCATGGGACTTATGTAACACTTCAGACTTTCTTGTTATTGCAGCCTGTTTAGAGAATGTATATCCTTCACAGATGAGAACATAGAGTAGGGGACAATGAGAGAGGTCAGCTGCCCCATGTGGCAGTATTGTGTAGTGATTTTCTTCTGTTTGTTCTGTAGTCCCACTCTTCCCTAGACACTGGGTTTGTAGCTTCTGTTTTGTCATTGTTATGTAGGGATTTTATGAGGTGATACAGTGTTAATAATTAGAGAGAAACACCTACCCAGAATTAAGCATGTACATAAATGCTTTATTGAATTTGAATGTATCATAATCAGCATGCCTTCCAATTGATTAAATACCTCCTGTGCTTTCCAGTAGTAAATGCTGTGCTTTGTTCTCAGAATCACTCAGTTCTCTGAACTTTCTATTCTCTGTTTCAGATGGCTTGACAGACTGCGTAGACCCCGACTGCTGTCAGCAAAACAACTGTTACGCGAGTCCTCTCTGCCAGGGTTCTCCTGATCCCCTTGACCTTATCCAACACAGCCAACCGCCTTTCTCTCAGCATCCTCCAAGGCTCTTTTATGATCGAATCAGATTTCTTATTGGGAAGGAAAGCACTCACGTGATCCCAGGAGATATCTCATTTGAGAGCAGGTGAGTTTTATTCTAGATGTTCTCTGAATATTGAGAACAGCAAGGAAATTACTTAACTAGGAGAAAGTGATTTGTAGATCATGGAAAAGTCTTCACTGACAATCAAAAAATATTTTAAAAGATAGCAAACTTTGAAGCCTCAGTAGCTGTGAGTCTTCCTTATTATATTCTCATTGTTACCCATTTAGCTTATAAAAGCATCACAGTAACTCTACTGCTCTTATTAACAGAACTGAACTGCTGTGGAAGGTGAACCATCAGTACTTGAAAAATAAGGAGAGGAAATTCAATTCTTTGTGCTGTAAATGCACGTAATGGCAGGAAACAGATGTGTTGAATTCATATATGCTACTCAATAGAATTTGTTTAGTATTCAGAGTAATAAATTCAATGCGTGTTATTTATGTATAATCTAGCTATCTAATTAACAAACTTGCTTTTTTAATTACATATGCATAAAGAGTGTGAAGTTAACTATCTTGTGTTGCAGATTATTCTTATGCTGTCGCATAAACAGTAATGTGTGATTGTTGAGTGTTTTGGAGATTGGCTTGCCCTTTAATAGGAAAAGCGTGCAATAGAAGAGGGGCACTTACATGCTCAGAAACCCAGTAACACACATTTTCTTGAGCATTTGAAATATAGGGACATATAAGTTTTTATGCTGTAGTTCACCTGGGAAGCTATAACTTACATGCTGACAAAGAGATCTACAAATCATCCACATCACCTAACTATTTCCCTGTCAACTAGGCATATACATTAGATAAACCATGTTCCAGTAATAAGGGCATAAGATTTTTTTATTTTATTTTCAGGGCACAGTAAATAGCACTTAGGTTGCAACCTCAACTTCATTCCATAGCTGCACACAAATTCAATGCACTCTGTCTTTGTACTTTATTAATTATTAATAAAGTAAATATGTAAACAGAGTCTTTATTGATCTGTAATACCTAGACGTTTAATCAGTATTAATAACAAAACAGGATGTTATAAATATGTAGAACAATAGGGCATGAAAATGAACTGTGTGAAGAGCACCCGCCTAACAAAGATGGGTCTCTGAGTACAGCACTGATGGAACAGTGCCATCGCACCTGGTACAAGATCCTTGGCTGGCTGTACATGCCATGCAGCAGACTGCAGTTGAAAACACAAGTCACCAGTGGAAGATTTTCCTCGTGGAAATGTCTCACCATGAGGTGTTTTCACAGAGGAAGTTAGCACTCAAGTCATCTGAATGGTGTTCTGTGGCATTGCACATGTTAGCAGCCAGATTGCACGTAATCCCATCACCATGCTTTTGTAGATATAAGGAACTGATCTTTTAAAGCTATCATTGATGGGATTTAACTTGGATTTAAAAGCTTTTCCTGAGTATTTCATTTCTTTACCCTCACGTCTGGTATGCTTTTGGAGAATGAAGAGCATTGAAGGTCTGTGTGTGAGCAGCAGCCCATCCTTGCCATGGTTCCATACTTCAGGCTTTATAATACAAAGGAATGTGACTTGCACTTGGGCCAGTGCATTGTACACACCCCAGATATCATTTCCTCACGTGGTAAAGAGATCGGAGATCTTTGGGATTCTGATGGAGCTGCTGCTGCATTTAGAGTTCAGGCAGTGCCTCGAGACTTGCCCAGCACCATGTCTCTGGGGTTTTGTCAGCAGTGATCTGCCATGTATGGGGCACCCTAAGGAGTTCATCGGTCTACACTTCACTGGATCCTCCAGTCTTCCAGCTGTTAAAAAATTGCTCATCCATCAGTCAAGCATTATTAAAAACTGACGGAATTTTCCTTAAGGATCATGGATAAGCAAAATCTCAGAAGAAAGCAGCACTGTATCTGTTCAGAATCTTCCCCTGACGTAATCAATCTGGCTGTCATCTGTGTCTGTTTGTCTCCTGATAGTTAAGATTGTTGAAAGAAAAAAAAAAAAAAAAAAAAAAACATAGATAGATTACTACTACTATTGTAAATAAATCAAAAACCTATGATCCTGCCTATCTGAGGAATACCAAAGAATACTTGAGTTTTCTAATCTCCTTTTGGCTACTGCTGAAGAGGTTCTGTCTGTGCAGATGATTCTAACTCTTGGCTGTTCGCAATGCTGTATTTGTAGCATTAGTGGTTAAATGAGAAGTGCTGTAAGGATTCATTTATTTCAGAGCATTGGCATCCATTCACACTGGTGCTCAGATATAGAATTTTGCAAAGCCCTATCTGGCTTTTTGTTGTTGTTTTTTTCCTTTTTGCAAGTCTCCGAGATCATTAAGAGGATTAAAGAAGAAATACCTATTTCTTCTTCTATCTGAAAACTGATGTTTTCAATCTTCTGATGAAAATGACATTGTGAAGTATATTACTGTATTGTATGTCAGTGGAACTCCAATATGGGTGATGTTTACATGAATCTCACTGTAGATAATGCCGATTTCATGTTGAATTGCTTTGGGAAAGCTATCAGAAAACAGTGAAGATTATCTCTGTCCTTAAGCCTGAAAGTGTTTGGTCTCTGCCATATTCCTGGCATTTTCATCATCTGACATACTAAAAGGAGTAGTTCTGACAACTGCTGGGACATCTTTCCTTTTGCATCATAGACTTTATATTAGATCTAATTTTTAAAAAACTAGACTTCTAGAACATAGTGTTTGTTCATAGACCAAAATTAATATTAAGGAACTCATTGTTTTCAAAAAATATATTTTCTTGTTATGTCATTTGCACAGGGTTTTTGACATGCTGCTAACCTAAACACTGACATGCTTAAAGGCAGATGAGACAAATTCTGAATAAATGGAAATGTGCTAGCTTACATCAGGAATGATTTTGAGCTGCTACATGTAGCACGGTGTAGAGGATTAAAATGTTTTATCAACTTCCTTTCTCAGGAAGATTTTCGTCTTGTTTCTTTGCTGAGAGTTTTTAATGCATGCTGCTGGCAAGCTATTTGACTCACTGCAAATTGCCTACAAAAGGGGTCCAGTGCATGGTACTGAATTAATTACCCTTCAAAGGCTGCTTACAGCAACACTGTCAGCAGGAAGAAATGAATGTACCTTACTCGCCTTTAGCTTAATTTCTCTGATTGAAGGTTTTAATCAGAAATGTAATACAGTAAATGACATCTTCTGGTAATGTGACACTTGCGAATTCACACATTGCTTGACGGAGTTCCACATCTGAGCTTAATGTCTCAGCCTGAGGTGCTCAGAGAATATTGGAAACTCAACACACCAAACAAAAGCAGAAAAATAACAAATAAGAAGTAGCAGAGCAAGACAGAATGGTGGTAGAATAATGAAGTGCTTTACAAGCAGTGAAAGAATGCATCTGGAATTTTAAACTGCTATTTATATTTTAAATTAGAGATGTCAAACAAACTGCATGGCAGAGATCAGGGAGTCACAGAGCTGAGCTCCTCACTTACTCACAGAATGACCCATGAAACGTTTACAGAGAAATTCTACTTTTTTTAGGCCACCCACAACCCATAGGAATCTCTGCTTTCTCTCAACTGCTCCCTCTGGAGCTGCAGCTTTAGAACAGCATATCAGGGGACTAGAAACATTTTTAATACATTTGAAAACACTAAGGCAGCTTATCAGGGACTTGTTCCCTTTCGAAATGCTCCTAATTGGAAAAGTCATTTTTGCACTCACTATGAAGTTTAAACATTTGAGCGACCTTACTCCAAGATCATGCAATCTCTGCAAGTTAAGTGGCTGTAGGACGGGTGGTATGAGTTATTACCCCACAAGAGAAATAAAAGCAGGTCATTCACAAATGTGTTGAATAAGCCTTTGAGGCTGAAAATCCAGCAGGAAAATGCAGCACATTGTGGAGGCATAATGATGTTTAGAGGTTTCTCCATTAAAATTAAGAACAGCAGTGAGCAAGGTCCAACAAAGAGAATGAATACTGAGGCAAGGAAAGGGTGAAATAGCAATGGAGTCAGGTGTGACAGCACTGAGGGGAAAGAGCCCTAAAAGCTCTGTTAAGGAAAGGAATTAAGCGAGATCTTCTGCAAGCCAGTGCACTCCCTTCAGAGAGTGGTCATCTGCTTCATGAGCTGTCAGGGTACTGGGGAAGCAGGGCCAGTGGCTGCAGTGAGGGGGTGTTTTGTTACTTCCCAGCACCCTGCAGATTCATGCTGGCCATAAAGTAACTGAAAAAGGTCTTAATGCCTGCAGTAAATGCAAAAATTAGAAGTAATTCTGATCAAAGGCCTAGCTGAAGATTTAGTAGGTGCTGGTAATTCAAGAAGAGGCCAAAGAGTGAAGACTCTTCAACTTGAGTGGGTAGTAAAAAGACAGTAAATAATGAGAACAAATGTGGCGACACAAAGGAAGGTTTAGAACATATGAAATCTAAAAGAGTGGAAAGACAGTTCAGTACAGATAAACGTAGAATAATGAGTTTTAGGAGTCTTTATCACATAGAGTAAATGTGTGTGGCTTGTAAAATATGATGAATAAAAAAAGGAGCAGGAAGTTGAAAGATAAGTCTCTTAATATTATTTATGAATAATGAGAAGTGAATGAATAGAGGAAAAGAACTGTGTATGAAATAATGAAGACTTTGATGAGTTGTTATCACAGAAATCTGTATGCTTGATAAAATATGGGGAAATAGTGGAGTCAGAAGATAGATCTAAGGGATGAGAATCAGTGAATGAACAAATAGGAGTACTAGAATAACGTACTGAATAATGATGACTCCTACAAGTCTCTCTTAGGCCCACATGCTTTTTAAACATGGGCTGCTCTAATAACAGGATTGGAAAGTGAGAGATAAGTCTGTCGATGTCAGAAATGCGAGAAAACAATTGGAACCAATAGTTAGTATTCTGATACCTCAGAGAGTAATTGAGCCTGGCTTTTCTTCTTCAGTGAGTCTTGAGAGTCTGTTGAAACACACAAGAGTTTTATTGCCTTCAGTGCAGCAGCAGACTTTGCCCGCAGCTCGGGCCACCACCAACTTAGTTAATGTAGGGAGCAGAAAGGTGCATACTGACATTAGTGCAGCATTTCCCATTCCTCTCAGAACTCTCATCTACTTTGCTTATAATTGGTACCTTTTTATGTCCTGGAAGCATGGAATTCTTATTAACAGCTATGGTGAGTAGCATACAGAAAAAGAGGTTGTTTTTTACCAGTTGCATTTTCTCAGGTCACAGTCAACTCAATTTGATGATATCATAGTGGTAAATTATTGTTCTGTCGAGTGGCTTTGGATCTTATGAAACAAGTCCAGATTTTCAGAAATTTATGGTCTCTAATTCACATATATGATTTCATTGGATCCTGATCAATTAGTCTCTCAAGGGATATTTCTTAAGTTTATATACAGACTCGAAAATAATTTCCACTTAAGGCCCCATGTTTTTCCTTTGGGTTACATATTCACACCACAAAGTTGGTGTGTGCCCATTGAGGTCTTCTGCAAACTTTCAACTTGAAAGGGAAACATTACAATGCCTAAATTTATGCTTAATGGTTATAATAAATCATACTAGTTGTCTTTATAGACCCTACGCATCTTAACGTTATCAAAATACTTCTACCTATACTGTTCAGTGAAACCAAAAAAAATATATGAAACCATGTTTCCAGGAAATTTGTGCAGTTGTGTCATTAGATCCTAATGCCTGGATCCTCGCAGCCAGCAGAGGTGTGCTAATGTAGAATACCCAAGGGCATGGGGCAAAATGCTGAAAGGTATTTCAGTGGAATACAGATGTGTAAGAAAATCTCACCAGGTCTTACTTTGCACAGTGAGAATATTTCATATATTATTCTTCATCCTTGATGGTGTTTTTCTCCTTTATTTTTCAGTCTTGAAATATATAAAAGGCCGAAGCTAAGAAAGCATTCTAAGGTGAAAGTAACAGTCTTAAAAAACAACAGTACAAACTTAGCTTAGACAGTGGGAAAAAATTGTCATGAGTAAAGCACTCATACAGAAGGATTGGAGTGAGTTATCTGGTGAGGATATAGAGAAGCATCTGTCTGGAGTAATGCAGGCATAGTTAATCTTACCTGAGGCAAAGGAACAGACAAGATTAAGTCTTGTATTTCCTTTCAGCTTTCATTTTGTATGATTTTGTCAGCCTATATTTGGACCCACTAATGATTTCACTTTCCTACCTGTTGATCTTGGTGCATTCTGTCGTGCTGCCATATTCCAGCCTCTGGAAATGCTGGAAAGTGGCTGCAAGTTCAACATGTACTAAAGGGAATCTCAAAACGTATAACCTGTTTAGGTGCTCTTTAGATTTACCAGTGTAACTTTCTGAAGTTGAACTATGATCACGTGTCTCACTGCTGCCTTACTGCGTTAGTTCAGCTTTTTTTTTTTCTAACAGGCAGCAATGCCCTATTCTTAGCAGCAGAGAAAGAGGTTTCATTCTCCCCTTTTACAAATCATCACCACCAGAGCTGCAGCAAACTAAATCATGCTATCAGTGAAACATTTGCATTGATATTCAGTGGCAGAACAAATGGTGTCCTGAAATGTAGACAGAAAGGGAAATGTATTCTTGATACACTAATGATTCATAGGGCAACCTGTGTGACTTCTTCATTATTATGTTTTTTCAAATCAATCTTTTGGGCTTGTTTGAATTTTCATTCAAAATCAGGTCAGAATGACATTACAGCAATTCTCCCTGCTTGGGGCAGAAGCGTAACTCAGTTTCTGAGGTCAGTACCCTTCTCACAGTGCTGATGAGTCTGACACTGTTGCCTCTATGCTTTTTCTTGCAGACGTGCATGTGTCATTCGTGGCCAGGTGGTAGCAATAGATGGAACACCTTTGGTTGGTGTGAATGTCAGCTTTCTACACCACAATGAGTATGGATATACCATCAGTCGACAAGATGGAAGGTGAGATTTTTATGTATAGTCTAGATTTTTATTTTTATTTTAGTTTGGATCTATCTACCTCCTCCCGTTCATGTGCAATATTCTCATAGAGTTCACTGGTCAAAGTGTGGAATCAGGATGCCATCTGACTCTCTGCTTTGGTAGCATACCTGTTAGAGCTACCTGTGGTAAAGAAGCAAAGAAGAAAGGGAAAAAGAAAAAGAAAAAAAAAAAAGAAAAAAAAAACTGAACAGAAACAAGATTAGTGACATTCAAACACGTGGAGTCAAAATCTGACAATAATGCTGCACCAGCATATTCTTGACATTTGAAAATGTTCAGTAGTCAGGCTTTCCAGAGAATTCTTTGTCTTCCCTCTTTTTCCTGTCTTCTGGTGTAAATCTTGCAAGTAGTTTATGAAGTGTCAATGAAGTTAACTCCTTTAGCTGATCACCTAAGCCATACAAGTAAAACTGGGGACAGAATCTTCAGAGACAGAACCATCACGTTGTTATTCTGCATCCTGTCCTGTATTCCCTCCCTTACCTGACCTAATAGGACTGAGCTTAGTTCTCAAAGACAGATGAGTTCCAATATATTCTACACTGCACTGCAGGGATGGCCACCCATTTGCAGTAGGATCACAGCGTACTCTTCAGCTTCAGATGTATTAAGCTTCTATTGGCTTCATCTTTCTTGACTGTGTTATGAAAGACATAGAAAGACAAGAAGCCAGAAGCTCTCTTCCAGCAAGGGGAGAGTATAACCTGTCACTTTTTTGTTTTGTTTGTTTGTCTTTGTCACTTTATCACCATAAGGAGAATGCATATTTATTTTACTTTACTTTCTTGACTTTCAAATCACACTATTGAAAGTTGGTAATTACCATTTCTTATTTACGCTAGTCTGGATAAAATTGTTGCATGGAAATATGCTACCTGTATTTTGCTGTGAACGTAATCGGTGTCATTTGAGAAATGTGATGAGATATGCATAATTAAGCCTGACTTCTTATCACAGTTTGTTACCATCAAAAGTCTCAGTAATAGATGCATTCAGTAATACAGACAGTGAAGTATCTATTTACATATTGTCTTCTGTTGCTTGACTGTGGATGTGAGAAACTCAGAAAATTAAGACTGTGTATCTTGCTTTCTATGTCCCACTGCTTTGAAGCCCAGATATTCCAAAGGTGCTTCACTGTAACTTCCAGAAGTTTACCTGCCTGACTTACAAGAGCTGATTCATTGCTCGGTTCAAATAATCCACAATTTTCCCAAAATCATATCCTGCATAGAGGGGTCTCTTATTCAGTATACTCTCCTGCAACTTTTTCAACATGAAAAGGGGATATATTAAGAAAGAAAAGGCCTACCAGGCTGTCAGGCTTCTTATTCTGCAGACCATAGCCACACAGATTGTAAGTGTCCCTTTCTTGAGCTAGGGATTTCTTTTTCTATAATCCAAATCAACTAGGTCCAGATTCTTGTTACAGGTGACTTGTTATTATCAATTCTAGATGATAAGTAGAGGGGAGAGAGACAGAAGAGCAGTGAAACACTGTACCTTGCTCCTGATGCATACAGAAAGGAACTGTGGAGAGGTGAAGCTTCTTTGTGAATACTGTGGTAACATCAGGAAGATATACTGGAATGATTTTACATGGTATATAAGGACCACAATCAGCAATATAAAGTTTTTTATGTGTGATGCACTGGAAGCTCTGGTAATGTAATGATAAAACAGAAACAAAGAATTTTGTTTTGTCTTTTCCAGTTTTGACCTTGTGGCTGTGGGAGGCATCTCCGTCACCCTGGTTTTTGACAGATCTCCTTTCATATCTGAAAAAAGAACACTTTGGTTGCCTTGGAATAGATTTGTCATTGTAGACAAAGTTGTAATGCAAAGAGCAGAGTCAGATATACCATCTTGTGACATCAGTAGTTTCATCAGTCCAAATCCTATTGTACTCCCTTCACCCCTGACAGCATTTGGAGGCTCCTGTCCAGAAAGAGGAACCGTTATTCCAGAGCTACAGGTAATGAAAATGTTTTTAAATTAACATTTTAAACAATGTGTTTAGTTGCTGAACAAGTTCTAGACAATGTTAAAAATTACCACTCCTCACCTTCATTAATGTAACCTTCACAGTTATTTGGTGATAGTGACATGGAAACATTTCTCCTTGGTTGTTCTGCAGATAGCAATGAATTTTGACACAAACAAGTCCATGCCTGTTCAACACACCCAATTACTCCCATCAGTGAAAGATCATATGACAATTGTATCAAACATTTCTACTGAAGGCTTACAGTTCTCTGATCAGTGTGCATTATCATGAGAGCACATAGACATCAGATTTACACAAGTTTTAAAAAAAAAATTTGAAAAAAGGATTTCACTCAAATCAGTCATTAAAATTGAATTAAAAAGTTGCAGTTTCAGACTTTAAAACGAATTTGTAGTTGTGGAACATGGTAAGCATTCGCTCTACATATTCTGCTTCAATTTCTTCTGCTGCGAGAACACTGGTACCAAGTAGGCAGCAATGAACTGTTGTGATGTTACTCACTGCAGTGAGGTTAGCATACATCTCTTTAGTACTGATACACAAGATGCTTTTCTCTTTCTTCACATTTTGTTAATATTTTAAAATACTTTATTCCTTCCTGCAAAATAGAAGGAAGAGATGGGAAGTCTTATCATGATTTATTATTAAAATCCCTATTTATTTATTGTAATGCACAAAACCCTTCCCAAGTTACAGATGAACAGTACAACATCACTGTACATCAATGTGAGACATTCCACAGCGTTCCTTAAAGACTCCTTTCATCAGTTCACATCCTCTTTACAATGGCTTCTCAGTGATATGTTAGCTGCTTTTCTTTTCTACTATTCTTTTCAACGTAGAGCACTTTTAATATGATCTTTCGGATTGTTTATATTTAAATATCTTTTATTCTTGAGTCTCTTTTATGTGTTTAGAACCACTTTGTATTAATCTTGCCTTTAACTGCTCTTAATAAAGGTGATGTATGTAAAATGCCCCACAAGATAGAAGAAGTTTCAGGTCATGTTAAACTAAACCCCGCTGTTTTGTGTATGTTGTTTGCGTGGAGTTCAAGCAGTAAGATCAGAGACAGATTCAGCCAGCCGATGACCATAGTCAAAAAACATATTAAGTGAAGCAATGAACGTGAATTAATAACTGATGTGCACCAGTAAGAAAAAATGGGTTACATTGCTCCACATGAGGTCTTCCTCAAAAAAAAAAAAAAAAAAAAAAAAAAAGAGGTCCATAAAGATGCAATCTACTCAGAGGGAATTTGGCCCCTGTCTATTTTTTCAGCATTGGAGGGTCATTAGAGTGTCAATTTGTACAGTACTGGGAAAAGAGCAAAAAATAACCCAGAATAATGAGAGGAGATACATTTGCATGTATTAATGCATGAATATTTCCTCCCGCTTTTCTGTTAAAAATAAGAGGATGTCAGATGTATGACAGAGGGGGCAGCTGGGATGTCAGCAGGAAAGAAGGGGAACACTGCAAATCAGGAACAACAAAGGGAGCAGGATTTCCCTGGCAACACTGCGTTTCATATGTTGAAAGGACAAGCGCTGGCGGGCCTCCAGCTGTACTGCAGCAGTGCTGTGGCAGTGATACTGTTGCAGTACGTAAATAAGGATGTTGTGAAAGTGAGGAAATTTGTTGTTAAACAAGAAAGATAGGAAAGCGAGAATATAAACACAACAGTTTGTATTTTTTCCAAACTCGGCTAATTTAGAATTGTGAGAAACTGGCTTGTTGTTACTGAAATTCACTCAAATCAGTGACCTTTTTAAGGTTGCTGGAACAGCTGCCCAGAGAGGCTGTGGATGCCCCGTCCCTGGAGGTGTTCAAGGCCAGACTGGATGGGGTCCTGGGCAGCCTGGACTGGTATTAAACGTGGAGGTTGGTGGCCCTGCGTGTGGCAGGGGGTTGGAGATTCGTGATCCTTGATGTCCCTTCGAACCCTGGCCATTCTGTGATTCTGTGGTTTTCAGTATTAAGGTTTTCAGTGGCTTTTGAGTGACTGTGCTGGCATCCTTCAGGAAGCTGTTCCCCTCTCTTGCCTGTTCCTCATCGCAGCCATTCCTACAAGAGCTCCTTTCTCTCAGTAGATCACAAGAGCTAAATCCCTTGTTGTAGCTCTGAGGCCTGCGCCATTCAGAAGGTCGAGGCCAAGCTTCTCCATTTCCCACACAAGCTCACTGTCTTTGCAGTCCCTCTCATTGCTGAGGGCGTATCTTCACAGCAGCCGGGAAGTGATACCACTCCACATGGGCAGAGCCACACCAGCTCTGATCCGAGTGATTCAGACAGCGGCTCTGGCAGCAGTGCTGTGGGATGTGAACTCTGTTGCACACCATGGGGACTGACTCACCTGTTAGTGAGATGACGGATGCCCCGACTGTTTCATCTTCACTGCTGTGTGTCCCCAGTTCGCTTGTTAGATTTCTGATGCCCTTCCTTCTAAAGCCATGCCCCCTTTTGCTGGAGTTTAGCCCTACTGCAAGCACTGCTGCACAGAAGCTGGTTTGTCAGGGAGGTTTTTCTAGTTTCTTTGCTCTCCCCACATTAGAATTATTGCCTCCAAAACAGAATAGTGGCTTCAAATCATGATGTAATGTGTGAAGTGTGTGCATATTAAAATAAAATAATAATTAAAAAAGCACTTTTTTGATTGTGTTTGAGTGTAGAACGCTCATCAAGTACCCCAAATAATAAAGCCTAGGTAAAGCTATAACACTCATCCAGAGCATCTGGTAATAAGCTGTAGTGCTTATTACCAGAGAGCTGGTATGTGCTCTTCAATCGGTAAACATGAAGAATTATAGGAAGAGGTTCTTTATCAAAATAGATGGACCACCATCCAGTGAATCTTCATTGTTGGAGAGGCTGTGGATGCTTCATCCCTGGAGGTGTTCAAGACCAGGTTGGATGGGGCCCTGGGCAGCCTGGTCTAGTACCAGATCTGGACATTGGTGGCCCTGCCTGTGGCAGGGGGGTTGGAACTTGATGATCTTTGGGGTCCTTTCCAACCCAAGCGATTCCGTGATTCTGTGATTCTATACCGCATTGATCAGATTAACACAGAAGAGATCAGTATCGTGAGTGATAGTGTGTTCACATCATGATTGTGAATTGTAAAATAGCCTTCTGTTGTCATTGCACATAAATAAATTGTGCATTTTTCTTAGCCATAGATATAAGGATGTTTGATGTCTTTTTTACTTTTTTCTCCCAAGGTGGTCCAGGAGGAGATCCCAATTCCTTCGAGTTTTGTGAAGCTGAGTTATCTCAGCAGTCGAACGCCAGGGTATAAAACTTTGCTGCGTGTTATTCTGACGCACACAACCATCCCTTCTGGAATGACAAAAGTACATCTGATCATTGCTGTTGAGGGACGCCTGCTTCAGAAATGGTTTCCTGCTGCAGCCAATTTGGTCTACACATTTGCCTGGAATAAGACAGATATATATGGACAGAAGGTTTCTGGTCTGGCAGAAGCTATGGGTATGTAGAATCACCTTGGTATAAGCAAAAGCACTAACACGACTGAAGCCCAGAAAGTACAGCTTATTCCTTTTGTAGCCACGTTTACATTTTTTTTTTTTTTTTAATCAAATGCCTCTTTGGCTAAAATGACTTGCAGTTTCCTAGGAATATTTATTTTCCTGTTCCTCCAATGTCATCTTTCTAATTTAATCAATTTGAAAATCCCCTTTTCCCTCTGAGAATGGCTATGTACTAACAGCATTATATTCAGCTGTCTTTGTTTCTGAATGTTACTTTGAATATGACCTTTGGTGTGTCATTTTTTCTCTCATTTTTTGGCTGTGACATTTAAAATGTCATTTCCACTTAGGGTTTACAAAATTCTAACTTTCAGGCATTCTTTTTTCTACATTTCGTGTCTCTAACAGTTATAACTTCTTGATTTGTTGTTTGAAGGTATTTATAAGAAAATGATCACATTACAAAGGCTTTCTTTACCAAGCAGCTATTTTGAAAACTGCTGCAGAAACGGTGTCTGTGAAAGTGCTATTTGTTTATCCAACATTCTTTGTTATGATTTTCATTATTTGATTTGTCTTGCTGTTTCTTTCAATTGATTCTGGGGTTCTGTTTCTTAATGGACTAATCCTACAGACATTTTTTGTCAAGATTATTTATTTTATCAGCAAAGCTTAGAGCTGTGAATGAGTCCTATTCACTTCTTTAGTAGTTCTGGTTTGCTTTTTAAGTTGAGGGATGATAGCAAGAGGCATTGGCAGGAACAGGCTATAAAACAAGTGTAGCAAAGGCTACATGAAGCCATCCGTCCTCACAAGGAGCATGCCTCATTCTAGAGAGCAAAGTGCTAATCTGGGCAGCAGCCAGAAGCTTCTTTTAGGACCTGTCGTGTTTTCCATGCAGATTTTGTGCCTGCACGTTGGCCCATGCAAAGCCAAGAGGTGCCATCCAGGCTGCATTATCCCCAGCAGCTCCCAGCACATCTCATACCTGACTCTGTTATCACTCACTCCCAGGCAGGCTGCAAAGCAGCTGTGTGGATAGGAGATGGGAAAAAGGAGGACGATAGCACTTTCGTTTCTGCTTTGAGAATGGTGCAGACGTAGCTGTTGGTGCCGTAAAGAATTATGTTAGAAACAAAAATACCAAGTATGACTTTATATCATGAGATGTACATAGGAATATATCAGAAAACAAGGAGCTTATTCTAGGACAGCAATCCCACAGCCTATTTAAGTTGATAGAAGTGCTGGCTGCTGCCAGAAGGAATGTTCCCGTGGTCCTTCCATCTCCCCTGGGCCACCACTCGCATATATTTGATCATGAAATGAGCCAAATCGGGAACAAATTCAGCTGAAAACTGAAGCTACCAGAAAATAAGTGACAAATTTTCAGCTTCATTAGCTTTCTGATCTGCTATGAATGCTAGTGCTGAAGCACAGGTCTTCTTATTTCAGCTGAAGCTCACACACTACAATTGGCCTAAAGCAATCAAAGCTCCATCCTTAGCACAAGGCATCCTGAGCTGATGCATTATTCCATCTGCCTCTGATCTACCACATCTGGCTCAAACCTGCAGAAGGGTGAACTGCTTTACTAAGGGAACAGTCAGGTGCTGGCACTAACAGGAGAGCTCTCTGAACCTCTGGATTGGCATGTGGCAGGGAGCAGGAACATCCTTTGTAGCTCATCTCATGAAACTCCACTGCTAGAGGTCAAATCTAGTCTTAGTCCACTCAGACAAATTCCTGCTAGTGTTTTGGACTGAGGGAAGTTGTTAAATGCATTGTTGCTAGCACATATATATTTCTACTAGTCCAGAAAGAAAGCAAAATTCCAGCATGCCCATTGGCATTCCCACTGGTAATCAGGCAGGAGCAGAAGGGTGGTGAGAGCCTTTCTCTGGACTGTTTATATGTGCCCTGTACCAAGGCTCTGTCAATGCATGTTAACACTAACCTTCTGAAGATAAAAATATTCAGTATGTTAATTCCCTCTATGTCATTTAAGAACCTTATTATGACCGAGTCCAGTACATGCCTGGATGTTTGGAAATCAAATACGTAACATCGTATGAAAAGGTACTGTGGTTACACGTTCTCAAATTAGGAATAGATGAGTCTTATGTTTAAATATGAATAAGGCTTGCAAACTGGTGCAGGATAGCAACTTTTTAATCATTTCATTGGGGCGCAGTTTTTTTTTCTTTTGCTTACTTTAGTCATGCTTCTTGCAAAATAAGATCAAAAATCTTTAAGAGAAATGCTAGCATGCTTGTTAGATTGTAATAAAGTTTTAATCTGACACACTGTAGTATTCATGGGCCTTTATCTGCATCTGTTATAAATTTTTTCAAAATAATTTTCTCTGCCAGTGTATTACCAATATTTAATAATGCATTCTGTTCAGATTTTATTTTAATTAAATTAAATTGCAGCAGGTTGAAGTCCTGGAACTCAGGAATATAATCATCTGCATTCAGTTTTATAATCACCGTAAAGATCTTTATTCTTCTTTGAGGTCATTGACAGAAATTATCATGGAATTGTTTACAGGAAAGATAACTTTGAGTATATTTCACCACAAAAATAGTTTTGTTTAAGTTTGTTGTGGAAATATTAGTTGCTATTTATCTGCTCCAGAAGTCTTTTTAATGAGAAACCACTTGCTTTTCTCCAACTGGCTGCAGAGCTGATAAAATAGGATTTGTTCTTTTTGTGCTAAGAAGAAAAATATCCCATGAATGTTAACGCCAACCCTCCATGGTACAGTTTGCATGCTGCTGTAATTCAGCATAGGAAAAGGGAAGATTTCAATGGAAACATCAGTAAATCCTTCGCCATGGTCAGTCTTACACTGCGTCCCCTACGGCGGGGACTAGCGATGTGCTACGACTTCCTTACACTCCTGGATGCAAATAGAAACTCTCAAGCAGATTGGCTCAAAGTCTCCTCAGTTTATTGTTCTACTTGTTACTTTTGTTGAGTTATCTTCATTGTTCAAAGTAAGATGCTGATAAGTACAAATACTTCAGGAGAGGTTGAAGTAGAGGTTGCTGTTGTGCTTAATCATATCATATGTTTTTATACCTTTATTTTGGAACAGTAGCAGCAGCCCTGAGACTGTGATATGCTGGGGCTAACAAATTATTCTTGATTCTTCTAAATAATTGTGTGAAAATAATAGATTTTTGGTTCAGGTGATTTCAGTAAATCTTTTGAAATCCATTTTAAGGCTGCAACTGCTCTTGCTGGCTGTTAGTGTCCAAAAAGATAGCTACTGCAATTCTTCTCCTTCATGCAGTGAAATCTCAGTCACCTCATAAAAGAGTTATAAATGAAGTTGGCCAGAAAATAACACTCCACAATGAGGTTAAAATTGAGACTGTCATTTCATTTACAGAAACCACAGCATTTTTCAAAAGCTGCCAGACACAAATACTTACTTTTCAAGCACAGCCACTTGATTGCCTTTGTAATTTTTACGCTTCACCTTGATTATTTTACATGCATAACAGTTGATAGAAAAAATTAATGTATGGAACATTGGTGGCTCCATTTAGGTGGCTTGGGACATCCTACATTAAGATTATTCCATTATTTCTTTTTGGAGCATAAACTGAAAAATTCTTAGCATATGCATAGAAACACGTATGTAGACACACCGAGTTAGTGCATGTCTTAGTGCTGCTGATGGAAAGGGACAAAAAGGCAGCCACACAGTGAGCAGGGAAACTTTTAAGAAAGGGAATGATAGTCTCTAGAGGGTGCTTGACAGCTCAGAAACATCAGATGTAGAGGGGGAATAGCAGGTGCACTTTACAGTGTTAGCTGCAGCACTGTTAAGTGTGCCACTGTGGATCCATTGGCACAGATTCTCAGATGGTATGGATTGTTATGCCTCCCTTGACCTAAATATCAGCGTGGTACCTCAAAGCAGCTGAAACTCTGTCCTGTGGGGGTCTGTAATGATTCACTTAGCTAGGCTGAGTGACTCTGTCTTATAGGTCTTCCCTTTTCTCAACTGTACGCATCTGACCCGGGATTGGATGTGTTAAGTGCGTGAATGGGGCGAAGATGCTAACATGTAGGTGACAAGTGTGAGGTTTCTTCATAGGAAAAATCTACCCTTTATCTTCTCCCTGGATCAACACCGAGAAAATAACGTGTTTGGCTACTGAACCTTGAAGGCTCATCCCAGCACAGGGGGTCAGTGGCCATTCTGGAAGAATGTGCACAGCTGGGCACTCAGGCAAGGAAATCACCTAGAAAGAGGGCTGGCGTTAGTCACAAGAGGTCCTGTAACTCGAAAATGGGAGAATACTGAAACCTGTAGTTTTAAACATCGGCAGTATTAAGGAGATGTGACTTATACATGCCAGAGTTTAGCTGCAAAACCAGGTTCTTTCTCCTAAAATAATGAAGCAGCTCCGGCAAGTGAAATTGATGTAAGGAACGGCTTTCCGCTTCCCATAAAACATTTATCTTACAAACAAAAATGCTCCCTACTAATCAAAATATTGTGATTGAATCACAATAATGGAATTTCGATGGTATTATAAATATGTATGGTTCAAGCAAAATGTACCTAGAGCTGCTAGATAGAACAAGTGAGAAGACTGAAAATGTCAGAAAACTGTGTTTCTTGAACTATTTTTTATTTCATATTAAAATATATTTGAAGACATTTTTATTTTGGAAAGGCTAAAATATGTCAATATTTCCTACACCAAGCATCTAAGATTTGTAGTCAGAATAGCAGAATTTTGAGTTTGGAGGTCTATTTCTCTCTAACTGCAGTCCTTAGAGCAAGGTTAGGTTAAAGAATGCTGCATTTCAAAAAAATCTAATGTATGAAAATTTGGTACCGGTGTTCTCACACCTAGCAAACAAGCAAACAAACAGAACCCCTTCATTGTGTTTTAATGTGGATTTTGTTTTTCTCTTCTGGCTACTGCTCAGATAATCAGCAGAAATACTAGTTGAGAAGATTGGTGTTCTTAAGACAACTGTAACTGATAATACAGACATTTCTCTGCTTTGAAATGGTACTAACCATAGCTGTTGTAATGTACTAATCTCTGAAACTCTTTAAAAAAAATACTACTCAACAGTAGGAATCAAGCAGAGGTAAATCTGTACTATCGTTACTTGACAGGTGAATATCAAAACCTGGAAAGAAAAATTACAGAGTAATTCACAGAGGAAAAAAAAATAGACTGATTGATCTTTAATTATTTGTTTGCAGTGTCAGTGGGATATGAATATGAGACATGTCCTGATTTTATTCTGTGGGAGAAAAGAACAGTAATCCTTCAAGGCTTTGAAATGGATGCTTCAAATCTGGGAGGCTGGTCCATAAACAAACACCATGTATTAAATCCACAAAGTGGTAAGTCGTTCCTTTATTAACTGGCCATGCAGAAGAAGAAAACAGATTCTAAAGGAATTAATTGTTCAGATATTCAGTATTACTGTTCCTACTACTTAATCTTCTTTCTTTGAATGTGCACCCTCCTTTCTTGAGAAATGAACTGTAAATGCCATCTGGAAGGATATTTAAAATGTTCTGGCTCCCAGGTATTAAACACTAATAATCTTTAACTGGTGATCACTACAGTGTTTTGGTCATTTGCATGGGAAAAGGGCACGCTCATTTGGGTTCATTTTTACACTGTTGGTAAAGAAGTATTACGTTTTAGGTGAGTTTATGTATGTTATATTCTCTGTGAAGTCTGTAATTCATCCTGTCCAACCTTCATTAGCGGTATCTCTGGTGGCCACATCATAGTGGAAGACAGAGCAGGTGTGGAATCAGAACTTTTGAATGGTAGGTGGTCAGTCCCATGTGCAGAAGCTTTCTGGTTGCCCTCTTTGTGGAGAAGCACAGTAGGTTACTCTTCAGGACAAGCAATCCACACCTTTTAAAGCACTAGAATAATCATGTTAATACTTTTGACATCACGCTGTTGATGCTGCATGGAGATTCTTCAAGCATGGAGACTTCAGTCTTATCATTGCTTTTATTTTATTCCTGCTTTTTTGCTTCACTGTGTTTTGTGTTGTTTTTTTTTTTTACCCTCAGCATCTATAATCAGGAATTAAACTATCAAAACAATAATTTAATACAAGTTATGCCAACCAGAAAAAATACAATTTTGCAAATAAGCTGATATCTCACTTTCCTTGGGAGAGTTGGGGTCAGATTTCAGCTTATGGAAACCAACATAGTACTGGATTCAGTCAAGTTATCTCAATTTGCTCCAACTGGGAGTTTTTCCACTGAAATCTATTTCCATCTGCAAACTTGTATAATGAAGATTCATGCACAGATGTATGGCTGTCAGGTTTTTACAAGTTGTGTTGTTGAATGCGCAACTAGAGTATAAATATTCCAAATACAAAAGGTCAGATTTAGTTTGTAAATTATTTGGATTTCTGTTTTGATTTAAAATAGTTTGACATTTTAAACAGCAGTTCTTTCATACCCTGTGTTATTGGTTTGTATAGATTGTCTCTTTTAAATGCCAGCTATTGACATTTAACACAAAGAGAAATCTGACCTCAGACAGCTCAGCCCCCAACTGTGTGCCCTATAGTCTCCTCCTTAGTGCCAATTTACCACTTGCATAGTTTAATTTCAAGACTAAATTGCTGGCACTAACTCCAGTTTATATGGCTATCTGCTAACTGCGGTGCCTCCTGCTGTAATTCACCCCTATAGTCAGTAGTGTTTTCAGATTTTGTAAAATATACAATTATAACGCAAGCAGTGCTAAACCACTGCACTTCTGACCATGGGATATACTGGGATGAATTGCTTGCTGGCCCCATCCCAGCTGTGTGACACAGGAAGCACCAGAGAGCAGCAACCTGTCAGCCACACGGCACCTCCACTGAAATCATACAGGCTGTGCACACTTCCCCAGCTTCCCATAGCTGCTCCTCTTCCTCACGTGTTCCTGCAGCACTGGCCATGAAGAGGGCTGACGTCAGAGGGAAAGCACTGGACATCTTCATCTGCTGCTACTGAGACACATCTGGCAGGGTGTAAGCACGTGTGTGCAGTCGTGAGGAGCATGAAGCATGGCTCAGCTCTGTCATTGCATTCCTCTTCATTGTAGAGGGTTTTGTTTGTGGCTCATATTTATATGTAGGTACTGGAAAAGCAATTAGAGCAGAAAAAATGATTTCTGTACCATAGCTAGTACACACCTAACAGCAGTTTGCAGGCTCCTATCGAAGCAACAAAACTAAATAGTCAACTTCATTACTCAGAAGGTTAAAAATAACTAGTACAGTTCTGATCTTGAAATCAGCAGACTGCTCTTCCATTTCAGATAGGTAAACTGCACTCATAATAAGGACAAGATTCAGACTCAGAACTGTACGGTTCAGACCTACCTCCATACCACCGTGAGTGAAACAGACAGCACGAGGAGCCTTCTCAAGTATGAAGATACTGAGAATCCCATTTGTAATTAAAGCATCCCGCTGTACATATGGAGAGCTACACTTCTGAGTAGCATGAAATTTATCCTGTTTTGAAACCCTGTCACTGAATTAACTACAGAAATAACACTGAAAGATAACAAATGTCTTTCTAAAAATTCTCTACTGGAAACTGCAATTTTGTCTTCAGACTAAACCCTTTTTGCTTAGTGAGTTAGCTGGTCCTGAAGAGCTTACATTTAAGTTCAGCCACTGAGCCTTGCTTCCAGCAGATCTGCTGCTGTTCATACTTACAGACAAGGTAGCCGTGCTTTCCTCCCACCCACAAATCTACCCCTTTCAGAGGTGTTACAAAATAAATCAAGTAGAATAGAGTAGTTGTGGAAACAAATAGATGCAATTATACAGGATTGCACTTCATAGCACAGCCTAAGCTTTGGAGGGACAAGTGCCGACATGAAGAAACCATACCTATTAAAAACCGTGCTCTAGTGCCAGTGTAAGTATCTTAAAAAGAAAGGAAAATATCTGATTCCTGCAGTGCAGATATGAGAAATATGTATTCCAACGTGCGGTTGTCTCAAGCTCAAGCTTTTTAAATGTGAGCATCAATAGAAAGCTCACACTGAGAATCACATCCTCACCTCAGCCATCGTAAATGCTTATTCTCCCACTTTTCTTCCCTCTGGTGCAGATATTCCATCATTTACAATTCATGACGTGACCTAAGTTTGATGTTTAAACATGAAGGCATTGGTCAGTTTGGAAAATCTTCAGGGCATTTCTCATAATCCAGAAGAGAACACATAGTATAAATAGTGGTTCCTCTAGAGGGGCCTTGTAGAGGCACAGGTATCTCATGAATAGAAATAAATGTGCTATTAACCGATTTTTCAGAGTATTCCTTGAATTAGAGTTTTCTTCTGATGGGCAGGTGTATTGATTTACTTTTGAGGGGACTTTGTGCTTTATGGTAATTTTAGCCCCGGCACAGCACAGCACTGGCTAAAATTAAAGCAGCAACTCAAGAGCCTGAAATTAAGCACACGTTTACATGTATTGACAGCAAAACATTCCCAAGAGCCCTAATTATTTACTGGAATTTGTATGAGCCAGTTGAACGATTACCTTTGCATTGTTAATTTCAGACAAAGGGCAGCATCTTCATTTAGCACTATTTCTGTCCAGTGCATAAGGGAGGGTATTGCCATTAGTTTTGCTGGCATATTGCCGAGATACCTTTTCTTGTTTTTCTTCTAGCCAGTGTTCAAATAAATATGTTCATTCTGTCCTTTGCTGTTCTGAATTTTATTGTATTTTAATAGAATTCTTTTCAAAACAGCTATGGCAACACTCAGTAAATTTTAATTGGACTAAACTTTAAGCCGTAGAAGAATTTAAGAAAAGCAGGTAGAGGCAGCACACACATTTCAGAAAAACACTGAAGAGGTTTAATATGTCCTTACTGCAGCCTCTCATTTCCTGGTGGAGCAGTGAGAGTCCTCCAGAAAGTATGTTCCCGTGGGTTTATTCCTTTAATTATGCCACTTTGTTCCTTATGAAGTACTGGGCTCTCTAAGGGAAATAGGAATTTTTAAGAATAGCTATATTTCGCTCAGAAACAGCCGAAATTTTGCAGTCGTATGTCATTGAATATGTCACTCTTTATGTTATTTGAAAATAAGTGCTGCAAATATCTACTTGAGAAAATAATTGTTTGTGGCGGGTCTGGTACTGCCAACGTAGTGATCAGGAAAATTCAACACCATATGCTGCAGAGCAGTGCTGAAATAACTGATCCTCTGACAAGTTGTTCTGAACTTTATGGCAGAACATAACACACTCCTGTTGGTAAGAAATGTGTCGGTGCCGCGGTGCTGTGACCCTGAGCTTGGCTCTGCCACACGCCACACCGTTTTTATATACCATGAAGGACTTGCATTTAAATGTGAATATTGATTTTGTACTGCCACTCAGTGCTCCTTTGTGAAAAATGCATAGTCGTCCCATTAATCTCCTTTAATTAAATATTCAAACTGCCTCAGAAATTCCTCTGCTACCTAATAAAAATTTATGAATAAAATGAATATTAAAGTAGTAATCCCTGAGAAATCGGATAGCACTGCAATTAACAGTCAATTTGTTAGAGCATTAACCAACCATGAGCTCTCCTCATGATGTTGGCTTTAAAAATAGCCGCTAACCACTAACCGACAAAATGGTGATGGCAAAGCCTAGGACTGAGCAAAATCAGAGGAGGTTCATGGAGCCCCATGATGAAGTTTTCACAGATCTGATGTCTGTTGCTATTTTGCTGATCTGGTTTTCCCTAGGGTTTCAAAACACCAAACTGCAGAACAGTTCAAGTGCTCTATATCTGCTTTGTTTGTTTGTTTGTTTGTTTGTTTTCTCCTGTTTTCTCACATCCCCTCCCACCTTCTGCCTAGGAATTGTACACAAAGGAAATGGTGAAAACATGTTCATTTCCCAGCAGCCACCGGTCATCTCCACTGTGATGGGCAATGGACACCAGAGGAGTGTCTCCTGCTCCAACTGCAATGGTCTTGCACTCAACAGCAAGCTCTTTGCCCCAGTTGCTCTGACTTCTGGGCCTGATGGGAGTGTGTATATTGGAGACTTCAATTTTGTCAGACGGATCTTTCCCTCTGGAAACTCTATTGGCATATTAGAGTTGAGGTAAAAAGAGATTAGCTCTGGCTTGTGTCCCTGTCCTGGCTGTGATGCACCTATGAAAACTACTGCGAGACTTTGTCCTTTTTGATTTAAAGACACAGCTGCATTTAGTTGTCCCCTGAGCATGCATCTCATTGGCAGTGAAACTCAGTCATCAGAAAACTTATGCATTCTTTAAAATCATAAGTTAAAAAAGGGCATTGTAAGTGGCCTTTAGAATGGGGTTTGCATAATGAATTTCTACGAAGTGCAGAGTTAATAGATCTGTTCTTTCTTCTCATGGGGATTCTCATGCAATTATTTCCTCCCCCAGAAAGTTTAGAAATTTCAGGAAGCTTTCTTTTTTCTTTTCCTTTAAGACTCACTCCCACCCCCACTCAATAGCAGATACTCATAGTGTCTGATCTATAGGTCTCATATACCTGCCATGGCTGAAATTACTACAATTAAATCATTCTTCACAAATAACAGGATGTGGCTGGGTTTAAGCAGCTGAGCAAGATTGGCATTGACCAATGACCGTTGTGTTTCAGGCAGGGCCATTTGACTGTATTAATGACTCCTGATTTGGAGTCCCATGTCAGGGATGTGGAGAAAGGCAGGAAAGATTTGAGGCACTGATACACTAAAATTCTCTTACTTAGAAGTCACAGATCTAACTATCTAGCATTGCAGGTGATGTAATTGTGAGCTGGTTGTTCAGAATGAACTTGAAAATGTGCAGGTGGTGGGTGGCAGAAGGGGAAACATATTTTGAGAGGAAGAAGTGATACTGAATGCCAGGATAAACAGTGTTTTGTTATTGCTGTACAGCAGTCAGACAAAAAAATAGAGCTTTTCTGGAGAATTAATATTTCTTGTCTTTTGGTTTTTTTGTTGTTTTTTTTTAAACCTGAACCGGACTGTCTTACTAGGAATAGAGACACAAGGCACAGGTGAGTAAAACACGGTAATGCAAATATGTGAACCATGTTCAAGGAAATACCCTTAGAAAAGTCTTGACTTGTAAACATCCTGATATAGAGAAACTCACAATTTAATAAATGTAAATGCTAATCAAATTCACCCTTAAGGTCGTTTGATTTTTTCCCTTTGAAGGAAACATATCAGCTGATTCTGTCAACTGATTGGTCCTAAAATCAATTGATCACCAACCAGAGATGGAGAAGTTTGAACCTGCAAGCTGGGATGTTGTCCAGAGCTGTCATACAGTTTTCATGTTATGCTTGTATGATCGTAGATAAAGCTAGACAAGCAAGCTGGGGGTTTAGCAATGAAGAAATAGAAGACTTCAGAGTCCCCCAAGAACCCATGCTTTAGAGGTTCTAGGATGTCTGAGCTTTAAAAGCTGCCATAGTTACAAGGTGTGCACCAAGAACAAGGCAGTACCAAAGCACATTGCATCTCCTTCTTTGCTTCCTCCAGCTACAGCAAGTTACTTCTCCCATTTCTATGTAACATTTTGACATTGCAATGTGAAGTCTGTCTTTTTGTTTTTCTTTTTTTTTTTTTTAAGAATTAATGTTGAAATGTTGGAAACTGGACTTATGTAACCTACAGCAAGGTATTACAGTCCACCTGCGGAAGTGGCATTGCAGGCTAGGAAGAGAGAGCAAGGCACCGAGACACTGTGCACCCTTAGGAGCAAACTTCAGGAATTTCAGTATATGAGATAAATAAACCACTGAGGCTGATGACTGCATGGCATAGCAGGAAGTGCTGCATGGACTGAGTGTATGTCTTGCAGACTGAAAGCGCTGGTCAGAATTAATTGATGTAGCCGCTAGAATGCTATTGAATACTATAGATTATTTGCCAGCCTGCTTGTAGATGATGTCATATTTCATATATTTTACAATGAAAGGTTAATAAAAATGAATAATTCCTAGCTTATAAGTGCAAGGTTTTTATATTTTAGCTGAAGGGTCATTTCCATTTGCCTTTATGCTAAACTGATCAGTATCTTTGTACACTGATGAAAAGAAGTAAATTGAATGTACTTATTCTATAGTGCATTCAGACCTTCATTCAGGTTTTTAATTTGGGGGTTTCTTTGGAAAGTAGAGTTTTTTAAATACCTTCTCATTAGAACAGTTTTTGTTTTTTTTTCTAAGAGCTTAAGCCTTAATTAAATCAAATTGTGAGAATGCACAAGTACCGCAGCCCTATTAATTACAATAATAATTATTTCTATCCATATCCTGTCCAAGTGTAATCTGAGGAAGATCTAAGGAAGTAAATTGAAGTTATTGTAGTCCTTGAGGTTATGGAAAAGCACTCATCAGTCCCAGTGTATGCTGTTCTGTTCAGGCTTTAATGGCCACAGTGAGGATGACTACAGGGTCATTCATGTCTTGGACATTTCTGTGATATCCACATACCTGGGAGAAACAGCTGAATTCTGTCAGAGGCTTGTGACAGTCCCAGAAGGAAAAGGCTTAAAATCCAAGTCCTCCACACAATCTCTAGTCTGCAGAACAGGAGAGAAAAAGAAGTTTTTGCCAGAACAAAGAAAATACGATGTAAAAAAGGGGTAGTGCTGGGAGACTAGGAGACAGAGAAGAGACAGTCCTTGATTTAAAGGACTGATTAAAAACAATTCATCCTGTACAGTTTTCTGAACTTTGTCATCAAACTTTTAATAAGATCTAACCAAGGTGTTTGGTAACTGGTCAAATGGAAACCAAGCTTTGAGGTTACAGGGATGAACTGTACGACAGGATATAATCACTTGTTCTGGAAAAGTGAATCGTGAATCTTAGGCTATTTTATGTAGGTTTTGATAGACTAATTTAAATAAGCTTGCATGTAGATTTGACTGCAAACTTCTGCAAAGATAAGGAGTGTTTGATTTTGTTCAATTTTTTGCTAATATTCTTTAAATTTAAACATTTTAGTATTCAAGGCTTTGAGCATAGATAACATCAAGAGTTTTCTAACAGCCGGCCTATTAAATGTAATGACAAGGATGATAGAAAATGTGTCTACAAGGAGGGTATATAATGACTCCTGGCTCTCTGCAGTTTCTACATGATGGAGAATATGTTTATTTAACATCTAGAATTCTCCTTGCAATTTTTTCATCAGCAATATTTTATTAAAAAGTCATTTTTTAGCTGTCCAGGCTGTTCTGAGTTTACTCCAGAGAGCACAAATGGCTCTCAAATGTTTTTAACAAATAATTTTATAATAATGATGGTGTGTAATTGACATTGAGTACCTTTAGCCCACATCCAGTTACTCGTTTTTCATGATGCTTTGGTTATCTCCCATTCCCCATATTTCCTTGAACTGGGTTTCACATCTGTTCCACAGATGTGGGAATGTCTCATTCCTTCTACTTCCCCCTTCTATCTTCTGTAGAAGCTTATGACTAAGGTCAGCATTAAGCTACTCTAGCTGGTGACCCAAAGGTGTTGAGTAGTTTCTGTCCCTTTTTGAATGGAAAATGAGAAATGAAATAGGCCCACGCTCTATCACATTTATCACAGTTACAGCATCGGCCTAATTGCTAATAAATCAAATAAAGATTTCAACTGATTGTCTGTTAGGGGTTTCTTAGCAATATTTAGAGTGGTCAGAATGCTAAGATAATAGATATGTTGAATATTTTTACATTGTTTTGCAACGTTGTTTGCCGAGGGAGTGCAGTCAAACAGATGATTAATAAGGCTTTGTGTCTGCATCAGCCAAGCAAAAGCTTCATTTTTAAAGAGGCTACAGCAACCCAGACTCTGACAGTAAAGTCAGCATCATTTCAGACATTATGTAGCTGTCCTGGGATCTCTACCAGTTCTTCAGCTCTGTTTTGGCTGGATTCTTCCTGTCCTGATTTGTCGTGGTACAGGAAACTGGGCTCGGCAGAGCACACTGCCAAAGCCACTATGAGCAAAACTGACAAAACTCATAGAGCTCATTTCTTAACTTAGTTGCAAAACTCTAGGTGCTAGCAGCATTTTATTAAGATGGAGATTTGACTATCTTCTAATCTACATAGCAGTCCCTAAGAGGGTTTATATAGAACAGCTGCATGAAGAGTGACAGGAGCACCATGTCTCGTACAGGCAGCACTCAGCCATCACCTCCTTAGGCGAAACTCAACAGCAGTAAAATACTGCCTGAGACCTGAACCATACACCAAGTTTTGGCCACCCTCCATTTTCAGTAATGGTCTGAGTGGTCTGAAGGAGCTACACCCATCCAGGGTCTGTTTTATTATCAGGACTACAGTGCAGTCTCACCAGGTTTGAGCCCAGGCACTTTCCTCAAATGGGAAATTAACTTTGCACTCAAAACGAAGCAAAAAGTCATACTTGCTAGTAAGATGAAGCCCAGTTTTTCTGATTGGAATTTATAATCCTCACCATTTAATTAACGTATGTAAATATTTTTTTAAATAGCATTTTATAAGCTCAATAAGGCACTTCGGTGCATGAATTATGGTGTATTAATTCATGCCTAGTTGCACTGACAGTGCTTGGCCTTCTGCCTCGCTCCTGACAATACAGTCGGCATGAATTAAGGTGCCATATTTCATACCTTCGTATTTCCTAAGGTTTAGAAACGGATAAAAATAACCAAGAGTGAGTAGCAGTCCCTGTGCAGAGCAATCTATGATTCATTTTGCTGCAAGTCAGATGTGTTTTCAATGCCAAGAGTACTAAAACAGAATAGGTATAGGAAAAAAAATGACCTTGCTTTTGAAAGTAATAATTATTAAGTAAGCTGAAGTCGCTTCAATTAGCTTTACACTGGGTCTCTTGGTCCTCATGGCCATACCAACTCCAGCAGTACTACTGTGGAGGAGCTCACTATCCGACACAAACTAGGATGGGCAGGCTCTACAGCTGCTTCTACATTGGTGCTTGGATGAGCTGCACGATAGCTGGTCTTGTTTATAGTTCTCATCTCCAATTCACAGCAGAATTAAATAGGAGTATACAAGCTTTTGGCTACCATGAACAACAACTAATAAGAAAAAATAATACTTTTGTTGTTCTTCTTTTCTAGTACAAGTCCCGCACATAAATATTACTTGGCTGTTGACCCAGTGTCAGAATCCCTTTACTTGTCAGATACCAATACCAGAAGAGTTTACAAAGCAAAATCACTCATTGAAACAAAGGACCTGGCCAAAAACGTGGATGTGGTGGCAGGAACAGGTGATCAGTGCCTCCCATTTGACCAGAGTCACTGTGGAGATGGTGGGAAGGCATCAGAGGCATCTCTCAACAGCCCACGAGGTAAGAAAAGAGCATGTCTGAAGTATGTGGTGGTCAGCTGTTATTTCCCTACATTCAGCAACATTCATTGAATGTTGTTGGAGAGCAAATATTGGATGTGAGCAGAGTGAGAGCTGGGTGGTGGTTTTAGCAGTGATGACAGTGGGGCACTTGTACTTATGAGCACAGCATATAGGCTCCTGTTCATCACTGGTGGAAATGTACAGATGCTGGTGGTGACTGTGTTGATAAAGAGTGCTTTGTAGCTGAGAAATTGCTCTATCAAATAGCGTTATTATACTCTTTCTATCTGTTGTAGTTTCAATGGAAATAAAGAGGAGGCATTACTTTCACACAAATAATTTATACTGTGGGAGAGGTGATTCATTGTAACATGTTTATTCCAGATCATTTTGGGTACCCTGTCCCTAGAATTTTTCAAGCCCAAGTGGGTGGGGGCTTTGGGTAGCCTGATCAAGTGGGAAATGTCCCTGCCACCTGTGGTGCAGCTGGATCACAGTTGGATGCTCTTTAAGGTACCTTCCAACCCACATCCCATGGTTCTGTCATTCTACGTACTCCTTCCTTGTTTGTTACACTCCTATTTAAGTACCTTTCTATTGCAGGGTAGCAGCATTTAATCATATTTTACTTCTAAGCAAATAGTATTGTTGTATTTTTTCTGTTTTGTTTTTTATACATTCAGGTGACTCAGGTCAGTGGAGCTTATTTATACATTTCAAGTGTGGTCTTTTTAAATCAAACAGACAGTAGGATCAAGTATACTGAGAAATCCAGTTTGTCCTTCCCCATTAGATGCACTTTCCAAAATAGGAGCTCCACATGAAGGGGGCATTTTGCTGCAGCCATTCTTTCAGAGTTCATTCTGTATTGTCACAGGCAAAATGCACCTGATGCCTCAAATCCCCACTAGTGGCATAATTAATCACCTCACAAGGTACATTAAAACTGCAGTTTGCATTAGAATTGAGATGGAGGCTCTGGATTTGGTCGTTTAAACAAGCTGATCAACCTCAGCTCCTGCTGAGATCCCTGGAACAGAGGATAAGCAGCAGCTCGGATGGCAGAGCCTGTAAGTGGGCTTTTAGCAAGCTCCCCCTGCAGCACACCGCTGCTCCTAATGACTAGCTCTGAGGAATTATTTTTCTTGAGCTAATAAAGGAAGGCTTGTGTATCAGTAGGAAATTAGAATGTATGTACAGACAAACATTTCTAGGGCAAGCAAATAATCCTGTTTTAAGGCTTAGCAAGTGACACATTTTAATTATAGATAGAGCAACTTCAACATGTCTTTAATGATGGAAGTTAAGTGTGAGACGAGAACAAATAAATGTTAATCTTCTGGCAGCTAATTAATGCTATGAATCAATTCTAAAAATAGTTGAGAAGAAAGGTTTTTGCATCCTTTAGCAGGAAAATAATCAATCTATTGTTGTTGGTTACAATTGATTATATCTAATTACAATACAATTCATTGTTTCATTGTACCTTCTTCCCAGACAGTATCTTGGTGAAAATTTGTAACATATCTACTTATAAAAATATGCATGCATAGCTGTTTTCCTCAACAGGTTCTAGTCATAAAGACAGTAAGAGGAATAAAAAGTATAATTCATGAGTGCTGGGGCAGACAGCAAAAATTAAGAAATTAACCATAAACAGACAATGGCTCAGACATTGGCAAATTCAGGTAATGGCTCCCAGCTGATATACACATCTACATGATGTCAGCTTAAATTGAAATTATTTTCTATGTTTTCTATTTCATTTTCTATGCTCTGGGTTTTGTATTTCCATTTGAAGTCATTATGGAGTGTCACCTTCCCCTTGTCGTGCAGGGGATAACACGACATCAACCCACCGTCACCAGCACAGTGCAGTGTTAGCTGTGCATTACCATGATGGCTTTATAAGTGCGTGTCCTTGTTTTCCACTACACAAAGACATTGAAAAATCTTGGAAGCAATAGAAAGTGCTTGCCTGGTGCCCACTTCTTAGCATTTATGAAAAAAAAAAATGAAAGACTTACATAGCTAAGAATAATTTAATGAATATTTTGGGTCATTCATTTGGTTTGTCGGTGGAATCATTATTAAGTTAGAAGATGCCACCTTTCTACTAAAATTACAATCAAAATGTAATTGTACATATTATTTCTAGAAGACAGGACACATTGACAGAGGTGTTGATGAGCCCAGAGATTCAGCAGCATCTTTTCCACATTTAAAGATATTTGAACAAAAAGCTACATAATGTTATGTAGTATTCAACCACAGAACCAAATGAATTACTTTAATTTTTCATCATCAGCAAGATTTTTTACAATCCAAAAATTTGTACCTCATCACGCAGATAAAGACAAAGTAATAGAAAAGGATATTAAGTATATTTAAATGCATTACTTGACAAGATATGTATTTATTATTAGGCTGGTGCAGAACTTTCTTCTGGCTTCATTTAGTCTATCTGCCTTATTTTTGCTCTGAATGTTCCCTTTTTCTGTAATAAATAAAGTACTTTTGTGTAGTAGAAAGGCAGTATCTAGTAGTTTAGTGGCTGACCTTGGTTGGTTACACCTCAGAAGTTGTATTCTCATTTCTGCTACCGACTGCTTGCAACTTTGAATAGAATCTTATCTATATGACTCCGTTTATCCACTTTTAAAATTGATAAGAAATAACTATTGTGTAATACTGTCGTGAAATTTAATCCTGTTTGGTAGCATCTTCAGAAGTATGGAAGTAAGTGGAAATTCATATACATTTATTTACTTCTCTGAAGGAATATTGCTAAAAGCACTAGTTTATCTGTTTTGAACTCAGGTTTTTCTACTTCAGTGAGCATAGAGGTAGGGTGTTTCCTTTGTTGTTCTGGTTTTCAGTTCACTTTTGGAGAGTCCTGAATAATTATTTGACAACTTAAGGCTTTCGTTGACTTTTGTGTCTAATTTTCGGGCATGGCTGACTTTGCCAAGTGACCAGGAACTGAATGTCAGACAGTAAAACATCATGGTCACACTAGTCAGTGATGATTTGATGATCCCCCAGCTTTCACTTCTCAGCTGACAAATGTGTGGGGCTTTATTCAGTCTGTTCCCACTTCTCCACGAAGAACTGGAGATGGGGCCTTTTGAATATTAATCTTGCACAATTGTGTGTTGGAGCTGACTTTGAAAGATGTTTTTAAACATGCATGGGTGATGTAGTTGAAACTTGAACTTCAATATATTATTTTTACTGCAACTTTCTTTAATTCTGTATAGAACTCAGACTAATGAGTCATGTAATAGATGACCAAGTACTTAAGCAAAATGTGAAATGGTACAAGGTGGGGTCATAAAGTAAGATATGTGACAAGCTGAACACATTTATTATACAAAAAGATATTGAAAATGAAGTAGTAACTACACAAGATATTAATCACTGACTCAATTCTAATATCTTGAACTTTACTAAGCAACGGATTTTAATTTTGGGGTGGGAATTCTGTTTGGTAGCTTGGGTTATTTTTTGATTAAAAAGTATTTATGGCATATCTAGTCACCAACGCTGGAACATTTAAACTGTCCTGAGTAATATTTATAATAGGGCACTAAGAAATAGCGTCCTGATTTTACTAGATTAGTCACTAAATTTTGGAGCAGTAAGCACTAAAATTAATAGCAATACCGAAGAGTTGTCTGCTTAACACTGCAAAGGCAATTTCTATATTGAAGGCATTAGATACTTACCATTAACCCTCTGAAACCAATGGGCTTTGCACATGTAAATGGGTTTGACTTTCCAGGCTTAAATGACAGAGGTGGTGAAAGGCTGAGACAATCAAGTTGCCAGTTTTTTGCTGAGATAGTGTTTCCACATCAGTGTAACCAAGAAAAGTGACTGAGATTAACATCTGATTTGAATTACTGTGTGTTTTGAGACAGTCTCAGGACGTGCACGCAGGACAACGAGCATGGGAGGGCAAACTAAGTAACTTATGTTGAACCAGCAAGTCCCTCCAATGAATGAGTCCTTCCAATGACTGAACAGTAAGTTACCAAAATGACTTACAACGTTTGGGAGCACAAGCACTAAGTCCAAAGAATTAACCATCTAAGCATCTGCAGTGCATGGTTTTTGACTGCTGGGTCCAGACCAGACTTTGGTAAGACAGGTGGTCACATCTGTGCTATGTGGAGAGTCACTGCTACAGAAGAAATTGACAACTTCATACAGGATTCAGCCTACCTGAATGTAGTGCAGTGACCCCAAAGCAGGCAGCAGGGAAACATAGAAGGCTAGGGTAAGTTTTAAAGTCCATGCATAAAAATAAGCATTCCACTCAGGCACATGACCGTGCAACACAAATGAAAGCTTAAATTAAAAATCAGTTCTGCAGCTTAGTTTTATGCATTTTGCTTGAAGTTATTTTAGTAAGGAAATACTACTAAAAGAATCATGGCTTTGAAAATGTGTTCTCTCCAGTAGCTTACATCCTGCAATAATCAGTCTTCTTGCTCACCATCTGCAGCACTTCTTTCTAAAGTAAATAAAGCTGCAAGAACAACTGCTCAGAATTAAACCTTTACATTTGTCAAATCACAGTAGGCCATTTAGGGCCTGATCCTGCTCAGCTGGAGATTCCCCTTTGCTCCAATAGGATACAGACCAAATTCCTAGTATACTCTCTCATGAAAACAAGATTCCTTCATAGTTAATCTCCTGTTAATTCATCAATCTTTACCATTTTATAAATTCATAGGAGCTTTTGAAACCTTTCACGCAATTCAAAATGAAAAGCAGAATGTTTCAGCAGCAACTTGTAAAGAATAAACCAAGTTGCAGCTTGAAATCATCAGTAGTAAAAAATACATCTCATGCCATTTTTGATTCAGCAAAATGTATTATTTTTCTTCAGCAGCCTTGGTTACCTATGGTTTCAGAGGCCTGTAGAACCTAAGTGGATTTTTTGGGGAAAGTATGTTTTCCTAAACTTGCTCCAGCCTTCGTTTGAATGCATTAGTTGTTCATCTTTATGCTAACCACTGTCAGCAGTAAGCGTGACCCCAGCCGTCATGTCTCTGACTAGAAGCAGGACATTGTGGAGTCAATAGTTAAAAACGCTGTTTGCTTCAGCTCTGCTGCTCCACATCTCCAAAGAGACCAACAGTGAAGTGCAAGTCATGTTCCAGCTGACAAAGAATTGTTAATTTTGCCGCTAGTACTAAGACAGTAACGAAGTAAAGATGACAAAGATCACAAAGCACCAGACTGCAAATCATTTGAATCATATTTTGAGTGGTGTATTATGGTAACATATAAATAACTAATTGCATAAAATTGCTTTAGTAGTTTCTAGATGGCAGCTTTAATTAAAAGCACCGGAGACATTTAGAAGTTTAGAAATAGATGGCATGTAATTTGCCCTTTTACCAACCATAAAATGGTAATTAACCAATTTGATTCACTTCTTCCTATTAAAAGTTTTATGAGAATCACAAGTTTCTTCTAAATACAATTTTTCTCCGGCTGAAGGTGGCATTCTCTTTTATCAGTCCTCACCAGTGGTTTTAGATGTTCATGTATAAACTCTTCAGAAGCTTAATTGGAAGTTTGCAATGTGAAATGATCATTTGCAAAGTTTTTAGCTGAGTGGAAAGTGTAAATATTCAGAAGAAGGTAGTACGTAGCTCTAGCTGTTGTTCACTGCCGTGTTCTGAAAAGGATTTGTTCCCAGAAAGGTTCTTAAAACATGACTGTGGTCTATGACAGAAGGCAGAAAGAATCTGTCTTAATTGGGAACTGGCTGTATTAATTTTAATCTGCATTTTCCAATTTAATTATAAATCCACCATGAGTTTAGCTCCATTAATGATGCAAGGCCAAGTTTCAAGAGTGAAAGTAAAGGTCAGATCTATAACATTCATATGTAACTTGAATTTATACCTATGGGAGCTACACACAGAAGTGATCAGTTAACTTTCAAAGTGTTATTTGCATTTTTAATAGCATATGTATGCACACTAAGATCTGTCAGGAGAAATAACCCTGTACCAAAATCACTCCTCAGAGCACATAACAGGAGATAGAACAGTCAGACTTCTATGTACATCGTGGCTGTAACGAGCCCATCCAAGTATTATTTTGTGCAGAAAACAGAAAGAGCAAAACTTCTGCTGCTGTCCTTTTCGTGGTGGTGCTTCGTAGCCACGTGATCACACCAGCAGCACTCCATTGCTAAATGTTGGTTAGCAGAATTAAAATGACAGAGCAAAGCAACATCTAAGAACCACCATTCCCACTGAGTGAGCTGTGACAACGCTTACACCCAGAGCAAATCATCACACATTGCATACACGTGGTTCCTCTACTTCCTCAATGATTAAACATTACACTGTACGTCTGAAAAGGATTCAGATAAGCTCTTGGAGTACGGATTAGGTGAAGCATCATAGAAGATGTGATCAGGAACATTAATGGATCCAGCTGTAACAATGGATAAACTGGGGCAGCTGAGTCACAAATCTGTGTTTTGTTTTTGAATGGATGCCTTACACAGGGCATTTCTCAATACGTTTTAAATGCATAAGTAATTGTTGCAGAATGGCAAAGTCACATTATTTTAGTATATAGGGGTGAGCACAGGTCCACTGTGGAACATCTGTATGCTAGTACTTGAATAAACTTAGCTAAACTTAGCCGAGTTAGCTAAATTTGTCATCTTTTATTATATATATTTTTATATATACATATATATAAATGCCTTTTTAGGCATTTATCATCTTTTGCTCAAATACAGAAGACATGGGTTTGTTTATGCCACACTGGCATATGTATCCCCCTGCAGATAGCCTGCCTTTCTGCCATAGCTGGAAAGTAAAATGTGTGTTGTTACTGCAAAAAGATCTTTGGTTTTCTTGTATAGGCAGTGTTTGAAATCAGTCCATTCAACAACACAGCTGAGTAGCTTTGTTTCATTTTTGCATAATTTCTGACTTTTACATAATGGCTGGTTTGCAGCCAACAGAGCCATCTGCTTGCAGGGAAATTGCGTAAAACAAGATGCACTTGCCCTGATGATGGATCCTGGCCTTGGTTATCCATGACATGGATCCGGCCCAGGTGAGCAGCACTGCTCCTTGCTGCCCATGCAAAGGCAGGCCCCAAGGCACAGCAGCTGTGCTGTAGGTCCCACCCACATCAGCTTTCTCACTTCAAAGCATGAACTATGCTGAAAAGCAAAGCAAGTCTCAGCTCATCTTTCTGTGTCTGATATACCAACTGATACAGCTCCATAAGGCATTATCAGGAAGGCTAGAAGCACCTCCACAATCGCTGCTGCATTCACACACCATCCATACCACAGCAAGGCTTTTTTTCCCCCCTTCCATCAGAGGGATCCTTGAAGAGACTTCCAAGAAAGTTGCAAGAGTTAAGGGGCTGGATCTGAAGAGACACATCCAAGAAGAAATCCTAACGTGGTTTCCTAACAGCTTTTTCACTTTCTAATCCATTGGCACTCTTTAACTTTACCATGCAGCACTTCTGAGAGCAGTGCAGAGCCCAGAAAGGATCTCAGGTAGGCAGAGTGCCTCAGCAAGAGCAGAAGATACCCAAGAGCTCCCTCTGCTCTGTGGCCCCACACTGTGGTAGGAGGAGGTGTGAATATAGCCCTTCTCATTTACACATGTACAAACCAAAGATCGGGTCATGAAACCTAGGCCATCAGTCTGCATGACATAGGGGAAAGGCAAGCCCTGTAACCTGCTGGCCTCTCAGTAGAGACTGGTGTTGATGTTATTCCTGCTCTCTGCTAGAAAAGCATCCATGGGTGATTTATTCTGGGGCTCTGCCATTGGGTGGCATTGGCACTATAAGAGGCAGCCCGAAGGCCAGACACGCTTCCAGCTGCCAGATGCACATGTACCCAGGGGCCTGGAGGGACTGTCAGCCTCACAGATCTGTGTGATGCCCATCACAGCTGCCTGCTCCTGCCTCTGTCCCCCACACTGTTTCCCCCCCACCCTCAGCTACCACTGCTCCTATGTATATAAAGAAGTGAAATGGCAGGAAGATGGACTAGGAGATGGGGGAAAAGTTATTTTTTTCTTTTTTTTTCTTACGTAATGGTGTATGGAATTGCTGCATGATATCCTTAGCTGGCAGGCAGACAAGTATTTTGTAAACTCGGAGAACATGCAGCCTTCAGTTGTGCTAAATGCAGGGGACAAAAATCAAGAACCATATAAGCCACTGTCCAAACCATCTGTTCAAGCCCTCTGCCTTTCATTTCTGTGTAGCAGAACATAAATTCATTATTAAAATAGCTTGGCTGTGCGCAGCAGCTGCTATAATTGCAAGTTATGCAACTTTAAATGGGAAATTATGAAGTAGTTTAAAGCAAGAAACTGAGCAGGTTTAGTATTTCACAAACCTAACATGAATAGAAGTGCTCTTCTAGCTATTTTCAACATTTCAGGAAAGAAAGATCCTACATACATTTCGCGCAATATAGAAACATCTGACAAATATTGAAGCAGGAAGAAATGAGGAAAAAATATTAGACTGGGATAGACCAGGGTCAGGCATAAGTTGTGATACAGAGGCAGCACACGCTGCTGGTGGGAGACAGCAAGCACTCTGTGCTCCAGTTTCCCCATGAAATACAGAAAATATGGAAATACAGAAGACCGTGAACTCCGCAGTGCCCTCGTGTTTGTTTCAGGCTCCATTTCTCCTTTGCAGTGTAGCGATGCTACAGCTAATGCAGGCCCAGCAGCGCCAGCTCTTGGCTGAAGCTGGTCTTGTCATGAGACTGGTTCCAGTCGGTGACCCTGTGCTTTGGGCCACACCACACTGCAGTCCATTCTGCAGCACAGGTATTATTCCTTCCACCTGGTAAGCAGAGCCCATTTTGTACCATTGGTACGTATAGCCACCGCACTGCAAAAGTCATTCTTGCTTTCTGTTGGTGTTTCCTCCTTGCTCAGATGCACCAGGAAGTCACACAATGCTGTAATACAAAAATTTGCTTCTGCAGGAAAGTGGAAAATGAAGAAAAATCAAGTGCAAGATAAGCTTTCCGAAAAGCTGATCTTGTCCTGCTCTGTGATGAAGGCCGTGAAGCCGCTGAGCATAATTTTATGTTATATACATGACAAGAAAAGCATCTGCTGCTTTGTTCTGTTTCTTCCTTATATTTTCCTTCTTTCTGTGAGTCAGAGACAGTCTGATGTCAGGATAAGATCTTTCCATATACAATTCGTATAAGCCTCAAATAAGTAATAGGTAGAAAAAAACTGAGTCGTTCTCATTTTAATCCTCTGATTTTCAGAACCTTAAGAGGAGAGAAAATATTTCTTTAATCTAGAAAATGTCAATGCTAACTTTTTTTTCACCCTTTCCTTTCATCTAGGTATCACTATAGATAAGCATGGATTTATTTATTTCGTTGACGGTACCATGATTCGGAAAATTGATGAGAATGGTGTGATCACAACAATAATAGGTTCCAACGGCCTCACATCAACCCAGCCATTGAGCTGTGACTCCGGAATGGACATCACTCAGGTAGGCGCCTGGTTTTTTGTGTGTTTTGTCACTCTTCTACACAGTGTGGAGACAGAAGGATTGGTTTCTTGTACAAGGATTATACATCAGAATATGCCAGATGAATCAGGTAACTCTGAACTGCACAGTGTGGAGTGAATCTTTCATTCACATTATTATTTCAAGGTGTATTATATAAATGTATAAGGTGTATTACGTAAATGCAAAACTGTGTGTTTGATTTTATCCAGGAGTTTTCATGCGAGTGTGTAGAGAGTATATAATGAATATATACTGCTTTGGAAAGTTGCTAGCTAATTTCAGATACAGCTTCCTAGGAGTTTATGGGATGTTCAAAGTATTTGCCTTTAGTCCAGTATTCAGACTGATTTGCTTGAACTGCTAAATGGAAAAAATACATATCCTGTTGACATCTAAGTCTGTTCTAAATCATGGAAGAGCATTACAGTATGTAATTACAAAACAGCAGTAGTGTACTGAAGCTGCTGCCTTTCAGTGTGTTTCTCCAAGTGCTTTTTAGTTCTTATTTGAAGAGCAGCGTAAAAGAAATTGAACTAAAGCATCCTTACAGTCTCTCTAGTATACACTAAAAAAGATAAATAGATAATCATGAAGGAACATAAATAGTACTCCTGGCTAGTCAGTGAGCCACCCTTATGGACAGCACAAGGAAGGAATTGGCCTTTACCAAGAAATGCTTGAATTAATCAGTTTCAAAATAGGGAAAAACAGAAAAACAGTACTTAAAGAAAATGTGAGGCATTCATGTAGCATACAGAGGGTATATTATGGACTGTGAAAGCTAATAACCACCATCCTGTTGATTTTGCATTTTGTTTTCTCCCTGCCCTTCCCTCAGTCTTTCACAATTGCAAAATCACAGCTAAAATATACTGCATGACAGTGGTAAGAACTTGCTCCTAGATTCTGAATAGAGTTTGAATTACAGCAGTAAAAATGTACATGTGGAATATGGAGCCAATGCCTTGGATCATTTTTATCAAATTTCACAAGGACAAACCATGGAATATAGTGCTACTGTCACAGCAGCACCTGAGGATTGTATTTCTAGGGTCAAAACTGAAGACAGTGTCCTTGTTCCACTTTACATGTCACTAAGCATTTGAAAATGCAGGACAGGGAAATGATAGATATACCTTCTTATTTTCTCTGGTTCAGTAGATATGTAGCTTTTCTATGTAAAGCAGAACAGGGTCAGTTGAGTTAGCTGTGCTAAGCCCAAGCTTAACTAGCCTAGTAGTTGTCTTAAGGACATGTTGCTTGTGGGCACCTTGACTTCTGCTCCGGCACCTCGTCTTGTAGGATAGCCAGTCCTGCAGATGATGAGCAGGAACCCACTGAAGCAACCAGTATTCCACAGCTGGAGGCACTGACTCTCCGCTCCACTGCTGCAGACCTGCTGGCAGGAGCCATGCTTCATGGAACTTATTGCTGCCTGAAGCACGTTTGCTTGCTTCTTGGATACACATAACAAATGCCTGGGGCATCAGTAACCAGATCAGAGATCTTGGAGGGATGTGGAATGGAGCCAGGTGCATCGTCTGCTCCCTGCCTCCTCCTTGTGGCACACGTCGAAGGCTGTACACATAACTGCTTTTTTGGTCATATAATTTGCAAGTGTGTATTTATGTGCAAAGTTTTGCTTATTTCCCTCATTTTGCTCAGTAACAAAATGTCTCACTAGATCTGAAATGTGATGCTTCATGCTGATGGGTTTGTATTCCTTTTTAAAAAATACAAACACCCTTTAGCAAATTACTTTCAACAGGGGGTCTGGCAAATATGGAGATAAAATGGCTTTGTTTTTAACATGAAAATGAAGTTGAAAAGGTAAACTCTTCAGGTTGAAATCAAACGTATCGAAGTTGTAAGTAGCTCTGTCCTCTAAAATCTTGTTTTAGTGTGGGCTGGCTACTTGCTGGAAACAGATTTGGTTTACCTTAGTCTGCAGTACAGGCCCAGGGCCATGGAGAAAAAACTTCGGCAAAAATCACAGACGGTGAGATTATCTTCAGATAAACTGAGAATGCGTGTCAGTAAATATTCGAAACAACAAAATAAATGATGGCATATTAAATCAGCCATTAAATAAAACCTAAAAAGCAGCAAAGCAAGATGTACTAATAATTGCTGTCTAATTCTCTGTCACTGGTAGGCGAACTAACATTGCTAGCAATCTGCAGTATAGATGTACATGTTGCTTAAGGAAGCATTTCTTGTTTGCAACATTTATTCTGTGGGTTCCTAAGTGATTCTTCTTATTGAAGTTTTTTGCAAAATCCAGAATTTTGAGTATTTTCACATATCTTGGAAAGCACAGATGCTAAATGAATACCTGGAATGCATGTTCTGAAAAGTAGCTCTATCAGATTTGCTTGATAGGGTGTCTTTGTTGTTTTTTTTTTATAATTGTTGCTGATAACCAGAAATCTGAGAAATAATCGCATCCCACTGAATCAAGCATGTTAATCTGAAATTATATCTAAGGAAATAAGGGATATTTTCACTTAGTCAAAATAAATTTGTGTCCTTGCAAGACCACTGAGTTTATTCCAGCTCGGCATCAACAGTAATGCAAAACAAATTTGGCCATCTCCAGTTAGATAGTTTTTTGGCTAAATTACAAGTGGCATCCAAATCAAGAGAGTGTGGGTTGCTCACAAATTGTGTGTTTAGAGGGACTTACGAAATAGGCAAATAAAATCAATTCTCAAAGCTAAATTTGCTCTGACAATAAAATCAACAACTTGCTCAAAATCAATATATCTTGATTTACTGAAATACTAAAATGTACTCTTGAAGTAAACACATAGAATAACTGCCTGTTCTGAAAACTACTATAAATGACATGCTTTCACTTTAAGGCATTCACTTTAATATATGAGTTGATTATGAAAGTATTTAATCATTTATTCCAATATCAGGTTTGACAGAAACACATCTTTCTAATCACTCTCTGTTTGTTATTCAGTGCTTTCTCATTCTTAAGAGAGAATTTTGTATTCATAACAGATAGGGGTGGGGGTAAGGACAGCTGGGGTTGAAAAGATTATGTGTTGTGGCAAACAAACTACCCAGCTTTGACTAATTGCTTTGATCTCATACTTCACTCTGAGGGTGTTAATCTGAATTTAGAAGGAACAGGACGTTAGGTTGAAGTATTGATATGGTATTCTGGTCTCCTCAGCACTGTTTCTGCATGTACAAAGCTGGCTTGAGTGACTTCTCAGCACAGTGCAAGTTCATTTGTTAATGAGAAGCCCATCTAAAGAAAGCTGCACGTCATAACCAGATCTGTGAGCATGCCTTACACATGTATATGTACTCAGCACTCACCACGGGTGCCAAAATTTTGGTGGTCACCTACATTAAGGTCAGCTATCTGGTAGCACTTTGTAGTGCTAGCCATCCTTTTTGTAAATGCTGACCCCAGAACTGTGAATATTGCCACATGAATAAGGGCTAAACTTTTAAGATAAAACATTTTTCAAGAATATTTCAATATTCTTGAATATTTCAAAAAGAGCTGCTAGTGTTCCCTCAATCTGTGAGTGTAAATATTCACCTCACTAATATACGGCGAATCAGGATCTTTGGCTGATTTCCAACAGATTTGCAGAGGAAAATTGCCTTCAGAGCAATTAAATTCCTACAAGTCCCATACAAAATATTAATCCAGTTACGGGAGAAAGACCTGAAGTGCCCTTTCAAAAGGAAATATTGCAGCACGGGCTTTCTTTTATTAAACTCTAGAGAATCCACTCAGGATCTAATAAATGCCCCATTCACGGGAAGAGCTTCGTTTGGTGCTTGGATTTTATTAAACTCCCAAGTCAGGCAGCCATGAGACACAAGTCTTTAGGAAACTGGACTTCATTAGATCCAGTGTTCCTAGAAGTTATACTGACATGGTGGGAGGTTTTGTGTCAAAGGAAATGTATTTCAGCTCAGGCTGAGCAATAAGCTTTCTTTCTCTTCTGCCTCCATTGCTTTGGTGAGAGCCGAGGAGGGAATTAGCAGATATTTCTACCATCTTGCAATTTCACCCTCTATCTTTCCTCCCATGAGAAATATGTGGGCTGAATTTCCACCACTCTGAACCTCGAGTCATTTATAATTTTGCAGTCAGTGTTTGGGAACAGCGTAAACCAATCTTGAGCACATTCCCTGCGAATGAAGAGACTAAACGTTTGCAAGGAAACAGAAAATGAATCCCAAGAGCTTTCTCTTAGCCTGAAACCATGGCCTTGTTCTCAAGCTGATGTCAGTCCCAGCAGGCATGAGTCTGTGCCAAAGCAATAGCTCCGGCCTGATTGATGGTGTTAATAACTGTCACTGCTGTGTTGCAAAATGAAAGGTCTGGTTTGAAGACTTTTTCTTGACATTTGCACTTCATCAGCTTTTGTTCAGCAGTTCTCCGTGTGAGGGAACCATCTATATTGTGTTGCTTCACATAAACTTCAGTGACACTGCAAAATGTTTTGCTCCCTCATAAAAATGTGTCAGTGTTACTTATGTAGGCAATTTGCTTGCATAGGTCAAATTAAAAGGCACATTTCTAGAACAAGGTTTAAAGGGGAGTGACTAGACAGGGACCCACACGTGGCATGAGTGCCACATCCTGGGCAGCCTACCTTGAACAAATGATGTGTAGGAGAGAGGAGAGAGCAGTAATTCTGCTGAAGACCCACATGAAACAGTAAAGAATGCTGAAAAGCGGGAGTACAGATGAGCAAAATCACTTTAAAATGTAGTTTATTTCTCAAAAATGCCAACACTGACATTGCTCCCACAGTCACACATGCTGCAGGCATTCCCCACCAGCATCTGCACAGGCACAGCACGCTTCAGTGGCGTTGTGGATGCCTTTTGAGCAGAACAAAAAGCTCCCAGGACGCGGTGACCTCAGCTGAGTGCAGCGATGAGGGGCTGCTCATCGGAGCAAGCAGCCTGAACAGGACTTTCCCTGAGTGCATTGGAAGCAGGAAAGGGAAATACAAAGACAAAACCATGATCTGATGAGCGAGTGGGAAGCAGAGGGAGCGAGCTACCAGCATGGAAACCAAATGGATTCCAGGCTGAATGCTTTCAAGCCAGGGTGAGGGTAGGATAGCACAAACCAGCTAAAGGATTACGAAGAGCCCATTAATTAATTACTATTGCAGGCTGGAGGAAGACATACTGTCCCTGTAGGTGTTCCTCTATAAACATGACAGTATAAACTGCATTCTTATTAAAGCAGAAAGCACAGAATGCTCTCTTGCTGCCTTATTTTAGTGGTAGGTGTTTAATACTGTTGCTCTGTTAAAGAGCTACGTGCCATCAAAAAGCAATGGCTTGGTTCTCCCTATAGCAAAACTACTCTTGCTCTTGATCTGCTTTTAGTCCCCTACCTCTGCAAGGCTTTTGATACACTCTTCTAGTGTATTTAGTGTATCTAGTCTTTCTAGTGTATTGTAGTCTAAGTGTAATTAGTGCACCTAAAATATACAAAGTCTCTGTGCTGTCCATTTTAGTGCTTTGCAGAAGCACGTATTATATGTATGCTTGAAATCACTGAACTTAAAGCTCACAAAATGATGATTTACAGGATCTTTAATTTTGATCTGTGGTCTTCCTTTATAGGAGACGGTCAGAGCTTTCTTTGTTTTGTTATTTTTTTTCTGATCTTTGATGTATGAGGTAGTCCAGAAAAGCTGATAGTAGTCCAGAAAAGCCCTCCCTCAAATAATTAGTCCCTGTAACCAGAAACCTATACAAAATAATTCCAGTCATAATCGCGTTTGCAAGGAAAAGACTTTGCTAGCATCCATATTTTGAAGAAAAACCAAGCTGAAAGCTTCTTTAAGAAGGGTTCTTTAGGTAGAAGATAAAATAATATTTTCCTGGGGGTAGAGGAGAGGTTAAGTGGCCTCTCTTTAACAGGGACTGAGAGAAAGGAGGCTCATAGGATTAGGACTTCAGGTGGAAAAGAATCTGTGAGAGCTCATGAATCAAACTTGTAGGTGTATAATGTGATTTTCAGAATATCAAACAGAGAGCAGGATGGTTTCATCACACCTAATTTATATTCTAATCAAATTATTCTATCAGTGGATTTGAAATATTACTCATAGAAGTGAGATACCATGTGGTGAAGAAACGCTCCAATTTGTTCCTTAAAGTCCCAAGTGCTCTTTTTCTATTGGTCACCTGCAAAACAGCAATCTATTTCAATTACCTGCCATAAATAATGCATTACTACTGAGTAAAAATACTATGTACATTTTAATCAGCTTTCAGCACCCGCAGCCTTTTCCTTGGCTGTTGAGGCAGGAGGCACTGGACGCTTCATGTGAACCATGGCGAGGAGGAGTCGTGGCAGAGTGCTCTCATGGCTTTTACCTTACTTTTTGCTAGAGACAGATTGAATTTTATTTTATTTTTTTCCTAATGTGAGACTGGAGAAAGTAAGTCATGTCTACAAGATCTGGGTGCTGGCACAAAGGTAGCATCTCATGTTGGTGCTCTCAGGTGCTAGCAGGGCTGACCAGCACTGAGGACCTCCTGTTGCACTTTCCCAAGCAACTGATGTCTCTGGTTGCTGCATGTTTTAGTCCTTATGCACAAGTCATCTTTGATTATATCTCTTGTTTAAAGATGGTTTCAGTGCGACAGAATATGGTGATATTTATGGCAGGGTTGTCAGTGCTGAACTGCACTGCTGTAAATTTGTAGCACGGCTTTGCTGGGTTGGTGAGAGCCTGCAGTGGGTTGAGTTATATTGATGACTATATCTGACTTTTTCATCTGTTAAGAAGACATAGTGAACAAAATGTATGCATGAAGAATGAATTTATACTTACTATATACTGTAAATGCATATGTAAATATTTCCATTTGCAAGTATGTATATATGGGTTTTATATACCCTGCAGAGCTCCCTGCAGAGTTGTTCAGATATTGTAAGGCAATCACTGTCAACCTGGCGTTACCTGGAGGAAATGTGACTGTTGATGGCAGCATGCAGAAGCAAGCCAAGTAGGCATGATTTAAGAAATTAGTGCTTGGATGGAGTTGGTTACTGCTTCCACTGTTTCTTAGGATTGTCAGGGCTGGTAATGTGTGTGTATTGCTCTTCTCCTCTCACCACCCAACCCAATACAATCTGTGGAGTCAAAAGCACAAATTTTGCATGTTGTAAAGTGAGTTACTTCCGTTGGATCTGTCTTTATTGTCTCTATTCCAAGTATTTCAGGTTGCCCAGCATATTCAGCTTTGAGCATCTGGAAACATTGCACAGTGCTAGGGTGAGGGAGACCAAGTCTGGAGCTTCCATATAGGAGAGCGTGGAGGGCAGCAGTCTCCAGGGGTGATGGTGTGCTTCCTGCAGTGATGTATCACAGCCTACTGGTCAGTGAGGGCTGGTCTTTGAGATCTTGGTCTTTCCATCAGCAGATCAGAAGAAAGCATGTAGAAATTAAAGGAATAATACCAATGCATAAGTGATGGAGGTGGGGGGGGAGGGGAAGGGTAGGCGGGGAATAGGTATTCAGTTCTATTGTTGGGTCATTGAAATTTGTGGTGGCACACGGTTGCATTTGAAACTATAATAAGCAAATGTGGGAATGGTTGTATGACTGAAAGCGTTGCACCATGGTAACCGCTGGGAGGAGGTTCAGAAAAGGCAGCACGGTGATACTTCTGGTGTGCAAATTGCTCCAGGTGCTAAGAGAAACCTGGAAGGCTGTAGATTGTGTCAAAACAACACTGTAATAATAACTGCTTACAAAGGGCAGGGCTTTGAAGCATGTCAGCATGAGGGAACTCTAGAGAGTGCTGTTTCATTGCTATCTCGTACTTCTTGGGTCTCAGTGCTAGTTATAAACGAGGACTGGAAAGGTTCTAGCACCAGGAAGTGTTGCTTTGGAGGAATTAGTGATATCTCCAGTATTAATGTTTGGACTGAGTTATTCTTACAGGCTGCTGAAGTCAAATGAAAGCAAGCTGTGGCAGCCCCAGAAGTAAAATGGCAGGAGCTGCAGCCGGGGGTAGCAGCAAGGAGTGCCTGATTTCCCCTCTTCATGATACTGGTTTTGCTTTGGCATCTTTTCTACCATTGTTCCTCATGAGCAAAAATGAGAATAGAAACTGTGTCAGTGCAGGAAAAAAAGATGCAGATGTCAAGACAGAAGTTGGTTGTACCCATTTGTAGCCCGCTATACAGAGGTTATGTTTATGGCTGTGAATTATTAAATTTGGGACACAGAGAGATGCAAACAGAATGATAGAGAGCGCTATTTTATGCAGTATGTTACTCTGACAATAACACACACATTTACAAACAAATTAGCTAAAAATGTCTGAAGGACATTCAGCTTTTACGAACTGGGCCTCATCTCCTGCTGATAGATTCCTTTGGGATGGGTATTGCATGCAAAATGATACACTGCCTTGGAGGATAAATTTATGAAGTTTAGCAATGTAGGTCACATTGCAGGAAAATCATAAATGTCTGAACATCACTCAATAGCCATTCAATCAACTGCTTAAAGCAAAATGGAAAACTGAACAGCATGTAGCTGTCTCTGGTGAAAACTGGAGAAAGTCATGATATGATGTAAAACCCTCTAGGTCTTCCATCCATATGTATTTCTTTCTTCTTCTATTATACTTGCCAGTTCAGTTAGATTTCTGTGTCCACGTCACTGGAAGCAACAAAGCCAGTGTCTTTGGTGGTTAGTGTGAACAATAATAAGAACACTGAATTGTTCATGAAAGATACATCAAAAATAGAATGGATTGGAAGAGGTCAATGGTTGAAACTTGGAGCCTGAGAGCCAGAGATCCAAAACTTTGCTGGAGATATCAAGAACCATTCTGAAAATATCTTGAATTTCACTTGAGAGCATTAGTCCTAAAATTTGTTTCTGTATGCTTTTCTGGCATGATCTGATAATGCATATCCAAATATGCATCACAGCAGTAACAAATACCCTCAGTTGACAAAATGAGTGCCTGCTTACAGTTTCAAGCAAGGTTCAAAGACTCTCTGATGGGTTTTCTTGTGAGTACCCACTGAATGTAAATAATACTCTCACAGAAGGATTTCTGCGAGGAGTCAAGTTTGAGTTAGATTTATGATTTATTTTCAGACATTTTAAGTGAAGTCTCAAATTCTTGCTCTCAGAGGCATCGGCCTGCTTGAAATACTCTGTAATTCCTTCTGGGTGTTTAACGAAGTATTTTCTTCCTAACCTGTATAAACCACGAATGCTATGTTTAAACAGACTTAAATGGCTTAGGAATCTAAGTCCCATTGATCTTCATAGTCAATGGGCTTATGTGTTTCTAGATAATATTCTGTCTGTTATTAAATAAAGACAGTGTGAAACCTGTCCCCATAGAAATCAACTTTCCTATTGATTTAGTCAACCCAAGATTCCTCATGCAGTCTTTGAAGTTGTCAAGTAGGAAAAAAAAGATGATAAAAAAGAAATTATGGAACCAGAAGAGAGCTGGAAAGAGAAAGAACAGTGGAGCTTGCAGGAAGCAAAGCGGAGAGGAGTGTTGAAGGCTGGTGGTGTGGGCCTTCGCTCTGCGCTCCTCTGCTGGGCCTTCACCCACCGGAAATCACCGAGGGTAGGGGCAAGCTGGGGGAAGCATGCCTGCACCATGATCCCAGGGAATCAGAGTCTCAGAGCTCTGAGCTGCTTCTGTCAATGTGCCACAGCTGCTTGCCTAGCCTAGAGCAGCAAACAGCGGTCGTTAGGCTGCTAAACTCATTTATTTGGATTTTGCACTGGGGAACGATGAATGCATTGAGAGCAACGTTTGTGAAGTTTAGAGCAGGGACCGCTACAGCTGAACTGCATAATTCTGAATTTTGTAGTAGGCAGCGTCAGGAGCATGGGAAACAAAGGCTGGTTCCGAGTGGGAGGAAGCTGTAATCCCACCATGCCAAGTGCTCCCTGTGTCAGGATGCGTGAGCAGAGCTCTGTCTCTGTGCCATTAAGGAAGGAGATACGCTGACAATGTCAGTGTCAACAAAAGAGAGAGCCCAGAAGTGAGAGCAAACTGTCAGAAAATGATGAAAAAAATATCAGTGCTTGTCAACTGTGAGGAAATAGAAAGGAATATATATAGTGAGACATCGTGTAGAAAGTTCAGGGAAGCAGAACCAGGCTCCTCCAGCCTTGTAAGCTGTGTTCACCTCTAGAGCCCCACCTAAGCAAGTCCTTTTTCTGAGCCTTTGTACACAGGGGAGGAGGAGAAAGAAGGGGTTCAGCAGGAAGAGGAAAATACTGTTCCATATAGCAGTGGGGTGCGTACACTGCTGTGCTGGAAGCAACATCTGAAGTGAGTGTGGAGAGAAAGAGATGAGAGAATGAGGTTAGCAGCAAAAGAGAAACATAGAGGAGGCTGTGATGAGGTCTGCAAATGCGTATCGTAGAGCAGAATAAAGACAAAGCTAGCATAAATAGAAATGCTTGAGGCTGAGCAGTACCGATAGGAAGTACCCCATCAGTCAGAACTATCAGAAACAATTGGCATGAATTTTATGCTACTACATGAAATTGAATTAAAACATACAATCAGTTCATGGCAAGAAATCAAAGCAACTGTGAAGACTTCCTATGGATTTATGCAGTTTCTTTTAACCCACGATAAATGAAACTTACCCCAGTGAATTTTACCCCAGCACCTCAAACATTTAAGCTCTTGAAATCTGCATCTGTGGACAAGGATAAGTTTTTCCCTCATTACTTTCCTTGCTTTGATATGAACAGTAAAACGTGTTTCATCTGATTTCTGCAAAGTAACACCAAAATGCCACGGCTGTAAAATGTTGTGCAAAATGTGCAGAATGTTTTGGTCGTGTGGTCAAAACAGAAAGCAAAATGGTAGTCTTTGCTAATGCTGATGTGTGTCCGCGTGTGTCTCTGTGTGTTTAAGAGGTGTATGGGTGAATGCTCTGGTGTGAGTGCTACTTTGTGAAAAACTCACAATATTTGTTAGTTCCAATGTTCTGTTGCACAAAAGATATTTAGTTTTCACAACCAGATAGATAGGTAGGCAGATGGTTATACAGGCACATGCATATTGTTGCAAAAAAGAAAATATACCAACCATTCAAGCCCGAGAACTATTTAACTACCTAAATGTAGATCTCCCCATGAAAATGTATTTAAGTTGAAACCATTTCAGTGCATTTTGTATTTTCCAGAACACTTGACATGAAAAAAACCTGTTAGAAAGCCAGGCCAGTTGGTTTTAATTTTGCATCTCTCAAACCAGACACTGATTATTACCTATAGCTGGAGCCTTATGTTGACAGTTAAATGCTGGATTCCAGGAGAAGCTGACATGCTAATACTTACATGCAAAAGGTCTTATTGCTCAAGGGTTCACTTGTTTCCACAGTGATTTCCATGCATATGCTTAGTCTCCAGTGAACCAAACCAAGATTGTCACCTGAAAATTTCAGTGTGTGAAGTAAGGTATTGACTGCCGCTGAACAAATCTTATCTTTTTGCTTATAATGGGATAATCTGCAAAGCCATTTCTGTGCACTGCTTAAAAATAAAAACCCATCAAGTATAAGCAAACACACTTGGCAGTTGGCTCAATTTTTAATTATAAGAAAAATATACATCTATAGGAGAGGACTCTGCAGCTGAAGTGCTGCTTCAGATTAAAAAGTATTTTAACTGACTTAATATTCTAACCCTAACTGAGTGTTTGTCTGGAAAAACTTTTTAATAGGCATAGTCATATCAGATGAGAATTGAAGTGCTTCTCTGTAATATGTTTATTGGCTTTGAACGCAGCACAACTGATGGTTTGGTCACAAAAACCTGCCACAGGGCAGCTTGCTTTCAAAGAAAAGAAACAACCAGTGACTTTTCAAGGTAACAGTGAACCTGAGGGTGCACTTACACTTCAGCTTAAGCTGATTGAGGTGATTAGTTTTCAGCCAGACACGATTCCTGAACCCACACACCACAGGAGCAGGGAAAGCTCAGTGCTGCTGTGGGGACTGCAGGGGCAGATGAGGGGTGAGCAGCAGCCCCAGCTCACGCTCCTTTAATGCCATGAAGCCACATCCTGACTGGAGCAACACAGATTTCTTTCCAAATCTGAAATTTGGATTCAGAAACATTCTGCATTTTGCATTTGTTCGAACATTTGATTGCTTTTAATTGGTCTACATGGCCTTTTTTTCCCCTCCAGCAGCAAGTGGCAGCATTTTTTTTGCTGCAGTCTTTAGACAGGTACATGCTAGCTTTAATATTTTGCCTGGAATTAGACCATTAATACATCCACAACTGCTTTAAACCCAGGAATGAGTGCAGTCATCTTTCTGCGAGCTTTCCAGAGAGCTAGCTGGCAGGTCAGGTTTAGTAGCCAGAACTGTTTAGATGTCCTCAATTTAAATTTGATCTATTTTTATCATAATGCAGCTAGGTTTGCAGAAGCAATCAGTATGAAAGCAGTGCGCTTGCAGATAATGGCAGCTGTTAAGATCCAGCCTCGTCTTAGGTTTTAGGCACCTTGCTGCAAGTGAAATGGACATTTCCATAAAAGCTTATTCTACCTCAATAAACAAAACCAGCCTCAAATCAACCAGAGAAGAAGTTGTTTTGGTCCAGATCAGACGCTGTTTATCTGCAAGACACCAGACATACCTTCACAGTGGGAGGAATTCAATTTATTCACTGAGGCGAAGACAATGTGGCTGGTCTGTGAAGGCAAACCAGGTATTAAGATATGGCAGGTGCTATGCGTAGTTGTTATGGCAAAAGTAGGGAGTTTCAACCCAAAGTTTTTCCCACTAATAATCTAGTTACAGTTAATCACAGATTATTTTTACAGCAGAGCGATCTGTGAAGGGGGCGTTAAGGTGTCTGCCATTGCAAATAATCCATTCGGTTTGACAGGGCAATCAAATGTTCTGCACTGAAAGCACACTGCATGTTTCTACCCAAGTTTCCCACAGCCAGCCTCGTAGAGTTGGCATGTGCCTGAAGGTTTGTTCAGGTTCCATCGAGCTCTCAGCTGAAATGGGGAAGGCACGCGCTAGCAGCTCAGTGTCCAGCAGCCCGGACGTGTTGGGTGGGACACACAGTTCAGCACCTTTATGGGAGGAATCTGCTTCCGGCTGTCTCACCGCAGTTATCATCATTTGGAGGGATTGTGCCACTTGGTTCAGAAGAGATCTTGAACCCAGCAGCATTAGTTTTAATGCCAGTTATTATGTTGTCTAGTAAAATGGACTGGGCACGAGGACGAGTTCGATTACTCGTGAGCCTTCATAATGGTGTGGTGCACCGCATAACCACTCAGGGCGAGACACAGGAGCCGCAGTGCCCTCGCTTTATTAAAACATCAATTATCAAACCAGCAATGTGCTTCTGGAAATGAGACTATCTGGAAGTACCAACGCTTGCGAAAGGCAGAAGCTGGCCTTCAGCCTGGTGCCTGAGCTGACCCTGGGTGAGCAGGTGGCCTGCGATGGCCACACACTCCACCATATGTTATTCTGCAGTGCTGAGCATTGTATCATCATCTGTGGGCTCTGCATTCATAGATCTTTTAATTAGCACAGTGGAAAAACGAACAAAAAACAGTACATGAAATAGTGGAAGCTTCTGTGGAAACTGCCTATAAAACCATTGCATTTTAGTTTGGCATTTATTCTCTTCTGATGACTGAAATATTTAGTCCATAGAAATTCCACTCAGATAAAAGCAGACATCTCTTCACAAAGGATAACAAGCAAAGCATCTTGAGATAAAAATAGTCTGTCTTGCAATCTCTACAACTCAGTTGTTCTGTGACCTTTCCATAGACAAGCTGCAAACTAAATCCTGCACCAGCCTTCAACTGGGGAGAAGCACCAGTCTCCTCAGCTGCTCATTCCCAGACTAGAACTGTTGCACTGGCTGCAGACCATTCTCTGTAGGAGGAATTTGAGGTTCTTGCAAGAACACACTGTGGTCAAGCTCCCCCCCTCCAGCTGGGAACATGCAGAATTCCTCCAGGTCCTGATGCAACAGGCATCAAGTCAGTGAGGTCATTCTTCTAGCATCTTTTCCAGTGCTGTTTGCAAACTTTGCTTGGTTGATACCTTGACCTTCATGGCAAAAAGCAAAAAGCTCACCTTAACTATGACAAATTTAGTTACTCCATGACAGAAATACTGAATTCACAAACTAAAATCATTATAAGTAATAATGGCTGGGCTACTGTATTGTGTGAAGTCTGATATATCAATGCATTATTACATAACAAAGAATTAATGAGCTTATATATATTATGGCACATAAGTCTTATTAACATTTCTGGCTTAGTAAATAAATTGTGGCAATGTGTCATGCTCTTCTACCGTGTCATTTTCCTTTTTTGCTAACGGTCAATTAAAGTGTTAGGACATTGACAACCTCTAACTTTCCCACTTTGGCAGTGTTGAATGCAACCTTGAAACAATAACATTCAGACCTGGAGAATTTTCTGGCTGATGTTGTATGACACAAAGTGTATGCTTTTATTTGCATGAATGCATAGGTATAATAAAGTTCCGCCCTTAATGGACTTCTGCAAATACCTTTCAGGGGTTGCTAAATTACTTTTGAAGTCATATTTAGTTCCACATTGGTGCTGGATCTCACAAAAAGGGTATGCTTATAGAAACGTCTTCTGACAAATGAAGGTACATACTAACACAGCAGCGGTGGGTAAATCGCCTTGATAACCTGGTCCTCAGAGATGGTTGAACAAAATTGTGTTATGTCTTAATTGTTCTTTTTTTCTTTTTTCTTCCTTGAACCTGCCCTCCCCTTGGTTTGGTTTCACAGGTGCGGTTAGAGTGGCCAACAGACCTGACAGTGAACCCGCTGGACAACTCGCTGTACGTCCTGGACAACAACATTGTCCTGCAGATCTCTGAGAGCAGACGTGTGCGCATCATCGCAGGACGCCCCATTCACTGCCAGGTGCCCGGCATCGACCACTTCATCGTCAGCAAGGTGGCCATCCACTCCACCCTGGAGTCAGCCCGAGCCATCGCCGTGTCCCACAGCGGGATACTCTACATTGCTGAGACTGATGAAAGAAAGATCAACCGCATACAACAGGTCACAACCAACGGTGAGATCTCCATCATCGCCGGAGCCCCGTCAGATTGTGACTGCAAGATTGATCCTAACTGTGACTGTTTCTCAGGTAAGACAATGGCCATCCTGTACTTTCCTGTTGCACTGTCAAGACGCTCTGGCATAGCTGCAGCTTAGCAAAGTGACAGGGGTAACAGGCTGGTTCAACTTCCTTGGAAAGCAGAGAGCCTTATCAGCAGCTCCACATGAATTTGTTTAATCTATTGGGTGCAGAGGCATGAGTCTTCCAGCTGGCACTGGAAGAACCTCTAAGTGGGCACAGATTTTCCTGTTTCGATACAGAGATTACACATCATTCAAAATGAGTCCTAAGTATGTTTTTTTTGTACCAGCTTTGCTTGTGCTGAAGATGTTAGCAGCCCCTGTGCAGATTGCACCTGAATGCTCCTGGATGTAGAAACCCTTTTTGCCAAGGAGAGTATCAAAATTTCCACATCCTGTGAAAAATGCTATCTTACACCTTCTTGTTGTGCACTTTTTTTCACATAAACCTATTTCATGATGGAACCAAAGAGAATGTTCCCTTACACAGAGGAAGGCAGTATACTGTCATCTTGCTGTCTCCAAGCACCACTTTGTGCAGCTCTGTAATGCTATCATAATTCATAAGCCGCCCATTTCGAGTAAAAGGTTAATGACTGACAAGAAAACATAAAGTATGTCAAGAAGGAGAGAAAAAAAAAAGTAAATAGTCTTCCAGAGGAGGTGAATTCCTGACCCATTATGGATAATCAAAATCTCATGAGCTTTGCCACATGCTGCCAGCTTCAGGTATGGCTTTGTCGTACCAGTGCTGAATAGCATCCTGGCCGGGGTTCCGATTGAGGGAATCTATCCTCAGCACACACAGAAAAAAGTACTGTGGCAAAGCTAATGACTGTGCCAGTGCTGGGCTGGTGAAAGGCAGGCACAGGTTGGCAGAGATCAGCTCATTTGTCCGTTCCCAAGGCAGCAAAGGATATGCTCAAAATCTCCATCAAATTGTATTTCTGAGTCAGGAGAAAAGGAGCAATAGTAACAGTAATGTGCTGCTCTCTAAGAGTGAGGCTTAATATGCTTCCTTTCCGGTTACACAAAATCCTGTTCATCTGAAGTCATTTAGATACTCAGGTATATAGCCCATGATCATGAAAACATCCTCTTTAGATCTTAAAATACATAGTATTTATAAGTACGAAGTACAATTACGATTGATGTAGGAGGGGGTATATTTTCAAGGCCTTTTTTGGCTATTAATCTCATTTATTTTCCTATACTGTTGAGATTTTAGTAAGTACAATCTAATCTTTGCTTCACGTAATTACTTTGAATTACTGATTTTTATGTGCTCTTTGTTTTATTTATACCACAATTCTGCTTGGACCACATATCAGCATACAAGAAGCAGGAAATAAAACTTCACCTGTCGTTAACATTTTTTCTTTCATGTTTCGCTATGTGATACTTCCCTGAGCATCAGGGCTTTGGAGTTAGTAAAAATGGTGTAAATTGGATAATTTGTCTACTAGTTCGTCTTTATTGAGACTGATCCAGAATTGCACCAGCTTTAGATAATGGAGGTTTAATGAATTGGAGGCAGATACTCTCCTATTGACATACAAATGCTGAGAAGAAACAGTAAACCAGGATTTGAGGTTCAGCTTAAATGCAGACATTGCAGATTACTAACATTACCGTTTATCTCCCAGGTGATGGTGGGTATGCCAAAGATGCAAAGCTGAAAGCACCTTCCTCCCTAGCAGTCTCTCCTGATGACACGCTGTACGTAGCAGACCTTGGCAACGTTCGCATCCGCGCCATCAGCCGAAACAAGGCTCACCTCAGTGACACGAATATGTATGAGATTGCGTCACCGGCAGACCAAGAACTGTATCAGTTCACCATCAACGGCACCCACCTGCACACCCTGAACCTCATCACAAGGGACTATATTTACAACTTCACCTACAGCGGAGAAGGGGATGTTGTCACGATAACCAGCAGCAATGGGAATTCGGTGCACATCCGCAGAGACACGAGCGGCTTGCCCCTGTGGGTCGTGGTGCCGGGCGGCCAGGTATACTGGCTGACGATAAGCAGCAATGGGGTTCTGAAAAGGGTTTATGCCCAAGGCTACAACCTGGCTCTGATGACATATCCCGGAAACACGGGACTTCTAGCAACCAAAAGCGATGAAAATGGATGGACAACTGTGTATGAGTAAGTCCATGACATTAAATCTCTGACTCTAAGGAGCCCTGTTTTAAACAAACATTAATATTTTTTTTTTGATCCATTCTAGTAATTTGAGAAGACAAAGCTATTGCACAAGCTCTTACAATCAAACAGTAAAACATTTCTTAAGTATTACACCCTGTCAAATGTAAATGTACACAATGTAAATGTACACAGTGCCCATTGCATGTAGAAAAACTGCCTGGAACTACACGTCATTCACACCATATTATTGTGCATCTCTGTTTCTCTAAATGCAAATATGGTTTTGGAATTTTTGGTAACTAAAGAAGTAGAGGCAAGTTGTGATGTGAATCACAGATTTGCAAAAACCCTGAGGAGGACAAAATGGGAAAAATTAACATACTCAGAGGAGCAAGGAGTGTTACTAAAGAAATTGAGAATCTTGGTGGAAGGAACATTCAAAAGCAAGAATGGACTTGTCTTCATTGGTAGGGGAAGAGGATGTATTATTAAATATATATATATCTAATAGGAAAAAGATATATATTAGTGGTATAGGAATGGCCTTATAAGGAAGGCTTTGAGACATTTGATAGGACTCATAAAGAGCAAGACAAGCCAGTAAAGACACAGTCAGAACGTTAGAGTCTGGTCCCTGGGAGAGAACAACCCGAGAGAAAAGTAACGTTTCACTTGCAAAGAGGTGTGATATATCAGGATTTCTCATTATTTATAATTAATTGTCATAATTCCTGTTTGAGAACATGGCAAGTGACTGATGGAAATCATGTGTTAACACTGCACTACTAGTTCAAAGTTCTTCAAGGAAAATAATGCCTGCTTTCTGTAGGGCATAGGAGTCCACTGTCAAAAAGGAAAATGAAAAGCCATCCAGGTGAGGTACGAATAGAAATTAAGCTACTGCATAAATCACCTGGAAAGGCAGCTGAGTCACCATCATTACAGGTTTTTTAGAATTATTTTTTATTATACTGCAAGTAGGATAACAGCAGAGGAAACTGCTGCCTAGAGTGTGGGATTTGTTGTTGAAGGGGATATTTTTCCATTTTGCCCTCCATTATTCTACTAAAAACAGAATAAATGATAGAGTTGCTCTAGGTATAAACAATTAGGGCCATTTTTGATGATATTCAGAACAAAACCATACAGAGCCTCCCTGATTCGGTTCTCATTATCTGGCATCTAGCGATAGAAGTTGCAAGTTTCATGCAAGAGCACAAAGCTGGTGCTTGCTGTCTGGTGCAGTTTAAACACTGATCTAAGGGTGATATCTATTCCATACAAAAGTGAATTCAGATATGTGCTTCTTTGAAAGAAGAGGGATTCATTTAAATTCCTACCAGAGGAGGGGATCAATTCTGGTGGTGGACAGATGACACTTTCAAAAAGCTTTCACAGTAGCTCCAAGTCATGTCTACTGCTTCCTAAAACACTGAGCACTGTGCATTGTTTCAGGGCCTTTATTGTTCGAGCGTGTTAGAGGGGATTATGTGTAGTCCTGTGCTTCTCAGTGGCTTTAATATTGCTACTCCTACTCTGTCCCACTGACATCGGCTGTAAACCTTTTCAGACAATTACTGCTCATGCCTGTTGTCCTCTGGCAAGTAGTTTGTAATGCAGGACTCAGGAAGATTTTTTTTTAAAGGACTTTGCCTGCTTGCAAGGTCCTCCCACTGTATGTAGCACTGATTTCGTCACCCAGAGATACATGAAGGGACAGTGTCCACACTGATGCTTTCAGTCGTACAGACTCTATGTTTGTGCACTTCTGCCTGAATAGATTTGCCAGTAGAATGAACAGTTACAGATTTAACATTACAAAAATAGCAGCGATATTAAATGGTGAAGTCATATTGTTAATATTTATTGTTCAGACCAATATTTTAAGTCATCTTCATAATATATTACAACTTTCTGAGTGGCTGAGATGCCGTGTCAGAGGGACGACTGATATAATCAGTGATATGCTGAATGTAGATGTGTTTTCAGAAGCTGATTTTCCTTCTCACTATAAGTAGCTCACGGTAGATGATGGTCCTTAGTCAAATATAAAGAGTGTTGGAGTTTAGTGAATTAACATACAAGCAACTTTCCAGTTGCCTGCAATCAACTTTTCTGTTTAAGCTGGATTTGCGTTTACATCCAGAAGTTCAATCCATGTCACCATCAGGCTGAAATAGGAATGAGTTTGTTTAACAACACATATCACACATACTTGGGAATACGAGCAAAGATAATGAACTGTTCAGAACACGTACCTGTGTGTCAGATTCGCTCAGAGGGAAATTATTAAGAGGTAGAAAACCACCTACAAAAGTACTTGTCATCCATCTAGTCTAATCTGATAGAATGGAAGCACGGAAAGAGCTCTTGCATAAAATTATGTACTAATGTACAATTTCAGTCATATAGGGTTTTTTCCTAATATTATATCATTAAAGCCATAAAAGGGGAGGGGGGCCACTGGGCCTCTATTAAATCAAGGACAAGAAAACATTTGCAAGAAACAGCCCTCTCTGAAAAAATTAATTAGACTGCTTTCCCTTTGAAATGATATAACTCTTAACTGCTACACATAGAAATGCAAATAGATTGTGAAGCTCTATCCCCAAGTGTGCTTTTCTAATATTGGTGAGCACTTCCTCAAGTGAGTACTGAAATCAGTGCAATTATTTGCATGATTAAATGGTCACCAGAATGATTAACAGTGCAATAACTGGGCACCAAATTAACAGTAAGAAATATGTCATGATTCTGCCCCTACTAGTATGGGTAGGACATTGCTCTGCAAGAACTGAGACTAAGTATGCTGTTATTCATCATGTGAAAGGTGGCAGAACCTGTCCTCAGAGGGCTGGGTTTCTTGAAGCAATCTGGAATAAAAGAGCCCTTTAGATGGTCACACTGTGAAACCATTATGGAGACACTGACCTTGAAGTCAGCTGTACCATCTACTTGAGTTAGGGAACATGGCCATGTGCTCTACAGACTCATGTTAGTTGTTCAATGCCAAGTCTGGTCTGCTATCCAGTCCCGTTTTCAGCTACACAGGAAGTTCTGTACCTCTTCATCCAGCAGCAAAACCAGGTCCTTTGCAGAGGTGGATCCTGATTCTTGTGCACAAGTATATTCCAACAAACTGGATGCATTTATCCCATAAAAAGTATGATTTGAGGATTTTTGTGTAGTAATGTAGAAAATCCAAATGACTTAGCAAGCTGTCATATCTGTTTGATCAAGTAGTAAATGAAATATAATTGCCCAGTGTTTGTGGAGTTTTCTAATGATGAAAAGGAATGCTCTTGATCCGTTTTAATCACAGAGAGTGGCACTCAGTCCATTGGCACAGAACTGAGATCAGGGTGAGATGTAAAGAAGTAGCCCAAAGTGTGTTAGGGCAGTATGAGGTGAAAGGGAGAGACATTATATTGTATTTAACATTTAATGAATTTACTTGTCAAAAAATACAAGATGCTTGCCAAGTTCTTTTTCCAGTGTTTCATTTGAGAAGAACAGCTGCTCTATTTTCTTTTATATATTGAATGGAAAAGGGAATTCCTGATTTTGTTCATCAGTATCTTTTGTGACACACAGATTTTGTCTAATTAGGGGTAGGTAAGGGCCTGAAAGAAAGGATGCTAACCCATTAAAGTGAAGGACATTGCCAGATCATCTGCTGATGTGAATTGGAAGAGCTCCCCTTGGAGGGAGCAGGGCTGTGCCAGTTGGTACACCAGCTGAGGATATATTTTGCAAGTGCAAGAAAGACAGTTAATAAAAGATGAAAACTTAATTATGCTTTCCTACCTGCTCAGGTGGGCTTCTGTTTTATGAACACTTGTTGATTTTACTCATGCAAAAGCGTCTTCAGCATGTTCGGTGAGTTCTCTTGGATGCGTAAAAACATCTCAGATCAATGAGATTTTTAAGATGGGTGTCAATAACATGAAACTATATCAAACACCAACCATTGTTCTGCGTTTGCTGTGTGAACCGTCAGAAAGAACAAACTTATCTATAGACTGAAGAGACTCATTAGAAACATTGCTTCTGAATTACTCACTGACTTTTTCATAACATGGCCTGATTACTGCATAGAGCCCTTTGAACAAGAATGGTTTCTTTAGCACTGATTAAATTTAGGTTAACTGAAATGGAGCACTCTAGATTCTGGTGATTTTACTTCTGATGAGAAGTTCTGGCCCCTGGGAAATGTTAAACATGAGTGAAAACCACACAGGTGACCAAACAGACTTCCACCTGATTTTATTGCTCTTGTTATGCTTTAGGTCCCTTTTTTTCAGTTTGCCATTCATATTATGTGCTTCACTCATCAGCAGCAAAAGGCAGTTATAGAATCATAGAATCACGCTTGGGTTGGAAGGGACCCCAAGGATCATCAAATTCCAACCTGTCTGCCACAGGCAGGGCCACCAACCTCCAGATCTGTTGCTAGAAACAGGCTGCCCATGGCCCCATCCAACCTGGTCTTCAACACCTCCAGGGACAGCACATCCACAGCCTCTCTGGGCAGCTGTTCCAGCACCTCACCGCTGTGGAGTGCTGCAGTAGCCTAAGGTCTGGCTTTCAGAATGAAACACGCACTAATTCTTACCTTTTTGCTTATTGAGAAGTGTTCAAAATTTTTCCCTCTATTTTTTAAAATGTCAGCAGTATCTGCAGGCACGGTATTCCTGTGCTGTTAATGCTGTGTGTTGCAGGTACGACTCTGATGGCCACCTGACCAATGCCACATTCCCAACTGGGGAAGTCAGCAGTTTCCACAGTGATGTTGAAAAACTGACGAGAGTGGAACTTGATACTTCAAACCGGGAGAATGTGGTCACAGCTACAAACTTCTCAGCCACTTCTACAATATATACTTTAAAACAAGGTAATGAAGGCATTTCTGTTATTTCTTTCCTGGTCTTCACATTTCAAACTCTGAGTATTGTTGCATTTTTAACTGTTTGACAGAAAGACACTGAAATTAGATCATTTGTTTCTTCCTTGTTTCAGTACAAATAGCTTGGTAGTACTTACATTTCTCCTGAGGTTCCTGCTAGGAACAAACCACCAGTGAATTCTTTTCCTCCAAGAAAAATCCCGTGGGTAGATTCCAGTTATTGAAATCTCTGATGTCTCCAAGCTTTACATGCTATTAACCATACCAGTATCTAGGGGTATTGGATTGACCAATAATACACCAAGCTTTGTAATTCTGAGAACTGTGCCCAAAGAGTGATGTTCTGGTAGTGAAATACCATGTTTGGCCAGTGCCATGAATTCTTTCTGGTAGTACTGTGTCCTGATGGCAGCACGTGTAGGAAGAAGTTGATGATGAAGGATGACACTCACTTTGTCTCTTAGCCCTAAGCAAACAGTAGAACTCAGTCTCATGGCTGGCCATCATGGAACCTCTGCCCTGAGGTCCTGCTGCTAGTGGGGAAGAATAGAGGAAGAGTGCTCAAAACTCAGCCTATGAGTTCATGTACTGCTAGGCTGAAAGCAAAACTCTTTACTCCTGCTCAGGAAACCTGCACAACGGAAATCATTTGGCCCAGTACAATAAAGAGATCCTTAGACATGTGTAGATCTGGAGGTTACAGATTTCAAAAATCACACTGCAGTTAGTGTATGAATAGAAGTCTGTAAACTTGGGACAAACAAAGCCCCATTACACCTGACATTTTCTTCATAAACCTGTGAATCTGAAATGTTCTGTATTCCCTGTTTCTGCTTGTTGTTTTTTGACAGATAACACACAGAATATCTACCGGGTCAGCCCAGATGGGTCTCTGAGAGTCACCTTTGCCAGTGGAATGGAAATCACGCTTAACACAGAGCCTCATATTCTAGCAGGAGTAGTCAGTCCCACTTTAGGGAAGTGCAATATCTCCCTTCCTGGAGAGCATAACTCAAATCTCATTGAATGGAGGCAAAGGAGGGAGCAGACCAAAGGCAATATCTCCACGTTTGAGAGAAGGCTAAGGGTAAGGTTTCCTCTCGTGTGAAGTGCAGTGTTCCCTTTGAAAGCCATTGAACTAAAATCATGTTGAAATGCTCTACTTTGTAAGAAGTGTAATGGGAAGTTTGTATCAATGGTGGGCCCCAGCCATGAATTTCAAAACCAAACTCCTCTGACACTGGCAGGGATGTTTAATCTCTGTTTGATTTTGGTTGTTAGACTTGACCTCCAGAGATAATTACCTTTTTTCTTCCTCTTCTTTTTCAACTAAGAACTTAATTATGTCTTTGAAAGAAGCTGCGAGCAACAGACGAATCGTAGCTCCTACAGTACAGTGGCAGACTTTCTGAGATTCTGCCTCTCAGATCTAACCACCTCTTAGTTCTGGGGAATATAGCAGGTTCCAGCCTCTGCTTCAGTGCAGAGATCTCTCAGGGCATACCTTGGGTGTGTGTGACAGGGCATCTCCTGCAAGCCATAATGCCACAGAGCCTCCTCATCTATCCACAAACCTGTGGATTCTGCCCTCCACTGTATGCTTTCAGCCCCACCCCCTTCCCTCTGACTGCATCACTTTACAGCTCTAATAGAGAATTATTTTAACGGTACATCCATGGTTTATATTTATTTTCAGGAGAGCTCACAGTTTACAATGACAGATGGTCAACATTCAGCATTTAATTAGGTAACACCAAGGCTACTACCTTGCAGAACGGTTTTTTTACAAAATCAGTTCTGTTTTTCACATGAATAGTCCATAAAGCACCTGTACCAGTAGTACAACTGGGAATTCTGGCCTTTAAAATATTACATTATTAACTGCAACATGTCTGAATGAGTATTATCTCTGAAGGTACATCTGTTAGCTCTAAAAATATAGAGATGGTTACTAAATCACTGGATTTCTTTTCGGTTATCATATCCCATATATTATCTTACTTTAAAAATGTATCAGTTTGATTTTCAGCTTTGCTTATCAGGCAGAAACAAAAAACTCGTATGATATGACCATGATATTACCACCATGTGTAAAAAAAAAACATTTGAAACAACGTCTTTCAGACTTGGCAGTCACAATTAATTACTTACAAGGGTCTTGCAAGTGGGGAAAAATCTTCATGTGATGTTTCTTGCCCATCCTCTGACTGCATCTGCTCTATCTTAGTGTTAGTCCCCCAGCTCCCTGCCCCCCTAAGGAGGCAGCTGAATGTATTGTCATTGCAAAGGTGTGTTGTTCAGATCGCAGGATTGAAGCTGTGGCCTCCATGGCTCACTTTATCTAATCAAATGGTTCCTGTGTGATTTTGTGCTTAAGTAACTGTATGGCACATAGTTTTTTAAGGATCTTACGGAATAAAAGTCTTAAATGGAAAGGACATTGCCAGTCATCTGTTCTGCTTACGCTGCCAGGTCCAAGTTGTTCATCACCGTTACATTTCAAAGTACTTCATCCTGCACAGCTTTCCTGTTATGCAGTCTATGTTTTCTGTTGCTGAAATTGATTGCCAGTTCTTTTATCTCATTTTCACTTGCCTCTGCATGATCCTTAATAATGCTTGCCAAAAAAAGGGAGGAAACTGGTCAGGATTAGATGGATTCTGGCTGGAGGCATAAAATGTTCAGTGGAATATTGAAAACCTGAAGCTATCTAGAGTTCACCTGATGGGCCTGCCTCAGAGTCAGTCTGCTGGTGCATAGAAGCACTTGTGTTCTTTCTTCCTCCTCCTTCATCTTCCCTCCAGCGAGAAAGTTTATGGTGTAAGAACAATATCAGTATGCCATTTGTATGCTTTGTCCTTCCAGAAATATCCACTAGCATCGCAGCAGCTGAACACTGCATTGTTATTTCTGTGAATTATAGATTTCCTTTTATACCTACCCAAGATGATGGGGGGATTATGCATTGCCCTTGCCCACCCAAAAGAAAGTCAGCTGCCTGCATTATGCTGTTTCCCCTTTTCTGACTGCACTGAGCTCTAGAGTTGTCTGTCTGAGGGCTGTCAGAGAAAGGCTGGAAGGAATCTGGTGGGATAGCATATTAAAAGAGGATTTGATAGCAGAAAGGAGTATTCTGCACATAAGATAAACATGCAAATAAGCACAGAAGACAAATAGATTATTGAGGCTGCTATGGCCAATGAATGGAGTTTGGAAGAGAGGTTAAATCCATGATTCCCAGAGTTCAGCTTTTGCACTGAGATCTTTGCATGGGATGCCGATGGAGTTGAGAGCCACCACTGGTGTAAAGAAGCCAGAACAGTGTGGCTGGAGAGGGAGGCAAAGGAGCAGCAGAACATACCCATAGACAGCTGTCTTTCTTGGAAACTTGTCTATTAGAGGAAACATGCAGGACATCAGGAGGAAAAATACCACTGTAAACAGTGTCTGAATCAGTGAGCCAATACTGAAAGGCACTTAAGGCCCACTGCTGACAAATCCTTTCCATGAGTAGTTCTTGAAAAAAAACATAGCATCAGTAGCAGCCCTGATCCTGGATGAGGTTCTGATGAGACCTACAGAAAACTTTCAGTGAGTTCTAGTGAGTTCCAGCTTGAAAAAAAAATGTTGCTAAGCATTTAATATACCATGACTGACACAATAGGAAGTGTGTTAGGAAGCCTGCAATGTAGGGCAAAAAGAACTATGCTGAACTTTGAAAATAAATGTAAAGAAAAGCTCTGGGGATTGGACTAGTTCTCGGTGGAAATGAACAGATCTGCAGGAGCCCTCAGTTAAGGGAAGAAAACGGTACAATGGAAAAGTTTTCTAGGGAAATAAAAAAGCATAGAAATCAAGTTTAAGGATGTCACTTAAAGATCAGTCCTGATACTGTCACTGAAACAAACGGCTTTGAATGCTAAGAGGTGTAAATTAGAAGACAGGTCACTGGGGATGAGATAAAGGATGACCTAGTTGAAGAGATGAAGCTATTCTTTTTCTGCCAGTTCCTAACATTTTTAATTCCTAACTGCAATTAAAACCCATCTTAAAACCATGTTACACTGTTAGTGTAAAATAAGTTTTGGAAAGAGGCCATTGTTAGCACATTCCCAATAATGTGATAAAAGTTGGGTTTTAAAAAGGGTTGGGTTTTTTTGTTTTGTTTTTTTGCATGATACATATTCCTTGCTCTAGAATTAAAGCAGAAATGAGTATGTTAATGGAAATGCTTGGAAAGACAGCTAACTTTATCTCAGCATCTAAATCAATGTTGGAAACAGGAATTAATCAGAGTTTTCCTTTAAGTGCAGAACTGCCTGCCCTGGCACTCCATGAAAGTACATAAAACAGTCTGTAGACATGTATGCATTTTATATTAATAATAAATCTATGTACAATCAGGCATTTTAACATCAGTCTTCATCTAGCAGGACTTCTTTTTATCAATTGAAGTGCTATTTTAATTGACTTCTAAAAATGAAGCCGAGCTGTTGTTAAAACCAATGAGCATGATGCATAGTAATACACTGATTAGAATTCAGCTCTGCTCCCTCCAGTCTTTTGCATAAGTTAGAGGAACTTGGCGTTGGAGTCAGGCCAGGTTTTATAACTGAATATCTACAAAATTGAAAATTGAACGCTTGGCCAGTCTCACTTTTTTTTTTTTTTTTTTTTTTTTACTTTTTAAATAACAAAAATGGAAGTAACTCATTGGCCTCAATTCAAGTCAAAAGTCCTTTGAATTAAGGCTTTGACAGCTATGTTTATTATCATATTTAGCAAATTATCTCCCTTTATTTACAGCCTTGCAGCAAGTTGTAATGGTAAGGTCAAATCCTCAGCCACCCTGTATCAGTTTGTGTTGACTCAAGTCCAGACACAGACAAGGAAATACACAATCATCTCATCTGATTTCATACCTGAGACAGTTTAGATTTGAGAGTGAATGTCAAGAGAAGTGAATGCTTACGCAATCATTTACAACTGCAAAATTTTTGGCAACCAGATCAATAGAAAAAGAGCCAAAACTGTTTAAAAATATATAATGTATCTTTTCATGAACTACTAACATGGTTATTGAAATCAGCTGCATTTTCTCCCTATTTTCATCAGCTGGAATTTGGACCCAACACTGCTTTCAGAAACCAGATTCTACCAGCTTGTAACTGCACACATGAGCTCCCGTCTCTCACAGGGGCTCCTACGGACTGACATGTATATTGGAGGAGTTATCTGTAGGAAGCCACTGGGATTTGAAATCAGCATTCCAATGACAGCATTGAAATGCAGCCTGCTACTCGTGTATCACTGCGTCTTGTCTTAAGAAGGGTGTTAAATTTAACTTAAATCTAATATAAGAAAGTAAACACAAACGATATAAAATACAGAATATAAAAGAAGCAACAGTGCCTCTCCAAACCTTGTTTTAACTACCACAGAATCATCATAGAATCACAGAGTCCTTCCAGTTGGAAGGAACCTTTAAAGGCCATCTGGTCCAACCCCTCTGCCATGAGCATGGCCACCTCAGCTCCCTCAGGTGCTCAGAGCCTGGATCAGCCTGACGTTGGGTGTTTCCAAGGATGGGGCACCACCACCTCTCTGGGCAACCTGTGCCCAGGCCTCCCAGTGCCTTGACTGTGAGCCTTTAAATGATGCTGCCATTTTTCTTCACTGCTAATTCTGTCTCTCCGTGTTTTCTATTCTTATTCATTACATTGTCTCTGAAAATTAGATTGCAAGCAATTTGTATTCAAGACTTTCATTTCTCCTAGCTGCATTTTACACTAATAATAATATTATTAGCAATAAGAACATAAGTATGTACATATACAGTAAATGAGCATAAGCCAGAGTATATCTCCTGCTTGCTTTTCAGATATTTTACCACCAAGAGGGTTTTTTCAGAAATTGCAAGAAGTTTGCAAAGAAATATATTAACATAAACTTAATCCAACAGACTGTATGCAAGCAAATATAGTTGAATTGAGCATCACATTTTACTTGGGCTCCTTAACTATCATTAGAGCATAAATTGTAATAGTTACAGCAGTCTACAGGGGTGTATAGGTATTTTACAGCTATTGTAAATGAACAGTATTAAAGTTAGACATGTGTGTATATAAAACCACAGGAATGGTAGTTGAAGAAAGAACACCTGCTTCTTCTAGATTTTCAAATTATTTTGTATCTAAAAACAGAAAAGGGAATGAGAATAATGTTCATTCTAACCACAACCACCATACCATCACAGCTTGAATTATTAAACAGATATTTTTAACTATTTACTGCAACGCCTCCAGCTCTCAAGAAGCAGGCACTGTGCTGTGCAGTTCTAACACCTGAGCTGACATCATCTCAGCTGTAAGGAATGTATTAATCAGAATACATTAATACAAGTGATTAGGCAAAAAGCAGTCAATTAATACAATGAGTTCATTGGGCATTGATCTGAAAATGACAAGTCAACGAGCAGTGTTTTATGGTTCCCTAAATTCTAATTCAGAATTAAATGAAGTTGAATAGTGACTGCCCTGTGGCTGAGTGATGTTAGGAGGTAGATGGAAGCACTGGAGAAGCATATTTTGTCTTCATAAGTCTGGCTTGTCTTTAAGTTGATTTCTCATTGGGCCACCCCACCCTGTGGGACCACAAACACTAGCAGGTCGAGGCAGTCAGCCTGTTCCCCTGCCAAGGCACCAGCTTTCACAAGGCTTGGGAATGGGCTGCTTTCGTGAAGAAGTGTGAGGACACTAGTGAGTAGGGTCTTTGGGAGCCACAAGCACAGCTCTTCCTTTTTCACATTGGTATGTGACCTGGATGGGCTACTCCAGAACAGCAGCTGACCCATTGGCACTAGAGGAGCTTAGGGTAGAGGAGGTGAGTTAGAAGAGGTTTGTTAATTTGTGGGCTTGACTACACATCTTTGGCTGGTATTGCACTCTGTAGGAGAGATGAACGCTGAAAAGCTTAGGAAAAGAAAGCTGAGCATATGGAAATAGGATGCATTCTGCAGTGTGATATGTAACACTGAACACAAGCAGCATTTTGTTTCTTGGTCCTCCTGTTTCAGACCTGAACTTTTTTCTGTTTTCTTGTCTTTAGTGTGCCCTACATTGTCAACCATTCTGTTAAAACATTGCCTGTTCTGGTTAGAGCCGAAGCAGAAATGTTTCTGTCATCTGCAGTTAAGGTATATCATCTTCTTCCTCTGTCTTTGTTTTTAGGCCCACAATAGAAATCTGCTCTCCATTGATTTTGATCATGTAACCAGAACTGGAAAGATCTATGATGATCATCGAAAATTCACTCTTCGGATTATGTATGACCAGACAGGGCGGCCAGTTCTGTGGTCACCCATCAGCAAATACAATGAGGTCAACATCACTTACTCCCACTCTGGATTAGTGACCTATATCCAAAGAGGAACCTGGACTGAGAAAATGGAGTATGATCCAAGCGGAAACATCATATCCAGAACATGGGCAGATGGCAAAATATGGAGTTACACATACTTAGAAAAGGTAAATCACTTTATAAGTGGATCGTTGTACCGACACAAGAATGCTTGTTTTGATACAGGTACCATATTGTGAGCTATGTTAGTATTTTATCTCTTGCAATAGGATATAAGACTTATAGAAAATGCATACCAAAACAAAGACTTCCGTGTCATCCTTTTGAGTCAGCCATAGATTAGTTCAGAAGAAAGTTATCAGCACCTCAGGTTTGTTTAATCAGTTGGTAAAAAGGCTTCCTCGTCTCTGTCCAAGCACAAAGGACACTCTCACTGATGAAAAATGTGTTGCTGCTCTGTGTGATGCAGTCAAAAAAAAAGTCATTGAAATGCAATTGTTTCCTCCCAACAAACACAGCTCTCTTAAGCCAGAATTACACAGCGGTGAGGGCAGGCTAGCACCTGTTCAGTGCTCTGCTATCAAAAAGGGACTGATCCTGCCAACAGAAAGATTACTTTAGTATTTATGATGCCCATTATGGGGAAAAAAAACATAAACTAATACAAAATGAGTTATTGCCATGCTTTTATAGTGACTTCATGTCTAAACTGCCTGAGTGTTGTAATTTTCATTTATGACTGTAGGTAATAGGGGGAATAAATGCTGTACAGTCTTAGGAAGAACAGCATCACATTCGTCAGCAGCAGCATCTCATTCAGAATCGTTTTGTCTCTCAAATCCAAAAATCTGTATTTTGAAAGCTTTCACAACTCACTCGGAGATTATATTCAGTGTCCTTCAAAACTTTTTTTAATTTTTGAATGGCAGCATCTCAGACTATTCGATATGTTCTGAATTTGCAGAACGGTTTTCTGAACCTGTTTACCACAGGGAACGGATAGAAAGGGGCAGGTGAGGTAAAACTGATAGCGGATGTTACACGCAAGAAATCCAATGACTTTGAAGTTATTTATATATTAAAAAGTTCCAAATGTGTACTTTTAAGATAAACTTTGCTGTATTTATTTTGAATGTATTTAAGCCTGATCCTCAAAAAAAAAAAAAAAAAAAAACTTAAATCTAACCCAGAGAAAAAAAAAAAGATGCATAAAAATGTGATTCTTTCTTTGTCTGCATGCAGAATGGTTCTCTCACTTGTTAACAAGATTGGCAAACCCTGGAAGCTTCAGAAGTTCAGTTCAGATAAATTTGTCAGGGCTCCTTTAGTCTGTATGCTCTGCAAATTGCAAGTAAACAGGCATTTGTGCAGCCTCCAAATATTTGGGCAACATGCCTTTTGGAGGGATCTGTTATTTTTTCTTTGGGCCTAATGGACCGTAATTTTGGAAAGATGTATGTTTTTTTTTATCCTTCCAACTACTTTGTCTGCTGATAGTTTATGACGAGCTGATAAATAAAGTCGTACGACTTAAATCTGTCATTCTGGAATCGTGCACAAGTGGACAGATCCTGATCACGTCGAAGCAAATGGCAGAAGCTTACAGGCCTTGGTAGCGGCAGTCTTGATTTATGCTGTAACTTGTCATTAAATTATTGAAAGTCATACACACCATGGACATCATCTCCCAGCTATTTAATCTACTTCCATCACAATTTGTTCCTTGTGCCAAAGGAAGATGAATTCATTGTCAGAATTAGACATGGAGATATAATTTTGTGGCCCATTAAAGTCAATAGCTCATTGTGTTAATTAAGTAATGATTACTAAATGTTGTCTGAGACCTCATAAGAACCAATAATTCCTTTTATCAAAAAATCAATTATACAGTTCTCTTCCAACGCCTGTTTATTTACTTTCCCATTTATTAGCACCTGATGAGTTTATTATGTATCTTCACAAAGATTTCCACCTCCCAGGGCTAGCCGCAGCCATCTGTGTCCTCAGAGGCGCCGTGATGGTGGCCCTGCACGTAATTCTCACCTTCCCTTCTTCGGGTCGCTTTCCTCAGTTAGCCAATGGCGTCCCCAAATCTCTGCTCGCTCCGACGTCCCTTCCCAAATCCTGCCGCTGGCTGCCGTGGGAGCTGGCCGAGGGCCGTGTGCATGTGTTGGGCACAAATGACATCTAGTGGCCGTGCCCAGCAGTTGCCTGTTCCCAGCAGAGCCGCGAGGAGCTGCCAGCGGCTCTTGGACTCAATGTGGCACCAGTCTGTGCGACTGACCAGGCTCGGGCTGCTTTGGCAAAGTGACGGTTTGGGGAGATGTTTCGCAGAGAGTCCGCCTCCAAAACTCTATAAATCAATTAGAACCCCGTCTGTGCGAATAGTTCAAAAATCTACTACAATATGAATGGGGAATTATTCCGTTTTCTCTTTATAGTGGCCCCTAGTAAGCCAGACAAGATTCCCAGTCTCCAACCATTCTACTGACTGTCTTTTCATTATTCTGGACAAAAGTGGAAAAGCCTCAAAGTGCTGTAAAATGACACAGAGGGGCACTAAAGTTGTATTAGTGATGTTTCTGATCTTGTTATTCATACCCTGTCAGTGGCAGACAGCTTTAAAACAGGCATGGGAGCAGTATATAGTGAGCGGCATCACATCGGTGCTAGCAGAGAGTTCAGCCAGTACCTTACTGCAGGCTGGGGACCTAATCTTTATATATATTAAACAACAAACAAAAAAACAAAACAAAAAAAACAGAGAGATGAGTAGACACACCAAAGAACTTGCAGTCCATTTTCATCCATCTGTGTAAGCAGAGTTAGCAGGCATGCTGTGAGACAGTGTGAAGTCGTACAAAAAGGGGCAGGGCTGGGCTAGAACTGTGCACAGTTCCAATACAAGCTAAACACCACGTACACAACACTGAACGTTTCTCCTTTCCACCTCCTGTAGAAACATCTGCTGGTACAGATGCTCTACCTAGGAGTGAGGTCCCCTCTGTTGGAGTTTCCTTAGAGGATGACCTAAATATTTCAAAGTAGTGCAGCAAGTCAGCATGAGGCTGAAATGCCAGTGAGAGCCACATCTGCCTTCCAGTTTGGGGGTCCTTACCTCTAGCCCTATTATCATTCTCCTTCTGTTTCACGTCACCTTGCTGGCCAGGTCTGCTGGAGCTGAAAGCTTGACCTGGGGTTAAACGGACAGTAAGAGCAACCTACAAGAGCAGATAGCTGGTGAATAATAAAGTGCTTGATCAGCCTCTTACACTGCCATTCCTGTCTGATTGCAGTCTGTGATGCTCCTGTTGCACAGCCAGCGCCGCTACATCTTTGAGTATGACCAGTCAGACTACCTGCTGTCGGTCACCATGCCCAGCATGGTACGCCATGCCTTGCAGACCATGCTCTCTGTTGGGTACTATCGCAACATCTACACCCCGCCGGACAGTGGGGTGGCTTTCATACAGGACGTCACCAGAGATGGACGGCTTCTGCAAACGTTGTATCCCGGGACGGGACGCAGAGTCCTCTATAAGTACTCCAAACAGTCTCGACTTTCTGAGATTCTTTATGACACTACTCAAGTCACATTTACCTACGAGGAATCTTCTGGAGTTATTAAAACCATACACTTAATGCACGATGGCTTCATCTGCACCATCAGATACAGGCAAACAGGTTTGTCTAGCTACAACTACTTTGCTAATTTTTTTTGCCCTGATTCTCCACTTACCTGTCATGAAATTCCATTATTTTTATGTCTACAAGTTCTTATTTTTTATGTTTCAATAGAAAAATGTGTGTGTGTGTGTGTGTGTGTCTATGTCTGTGTCCACAGGCATATATAGATGCCCCATTTGAAATACGGCTTTCTTTTTATTGCTTGGTTTGGAATAGCACTTACAGTGTTTGATTGTTTTTATTCCACTGTGTGGATATTTGCTAAATACTAAATCAAGTTGTTTTATTGATTGCATTTTCAAGTTTCCCTGTTTATACCATAATGTAACATAAATTCAAAAGAATTGTTCATATAAGGAAGGAAATCACCATGGAAAATAAATTCAGTTTAGAATTATCTTGCAAGTAAATAGAAATCATAATTATGAATAAAATGAATGCTTACGTCTACAAGCATTCATTTAAACAAATGCTAATAAAATATAAATATTCCATAGAGCAAACATTAATAAAAGTTTGTGAGAGAATAATCTAACATAGTTAGTGGTACTGTCTGAGACAGTGAAGTAGCAATGAGGCTCAAGGGCTTTTTTGAGTTTGTAACTTGTCTGTACCAGTTCCATAGGTTAAGTATTCCATAGACATAATGTATTTTTTTTCTTGCTTTTCCTCTTTCTCCTGTTTGTTGTGGTCAGGTCCACTGATAGGTCGTCAGATCTTCAGGTTTAGTGAAGAAGGGCTCGTAAATGCCAGGTTTGACTACAGTTACAACAATTTCCGTGTCACAAGTATGCAGGCCATGATAAACGAGACACCTCTGCCCATTGATCTGTACCGTTACGTTGATGTCTCTGGCAGGACTGAACAATTTGGGAAATTCAGTGTAATTAATTATGATTTAAATCAAGTTATAACCACCACTGTGATGAAACATACCAAAATTTTTAGTGCCAATGGCCAGGTGATTGAAGTTCAGTATGAAATTCTCAAGTCAATTGCTTACTGGATGACCATCCAGTATGATAATATGGGCCGTATGGTGATCTGCGATATACGCGTTGGTGTAGATGCCAATATCACACGGTATTTTTATGAGTATGATGCTGATGGTCAGCTTCAGACTGTGTCTGTGAATGATAAAACCCAGTGGCGCTACAGCTACGACCTTAATGGCAACATCAACTTGCTGAGCCATGGAAACAGTGCACGCCTCACTCCTCTGAGATACGACCTTAGAGATCGCATTACCAGACTTGGAGAAATTCAATATAAAATGGATGAAGATGGTTTTCTCAGGCAAAGAGGCAATGAGATCTTTGAGTACAACTCTAATGGTCTGCTGAACAAAGCATACAACAAAGTGTCTGGCTGGACTGTTCAATACTGTTATGATGGTCTTGGAAGACGAGTTGCAAGCAAATCAAGCCTGGGACAACACCTGCAGTTCTTTTATGCTGATCTCTCCAACCCAATACGAGTTACTCACTTGTACAATCATAGCAGCTCAGAAATAACATCTCTGTATTATGATCTTCAAGGGCACCTCATTGCAATGGAATTAAGCAGTGGAGAAGAATATTATGTTGCTTGTGATAACACTGGAACGCCTCTAGCTGTATTTAGCAGTCGGGGCCAAGTCATAAAAGAAATTTTGTACACCCCATATGGAGAAATCTACCAGGACACTAATCCAGATTTCCAGGTTGTCATTGGTTTTCATGGAGGGCTCTATGATTCTCTCACCAAATTGGTTCATCTGGGTCAGCGGGATTATGATGTTATTGCTGGTCGGTGGACAACACCAAACCATCACATATGGAAACACCTGAATGCTGTCCCACAGCCATTCAATCTCTACTCATTTGAAAACAACTACCCAGTTGGCAGGATCCAAGATGTTGCTAAGTATACAACAGGTAAAAGTAACATATTTCTCATGAAAATACAGCCTTTGGTAAGATTCCGGTATGGATTCAAGATTCCAGAAATCCTTTGCAGACATCTAATGTTAGTATTTGGCTCTAATCTACTGTCTTCCTTTGGTAGCCAACAACTTACAGAGCTTTATCTGTTTTTTTAGTCTTTTTGGTAATCGTTAAAATAATTAATAAGGAGAAGAAAATGTAAGTTTTTTTCCATTATAAATAGAAAGTAGGTACACTGTTGATTTGATTATTGCCATGCTTTATAATCATATGATTTCTTTCATACAATAAATGCTGTAACCAGTATTGAAAACAAATTGACGTGAAATCATTTTTCTGCATAGCTTGGATTTCTGCAAACTACACTGACTTTTTCTAGGATTTACATGCCTCATTTCCAGAATCCCTTGTTTTGCTTGTCTGTTTTGTAGACATCGGAAGTTGGCTAGAGCTATTTGGTTTTCAGTTGCACAATGTACTACCTGGGTTTCCAAAACCAGAGATTGAAGCTTTGGAGACAACATATGAACTTCTACAGCTTCAAACAAAAACCCAGGAGTGGGATCCTGGAAAGGTGAGCAAACACTCTGTTCAATCGCTTCTGTTTCTAAAGTAAGCAACTTGATTAGAAAATGCTGGAGACCAAGGAAACAATGTGGCTGTATTTTTTGCTTGATTGACAAGACAAATAATAGTCTAACTACTCTAGAAGCCTTCATGTTGTCACATTATTTGCTGGCATCAAGTGGAGGACGGTTTTAATGAGAAGTGAAGAAACTTTGCAGCAAATGGATAAAAGCATGCACAAATTGAATGAACTGTGAGAATTTTATGGAATTTAAGAATTAAAACAACTGTTATCTTTTAGTAAAGAAGCCACAAGAGGTGCAAAATCACTAAGCATACAAACAACTTTACAAGTCTGCTCCTCTGCATAGTTTTTGCAGGAAAATAGTAATGTTGTTGTAGCTTTGTGGATGGTCTGTAAAACTCCAGGGCTAATTTTCACTCAAGAAGTGCTATGCAGCAGCTCACAGGTCCAGCAATCACTGTAAGGGCCAGCTACTGATGTTCTGAGCAGGTGTTCATGTTTTGCATTTAATCATAAGAGCATCTGTTAACAAAGAAACATAATTTTACATAGAAGAGGTAGAATACGTGCCTTTCTCTTATGCAGCCAGGAAAAGGAAGCATAAAATGTTGTGAGTTCACGTCAGCAGCATTGAATACGCTTCTTTTCCCATGCATAGATGACCACATAGAGTGCAGAAGGCTGGAGGGTCATGTCCATGGAGTATGTTCATGCAAAATTGGCACTGAGATATTGAAGAAGCTATAACAAAGGCACTAGAAGAGTACAATGATATATATTGTGTTGACGGACAAATAGACAGATGGAGGGAGATTTTCTTCTGCACCACAGTGGGGGTTGAAGATCTACAGATCTGATGTGCCTACCTGGTTCCTATTATTCTGGCATCTTGAGACCTTCACAGCCTGCTTTCCCTAAAGAATGGGCTATATAAACTGTTAGTGCTATTTTACAGAAGATATAATGAACAAGTGATTTGCTTAGAATTGCGTGAGAGTACAGATTTGAGTTCAGATTTCCCCATGCCTACAATTCAAAAAAGACCAACTGTTAGAGTGACAACAGGAGAGAGGAAAGGAAAAACAAAACAAAACAAAACAAAAGGAAAATAAATATGAGAATAGCATTTGTGATAAATACGTTTTCTTTTTGTTTTCTAGAAACTGAAGAGTCCAAGGAATATAAAATAGTACCTTTGGTAATTAGAAAGCCTGTGCGTACTTCCAGGCTCTATAGATGTGCACGACAGTTTGCAAATTAATTCCAAATCCATTTTAAGCAGTTAAGATACTGGTGGGGACTGTGAGACTGTGAGATTTCTCTCCTGCAAACTTTGTTGGTGTTTTCTTTTCCAGACTATCCTTGGTATTCAGTGTGAGCTACAGAAGCAACTCCGAAACTTTATATCCTTGGATCAACTTCCAATGACCCCCAGGTACAGTGATGGCAAGTGCTATGAGGAAGTGAAGCAACCGAGGTTTGCAGCTATTCCTTCTGTGTTTGGAAAAGGCATCAAGTTTGCTATCAAGGATGGCATCGTCACAGCGGACATTATTGGTGTGGCTAACGAGGACAGCCGGCGCATCGCTGCCATACTCAACAATGCTCACTATCTGGAGAACCTGCACTTCACCATAGAGGGCCGGGACACGCATTACTTCATCAAGCTGGGGTCTCTGGAAGAAGATTTGGCCCTAATTGGCAACACTGGAGGACGACGCATCCTGGAGAATGGCGTGAATGTCACAGTGTCGCAAATGACTTCCGTGATCAATGGGAGGACTAGACGCTTTGCTGACATACAGCTGCAGCATGGCGCACTGTGCTTTAACGTTCGCTATGGAACGACCGTGGAAGAGGAAAAGAACCATGTCCTAGAGGTAGCCAGGCAGAGAGCTGTGGCTCAGGCCTGGACTAAGGAGCAGAGACGGCTGCAGGAAGGGGAAGAGGGTATTAGGGCATGGACAGATGGAGAGAAACAGCAGCTTCTAAACACTGGGCGGGTCCAAGGTTACGATGGATATTTTGTTTTGTCAGTGGAGCAGTATCTCGAACTTTCTGACAGTGCCAATAATATTCACTTTATGAGACAGAGTGAAATAGGCAGAAGGTAACAAAGAAAATCTCTGCCTTTGCGTCACCAAAGACTGCCTGTTTTTAAACGTAAAATGGTTTATTGTATTGGTTTTTCTAGATCAGAACTCTGTATATATAAATATAGAGGAAAAAACATATCCAACTGCCTTTAAATGTGACAGAAGATGGTATTTTAATATTGTTCGTTTAACTCTTCGAGAGATTACAGTAAAGATTTTTAGTTCTTGTGTGGCAGTATTCAAACCTTTCAGAAGCAGAGCGCGCAGGGCAGGTGTGAGCGCAGCATGCTCTGTCTTCTAAAGAAACACTACTTTTTTTTTTGTTGTTGGTGGTGGTTTAATAATTCACCAGTTATTTAAGAGGTTACAGAGCCTGATTCTGCAACCGATACTTACTGGGTAGTTTTATCCCATTGAGATCTCCCATAGGTTCAAGGGATTGCATACAAAAACCAGACTGTGTACGGAAACTTTGTAGTTGCTCACCAACCCTGCACATGTCATTTGTCACAACTGTGATCTATGGGATTTTATAACCCAACTTTTATTAGATACAGTACGTAAGTACTTTTATTGGATGCAGCACTTAAAGGCTGCCCCACATGAGCTTTGTCTTTGCCGGGCCATAGCTGCCTCTCTCTCACTCGGTGAGGAACACTGCGTTGTGTCTGCATCTGCGTTCAGGGGCCTCTTCCCCAAGATTTCCCCTGGCAATGGTTGTGGGGCCCAGCAGCACACGTGGAGCTGCAGATCTTGCAGGGTGTGAGGGCTTGCCCTGCACGACTGGGGCTCAGCCAGGTTCCAGGGTTGGCCAGAACAGCACATGGTGAGCAATGAGTCAGCACGAGCCTCCCACCAACATCAGTAGGCTCCAGAATGGGCTTTAGATCAGTGCTTTTGGGACAACCTTCACTATTCAGCCAGGAGGGTCCGCGCGGCGCAGCAATGAGCAGCCGCACAGGATCAGTCCTGCCTGTAGTCCTTGGGCCAGGACCTTCTTTTCACAGATCATTTGGAAATTGTGGTGGTGTTGGGTTTAGGCATCATGTTATTTTCATCTCAAATTAATAATCCCACTGTATTGATCATTATTCCAAGTGTGAAGAACATTGGTGGGTTGGGAGTTGATGAACCTAAGTGTGGGTAGTACATATGTTGATAAATGTAGAACATTTCGGGGATGATTCTTCACTTTTCAGCTCAATATCTAGAGCACATAGAAAAGCATTATATTGCATGGGCAGAAACTTTTATTTCCCAAGGTATCATGCGCTGCTGGCACAGTTCTCTCATAGCAGAGTAGGAGATCCTTCTTTTCACTTGTCATTTTAACAGACCTGATTATCATGGGCAGGGGGAGGGTGCCTGGGAGAGAGGCTGGGTAAGCACATTTCCTTTGCTGATTTTCCAAAAGAGCTAGAAGTCTTGTTATAGAACCTGTGTATCTGTAACAGTGATGTTATTGCACATTTCTTTCAAAACAGACATAGTGAATATATTGAAGCAATTTCTGCTCATATTTCCCGAAGCCAACAAAGTGCTTTCTTTGTCTTTCTTCCCTTTCAAATTTTCATTCTTTCACCTTGTTTTTGGGCAGGTGGAGCAGATTGTACCAAAGTTAGGGATGAGCCTGAACTGGAACCTGAGACCTGGACCCTCTGGGTCTCAGCCTTGCACAGACTCCCTCTACTCCTTCTGCAGCCAGAGCAGCTCTGGGGGTGCAGAGTCTGGCTCAGAGGTTCGGGGTCAGGTTGAGCAGATCCTGGCCCATTGACCACCCTCCATCCCAGCCAGGGGGACCCGTGGACCAAAACACATTTTGCTCAGGCTCATCATTAACTGTTGTACAGGATTTGGAGCTGCCAACAGCAGTTCCGTTTGACACAATTTTCCATAAAATCATGGAGAATTTGAATACCTCCACACCAGCCTAAAAATGGACCTTTGAATCCTTGAGCCTCTAATATGCTTTTAATCAATGGAAAAAATAATTTATGAATTGTATATAGAGAGTGCATTCATAAATGTGATGATGTATTTTATCACTGATCCAAGATGTCAAATATTAGAGTCTATTTTACTTATATTTTAAGCAATTATACTTTTTTGCAATTCAATAATGACGTATCATTTTCAAACTGCTTTAAATATCCATTATAAACAAATTTTTGAAGCTATTAGATTTACCTTGAACTGTGCATTTCTAGTATGTAATACCTATTTAGTTAGCTCGTGCCTTTAGTTTCTTAAAGTTATATTTGTATTATATGCAGGAAATGCACTTTGTATTAACCTACAGCTGTGTTTTTCAATACTGCCTTGATTACTGTTGTTCTCAGATTATGCCAAAAGGTCGAAGAGTGGGAAGTGTTACAAGTTTGTCTCTAAGAGTAGGTTTGGCATTTTCCCAGTTCCTGGGTGGACAGTCTACGGTATCTTTCTGAATAGTATTTCTTACAAGAATCTGGATGAATGAAGAATCTGGTGATATTACTCAGCCCTGTTAGAACAGGAAAAAATGCCTTTATCAAAACAGTTTCAGAAATTCAAGAAACTAAAAACAAGTGTCGTGTTGAGTCGGCAGTGCTAAAGAGCATTCATTAATGAATGAGCACTGGGGGCTGAAGTCGTAGCACCACGTGGGCCAGCAGTGATTTGTGAGAACTGCAGCTACAGCAAACAGCTGTGGGCCACTGTGTCCATGAACAACCTCAGATGGAGGCAGGGAACAGTTCAGTCTCCATTTTCTTCTTCTAGTAGCTAGAATAATTTCTGAGCATTGGGTTTTGTTTTGATTTCTTTTTGTAGTTTTCCTTTTTTTCTTGCTTTTTTAATTTTGCACTATCACCTAGAGACCCAAATGAGTAAAAGTAAAGAAAGGAAAAATAAGTGCATGGAAATGTGTATCGTTCTTTAAATCAGATGATTTGATGCTAGCGTTCTGCACTGCAAATAAGGTTCTGCAAAAGGAAAAAAGAAATAAAATTATAACAAAATAAAAAATAAGACCCACTATTGCACACTATCCTGTAGCCAAGTACCTACCATGAGAGATACGTGCTGTATATTTTTTATGACAGCCAAACCGATAATGTGTACAAGTAACGTTTCCTTTGCGTTCCTATTTATTTAACCAGCCTACAACATTTCAAAGGTATAAATATATATATAGCTCTATATGTAGAACATAGCCAAATACCTATATATGAACTGGTCGTTGTGCAACTCGGTACTCATGTGCCGGCTGTTCAGGCCGGGCTCCACGGTGCCCTCCCAGCTGCACCCACCAGGCACAGCCTCTCCTTGCCGCAGCGGACGCTGCTCTGGGCGCTCACTGCCAGCGTCCTCAGGGCGGTCCGTCCATCTGTCCAGGCACTGCTCGGTGCTGTGGGAAGGCACAGAGTTCAGGGTAAAAGAGGGGGCTGCACGTGGAGATGAACGAAGGCGGAAGGGCAGGGTCCTGCCGAGGTGCTGGTTGCTGCGGGGAGCACAGCTGACACCGCCGGCCGCGAGGGTTTCCTGACAAACACTGACTGTTATTTAAGCTGTCCTTGACACAAACCATCACCAGGTCACAAGTGCCCCGGCTGTGAGGAGAACCACGGCTCAGCAGGAACGGGGCGGTGGCATCGGGCAGGCGCCCATACGTTGGCCACCAGCCATTCCTTGTCTAAGGAAACGCGTTCGGCAGTTCCCAGTTTTTCCTTAGATCTCGTGGTGGACTTTAGCCTTTTAATAAATGTTAGTATATCAGATTGTGTCCTTGACAGTATTTTACTCGTATGAACCATGATAACACATTAAGTCTTCATACTCTTCAGGCAGAAGCGTCGATAAAAGAGAAGAGAAGCATAGCATACAATATATGTCAAAGTAATGTTCCTTTTTCGCTTTCTCATGAACAGTAAAATGTTTACAATGTATGCCAAGATCTTTGGTTTCTGTCCGACACCAGTTAGAGGTTCTGATCTTACAGAAATTGTGTTATAACGGCCTCAGCCTTGTTGCTAGGAAACAATAGATCCCAATTTTTTATTCCTGCTCTAACTCCTGTGCTGAATAGTGACTGGATACTGTACACGTTATGTTACATGGCTGCAGTTACATGGTCTGATGCATTTTGCTCTGGGTTTCAGACCAGAAGCATGCATTTTCTACAAGAACATCCCAGCAACACGCTGTAAATATTAAAAGTTAATATATTATGTGTCGATATTTGAAAAAGAAAGTACTTTGACTATTTCATTTTTAAAAAATAAAGGTGCAAACTGACAGCGTGTGACGTTGTCTTATTTTAAACCACACCTCGCGGATTTTACTGATTGTGTCACTAAAAAATGCTTCCGTCCATCAAAATAAGGTCCTCAAACAGTACGTCTCAGTGTGAATGTCTCAGTGGGTTTGCTGGCAGTGTTGAATTATACTTCTGACTCAGGGTTCACGTGTACAACTCTTGTGGCACTACGTGCTGGTCCACAGCTTGTTTCTGTGCACAGATTCTTACACTTATCAGAGCAAGTGTGAGAGTGAACAGGCGTGCTGCTCTGTGCCTTTGCACTGCCAGAACTGAGTGGGTGAAGGCAGTGGTGCTAAGGGATGAGCAGCATGGATGAAGCATCTGCACGTTTAGTAGATCTAATTTCCCAGCCTGCTTCAAACGTGCTGATGAATGACTGTGAGTCTGTGCAAGAAAAAACTTTAAAATAAACAGCACACACAGCAGAGAGGAGGAGAGAGTGAAGCAGAGGAGCAGAAGGAGCATTTAAAGCTGAAGGAAGGGGTACATGGTAGAAAGCTGATGGGAGCAGCTTGGGCTGAGTGCTGACCCAGCACAAGGACTGTGTTGGGTACATGAGGGGGCAGCGAGGCCAAAGGGATACTAGTAAGAAAAGAATTTTCAAATGGCCTGGGATATTGGTCTATGCTGCAAAAAGCCTGTCACAGCCACAGCCAGGGAGCAGGGGAGGGTCTGGCTGAGGTAAAGGCAGCTCTGTTTGGAACCAGCAGCAGCGTCGCCTGTGCTGGGTAAGAGACTGCATGGGGGGCCAGGACACAGGGTCCTTTGGTGGATACACCAAAGCAGCAGCCAGAGACAGGGCTGCAAATGGGAAGTGGGAGGAGAAAGAGCTCCAGGGCTGGTGGAGATGGGCAGTCAGTGCTACTGAGCTCAGAGGGGCTGGAGAAAGGAACAAAGGAACACAGATGTTTTTTGATGAAGCCCTGCCCATGCTGCTCTCTAAAAGGACCTGTAGCTCTTCATATCTAAGTGCATGAAATCTGTGTGGTTGCCATGTTACTGTTCCTATAACCAAATACAAGCTCCTTTTGTCATGGATAGCATGAGCTTCTCTGACTGCAGCTTGTTTAATCACAGCATCATAAAAGCACAGCATCAGAGACTGGCTTGGGTTGGAACAGACCTTAAAGATAATGCAGTTCTATCCCATGCTGAGGGCAGGGACACATCCCTCCAAATCAGGCTGCCCATCCAATCCGGCCTTGGGCACCTCCAGGAATGGGGCATCCACAGCTCTCTGGGCAGTCATGTCAGGGACTCATCACTTCTTGGCTGGAAAATTTCCTCCTTATTTCTGGTCTAAATCTGCCATCCTCTAGTTTAAAACCATTCCCCTTTCTATAATCACCATCACATAAAAAGTCATACTCCCTCCTGTTTATAAGCTCCCTGTAAGCACTGGAAGGCTGCAATGAAGTCTCCACTGAGCCTTCTCTGGGCTGAACAAGCCCAGCTTCTTCTACCCGTCTTCAAACAAGAGCTGTTATAGAGTATAGAAATTCCAGATTTGAGAGAACCCAAAAGAAACAACACAATAACTCATATACAGTGTTCTCAGCTTTAGCTCTAAAATGCCAACTTCTTTTATGTATTTTCAAAATTAACATGGCTCTTCTAGAGTCACCTATAGTCAAAGCAGTTATCCTCAACTCACTGCACCATGGGGTTTGCATCATGCAGCACTGGAAGTCAACAGGACATTTCTATAGGGAGCAGCTCTCAGGCACATTGCTTACCACTATGCTTGTCACCATGGTGCAGTCATTTACAGGGGCCACTTCTCAGCACACCCTGTCTTAGTTCCTCTATCCTGAGAGAGCCAGCCTAAACCAGGGTTCAGGCACAGCACTCCAGAAGCAAAGGAGCTCTCCCAGTAAGACCACTCTGCTATGCACCAGGACTGTTTGCACTGGGAAAGGAAGGCTTGCAGGAGCAGAAACCTGGAACAGCCACAGAGCATCCACCACAGAAGTGCAGCAAACTGGGAAATGTTTAAGGCACAGAGAAGGGGTGAAGGGTTCAATGAGCACAGCCCCAGAATCAGCTGGTGCTGAATGTTGTGTTTGAGCTGGTAACGTTCAGCACTGCACCTCTACTGCTGATGTTTGCTGAATTATCTAACAATATTAAAAAACAAAAAACAGCTTTTAAACATTTTATTAAAGAGTAAATCATGCTGAATCTGTCACTGCATGGCACTGTATGAAGACAAGAACCTTGCTTCAACCGATCAGCATAAGTAGCAGGGAGACATGGAGCAAAAACATACACAGAGAGTAAAATATGATGCAAAGGGGAGGGGAAGGAAGGCAGGACATTTCACTACATATGAAATGTGGCCTTAATTTAGACAGACGTTGAGTAATGAACAGCAATCGTCACAAATTTGCAACAGCATTGTCCACCGCTTCCTGTTATCACACAGCTGTTTATTTATTGCATTTACTCCCATTGAAGGTTTACAAGGAGCATTTTGTGCTTCATGTTGAATGTTTTATTGCTGCACTTTCTCTCTCTCTCTCTCTTTCTCTCATTCTCTTTCATACACACACGGCCGCTTATAGGAATAAAATAAAATAAAAGATAAAACTTGCAGCCTTATCAAATCCAAACTAAAATGCTGCTTCAAGCAGCTGATCCTTGCTGAGTGCCTGTTCTTGCCGCCCATTTAACTCTTCACTGTTTCCTTTTCAGTGAAGCCACAACAAGCCAGAATCTGGGACAAGACAACTAAATGGATTAAGAAAGTCTGCCTGCCTGCTTAGTAGAATGGTTGGGTGATGCCCCCCAGTGTAGCCTGATGCTACAAATATGGCTGCAGCCCTGCCTCTCCCCATACCCCTAGTTCACAGCTTGGCCCCATCTGGTGGGATTTGATCTGTCCTGCTCTCCCAAGCCTGGTGCAGCCTGGTGGTTTTAGAAAAGCTCACTACATCTTCTCAGAAATGTCCAGCTTTCCAAGCTGTGCAGATGAAATTGGAAGCACAGGCATGAAACATTCAAGCATTAGACATTTAAGCAACACAACCTCCTCCATAGAAGGAGACTCCACCACCTCTCTGGGCAACCAGTTCCAGTGTTCTGTCACCATTACCATAAAGAAGTTCTTCCGCATGTTTCTTCCTACGTTCAAGTTGTAGGCCATTACTCCTTGGCCTGTTGCTACACATCATCAAGAAGAGCCTGTCTTCATCCATTTGCCTCCCACCTCCCTTTACATATTTATAAGCATTAATAAGATCCCCCCTCAGTTGTCTTTTCCCCAGGCTGAACAGCCCCAGATCTCTCAACTTTTCTTCATACAAGAGATGCTTCAGGCCCTTCATTATCTTTCAGGCCTTCCGCTGGGCTCCTTCTAGGAGATCCCTGTCTTTTTTGAGCCGAGGAGAACTGGACGCAGCATTCCAGATGTGGCCTCACCAGGGCAGAGCAGTGGGGGAGGATCACCTCCCTTGCCCTGCTGGCCATGCTCTTTGGCATGCACCCTAGGGTCCCGTTGGCCTTCTTGGCTGCCAGAGCACACTGCTGACTCATGGCCACCCTGTTGTCCACCAGGATACCCATGTCCTCCTTTGCAGGTTTACAGACATTGTTTGTTTTGGGGGGTTATTTTTTCATCCATTTACACTCAACATTAGATGTGTGCTTTGAAGGGAGTGCTTTTATGATAGGCCTGTTTCTGCCAGTGAAACAGTAACACAACATAAACCAAGAGGGCTGCAGCACATCAAGTCTGTTGGGAAATGTTCCCCACTGCTGGACAGCCCAGGCAGCTCACCAAGTTAAGTAGCCAAGTGCTCCAACACTCCAGTGCTAACCCTGCAAGCTAACAAGTCCTCCAGGTGTAAGCCTCTCCTATAGGAGCCCAGCAGCAACTAAATAAAACACGTGAAAGTGAAATAAAAGTAAACATTGTGCAAATACATGTACGTATATATGTATATTTTAATTACATGTGGTGGGGATTTTTTCAAGTAGAGAAAATATTGGAAAAATAAAAAGTATGAGGTTCTCCACTGGCGACTGTTCTCATTTACTCAGAACATTACTTGAGCTTTCAATTCTTTGTGCAAATTAGAAATTTTGTACGTGGAGACAGCACTGAGTGGTTCTGTTGGATTGCAGAGAGCCTGATGTGATGGGAAATCAGATAGAGGGGATTCTCCTGAGGCCATGTCTGGAATACCTTTTGGAACTGTATGACAGTCACACAGACACCAAGTCTGTGTTCAAGGAAAGGACACTCATTTAAAACATTTTTCTAAGCCTACAAAAGGGGTCTTGCCCATAAATGCCTATCAGAATAAAGCACAGAAGGGTCAAAGTCAGTTTGTGTAAAATAGAGTGACTAGTCTTGAGATTAGAAAATATTTTGCACTTAGAACTGCAAAAAAGAAAAAAAAGATATGACACCATTTAGTAGTTGATGTTTTTGTCTTATCTCTTACAAAAAAAAAAACTTAAAAAAAAAACATTCTGAAACCTAAAATTTCTAATCCTTGAGCTAGAAATACTATGAAACACATTTCAGCAAATGTTACAAGAAAACTCACAGAGTTGTACTAACTATCATAGCTTGTGTTGTTCTAGAGCAGGACTGAAGGCACTACTGGGAGCTAGGGTTATTCCACTGGGAAATGTCTTCATGATGGCTGCAGGTAGTCACGACCGTCATTTCTACCTAGAGAAAAACAATCACAGAAATACAGAAGGATGAAAAAGAACAGATCAGATGACCCAACCCCACCAGAGCCATGGCAGTGGGGAAGGCAAGTATCTGCCTCCGATTACTGAGGAATATACGTCTTTAAATGGATTTTCTCATCAGGTTGAAGTCCCTAATGAGTCACATTTTTGGCTCATTTAGGATCAAGATCACCACTCCCATGGAGGGCCTTGCCCCTCACAGCCCAGGCTGCCTGCACCCCATGGGTACCTGGGGAACACCTGGCTTTCGCATGGTTGATGACCGGATGCTTCAGGGGTGTAACAATGCCCTGGTCGGGTTTCTGGAAGGCTGAAATGAGGTTGCGCATTTTCCGGAAGAGCCGCCGGTGAACCCCGGGTGCCGTCTGTGAACCCAAAGGGGAGAGGTGAGGAGAGGACAGGCAGTCAGTGCCCTGGTGCTGAGCTCTTGTCCTCAGAAAAGCAGCCATGTGTCGGGATGGGGCCAGCCCTTCCCTCAGCCCCTCCAGGTGCCAGCCTACAACAAGCTGCGAGCCACTCCTGCTCTCCTCCCATCCAAGTATGATTCCAACACTGCCTCAGCAAATGAAACTTGGAGCCTGTGGTTCTTGCTAAGCACGTTCTCAGTGGTCTTTTGCTATTTGTGATCCCGAGTCAAGGCAGCCTGCAGTCCCCCTGGGAAACACCAGTAAGATGACTGTGAGAGCGGCCTGGCACTGACCATTCACCTCACACCATTAATCTCAGGCACAGATACTGCCCAACTGCAAGCCTTCCTTTAAGCCTTCACTGCTTTTCATTGTGTTCGCTGAGTATTCCCACCCATCTTCTGGTGCAAAGGAAGAAGTCAGACATTACCTAGTTGATAAAAAATGGGACTTTTTCAGTCTTTTTATGTTAGCATCTTTGCAAATGCTCCACTAAATCACGCCTCCACTGCTATATGCCAGAGGTTTCCACTAGTAGGGATTTGACTGGCACTGTTTTCATTTCCCAGCATTGCTCCTGAAGGGTGGAGGTTGCCCACACACCACATCCCAGAGCAGAAAGCAGAGATGGGAAATTTTCAGCATCAGCTTTGAAGGCACAATATCCCATGGGGACAAGAAAGAGGGCAAAACATGAACTCCTGTTCTTAGCAGTTACGTCCAGCATGGTCTTGACACTGTTTACACTGAGGTTTCCTGTTGCATAAAGGAATAGTTAGTGCCTAACTATAGCTAGCACTTTCTCTACAGAGGTTTCACTGAGATTCTTGAGCCCTCAGAACGCCTGCTCTGTGAAACACGGATGAATTTTGCCTAAACACAACCAGGAAAAACCCATGCACAGGAATCCAATGGATACCATGGAGGAGCAGTAGGCCCATTCCGCACTGGGCACTGCAGATACTGCTGTTATCACGGCCAAAGCATGCCGCGGCCTCACTTGGAGCTCCCTTGACAGGTAGATGTCTCAGGGGTTCCAGCACTGCTCCAGGCCCCAGTGCTGCCCCAGGCCCTCTCGCCAGGCAGCACAAATCCTCAGGGTGTTCCTTGTGCAGTAAGGAGTGAGTTCTTCCTCAGCACCGTTCTCAGGGCTGAGGCAGATAATTATTTAGTCTGCAGCAATGTGCACGTTTTATCTCTTGACCTGATTCCAAGCAGCACCACGACTCACTCCTGTCTTCCAGAGCATTGCAACCACTTCTGCTAGCACAGTAACCAAGAAATTATGCCTGTCTAGCAATTATTTAATGCCTGTAAATCAGGCTTAATGTGCAAACAGAAATACAATTATAAAGTAATATGGAGATTACATCCAAAGAACAAGATCTTCATAAAAGAAACTAAGGTTATCATCTAGATTCCATCAATCTAAACTGTCATCTGTATTGCAAATGGTGTTACGCTATGCCTGAATTACTGGTTTCTTATCAACCTAGTGAAAATACACTTTGTAACAAGTTTCTGAAGAGAAACTGACTTTAAAACAGTGTACATTGAAAAGTATTTCCTTAAATATTCTGGTGTTAATGGTATGTGAGATAGAAAGGAATTGAATACTGATTGCACTTGTCAAATTATAAAAACATAATATTTTTTGCCATTGAAAATGATGCAAAATAATGCACTAATGCATTATGCAACAGCTGAAATGTAACAGGGAATTAATTTATGAGTTCAAGATTGTCAGAAGTGGCACCAAGACATCTTTGTGATGGGTTCACTCAACATCGATTACCTTCAATGAAAATCAGGCTTTGCAGAAGCATGAATAATTTGAATACATTTCGTTAAATCAATACTAACACCAAACAGGATACCGAAGTTTTCAGAGAAGAGAAGCACACACCTCAGCACTCCAGGACCCAGTTTCTGTCTTGGATACTCGATAGGTATAAACATAACCCTGGTGCCTGTGAAGGGAAAAAAAAGCCAACAGATATTTATTCCTCATTTCTACTGCCAGGCCTCAGTCTGTTACAGGGGAGTCGGCTCATCTACCAACCACTCCTTAACAATAAATTCACCCATAAACATTCAAGGTCAGTAGAAAACTGGGACTCAGACCAGAGGCAGTCTTTAACATACTGGGTTTTTTTGGATGAGGGGACTGGTCTGACTCAGATCTAGTCTGGCAGTGTTCTGTTATTCCAGGTTAAATGACAGTGCTTTGATTCCTGCTTCAGCATTTTTATTTTTAATTTTTCAGTGACCTTCTTTCACTGACAAACACCAAGAATACTTTCCCTGGGGGGAAAAAAAGTATAAATAAAAAGTGAAATATTGGCATATAAACCTCTTCTTCTATGATTTATTTAAATGCAGATGTTCCCAGAAGAAATTAACGTGACTGCAATTTGTTTGGAAAGCTAGAACCACAAAATCCAGGTAAATTACTTTTTGCTTTGTGAGTACATCCTTAATTCTCAAACACTGAATGTGAAAGAGTATGAAATCTTTTTAAATCTAATTCGAGTCCCTCAAGAACAAGGAGCCATCCACTAACAGCACAAGGCATGCTGATGTGCAGAGTCTGTCCTGCTTCTCCTGAGAGCCCAACACAGCGAATGATTTACATGGTAAATATCCAGAAATCTAACTCAGAAGCAGAGAGAACTCACAGTAGTTCCAGGGGTTCAACATTAATTTAGGCAGTGTCAGATAAGCAGACCATATATTACACTACACAGATATACATGAATACCCAGCAGGATTTTAGAGGCCATTCGCTATATCAGCATCAGTTCTTCAGAAAGCAAAAATACACTACATTTCTTTCCAATTATACACAGTATTATAGTAGTTATTACAGAATAGCAGAAAGCGTCAATGACACAGACACCGTATGATTGCAATTACTTACGCTCCATGTCATGGCTCCTGGATGAATCCTTGTTAGAAAGTCATTAGAACAACCAGTGCAAAGCAGGCTCAAATATAATTTACCTGCACAGGAAGCTGTTAGCAGTTGTCACACTGCTGTAAACCCTTGAAGTTGGGCAAAAATCCCTGACATGGTTTGTGAGCTCTCCTCACCACTCCTCACCTCCCAGAGACACAGAACTGTTCCGTCCTGGCAGGGATGAGGGGACCAAGCTCCCAGCACCACACTGGGATACCAGGAGCAGAACACAGCCCCACCAACCCACCACAACCTCCACTGGCTGCAGCCATCAGGGCTGCGGATGGGCCCAAAGAAGCCCGAGGTGTGCAAAGCCTACTGTGCCTGCAGCAGGAGGGAAGGCCATGGAAGGACAGCATTGCTGTTCTGTCTGTGCCATGGAACCACAGCCACTCCTGCTTGATGCCACAGCTCAAGCCTGGTTCCTTAGAAGCACATCTCTATGGGACATTGTATATGTTCACTTTCAGGGAATTCAGTCCCATCAGTGCCCTTAGACTATCTTGTACTGTTATGTCCTTTATTAAAACCTCCACAAGCTGCGCCTATGTCCTCAGTATGTCACGATGCTCACTTCAGTCTTACTCCTGGAAATCACAAGGGGCTTCCCTGCATCTGTGCACATAGATTGCCAGTCAGTATTCGGTTACTGAAATCAGGATTTTAGAGCTCACAGTGCTCTGGGGAACACCAGGGGCATCTTGGGGCTTTGTCCTCTCTCTTTGAAGGCATCTAACCATCTCCACGATTTTTTTTTTGCCTCTAACAGGATCGGTTAGTAAAAATCTAGACTTTCTTTCTTGCCTCCTGCTTTTGATAATACTCTGTGCATGTTACCAGTGCTTGTCCTTTGTTCTCCTGAAGCATTCCAGCTGCTTCAGTTTCTTTAGAGTCTGATTTTTCCAGACATGGCTCTTTCTCTTCCTAAGAGATTGCATGACTTAAAGACCTTGAGCAGCTGGGGTGCTGCTCTGAGATGTCTGGTGTCTTCTAGCACTCTGCTAGGTGGGTTTAGTAAGACACTGGTAAATAAAGGTCAGCTTAAGTAATGTCAAGGACCAAAGCAGGGTGAGGTATGCTACAGACATCTATCTTGTATAAGAATTTCAGCTATAAAATAATTCACTCAAGCCTAGAGAAAACAGAAAGGATAGCTCAGATAATGAGACACAGAAAAAGCAATGAGAATTCGAGACCGTGGAAGTGTTGATCCCAGCCCAGAGCATGGGGAGAGTCTGACATTCCTATCACAAGTGGAAGCTCTGCACTCATCTGGCAAATCTACATTTTTCTCAGGTGAGGAGAGACTGCAAAGAATGAAGGGGCTCAGATGAGAAACACATTGTTATCACCTGCTATTGGCTCTGAAGACATCAGGAAAGAAAGGCACCCAGCAGGAGGGCAAAGGCCCAGGCCCAGCACCCACCACCAGCTCCTTCCAAGGAAATGTGCAAGGAAATGTGCAAGGAATGAGGACATCTTTTGCTAAGGAGAGAACATCTGCTCTCCATCAGGATCTTTGTTTCCGTAGAACAATGGATTACAGCTCTTCTGGTAAGTATTCTGCTAACAAATATGATCTTATCAAATCTTTCTGTTAAGTAGCAGGAACTTACCTCATTACCACTTCAAAGTGCTCTCTAACTTCCATGCACAAGCAAGCAAGCGACATCATTTTGATGTGTCAAGCTCTTTTCATTGCTACCTGGGCTCTGCCTCCGTGAGAAAGGTTTCTATGATTCAAAGTACCTAATATTTACTGAGATCAGCGTGGGATGAAGGAAGATCAAGCTGTTTCTCTTAAAAATTAAACAGAAAAATTAAAATTGTGGTGGGGTAGAACATTGCCTCTAAAACTGCAGATTACAAAACATCAGGCAAAAGCAAGAGGAAAAATACATTTACTGGAGCATTAGTACAAGGAGATGGGAAAATCCCCAGCCACTATTAGGGGACAGCTCACTTGTCTGTATTTTTCTTGATTTATGGCAGAAAAAAAGCTCCCAGTTTGACAAAGTGGTCCTCGATATGGTGTGGCCATGTAAACTACAGCCAAAAACCAGAGACAGGACAGCACGGGCACAGCACTGTCACCTGGGGCCTCTCATAGTGGCACACCTTAGGCATACCACACCCACTCAAACCTGAGCTCAGGGCCCTGATCTCATCTACATGCTGGAGAAAATCATCAGGAGATGGTCACATCAGTGAGAGAAGGACTTTGGGGAGCACTCACAGTGACACTGCCTTTCCAGCACTTCTCGGAAGAGGAGCGTTTCCTGGCAGACCTGGGACAGACCCAGCACAAGGCTCCCTGCCCCTTCTCCTGTCTCAAGGGCTGGCCCCAGCCTTGCTCACAGTCACAAAGCTCCTCATTCGCACCCAGGAAGCTCTCGGGGATGGTAGTGATCCTGAATCAACAGCAGGATGAACAGAGGCCCCATAGACTCTTGATCAAAGGCAAAAATCAAAAGTAGAATACATCTACTGCTGTGAAGACAATGCTGGATAGCACTTGAGAAACAGTAGTTTGGTCACCACTGATAATTTTTTTTAATCTCATTTCACTTTTTAACTCCCCAAAAAATAGATGTGTTATACCAGCTAGGAACTGTGCTATCATGGCTATGCTGCAATAAGTTAACTGGACAAACTTTGTCAAAGGGAAATCTAACAAAGTTGCTGTTACAGAGAACAGTCCATTTTGTATTATAGCTTTTTTCTTTATAGCTGGCTAATTCCTCCCAAAGAGCTACAAAGGCATCATTCACAGATGACATACCGAGACAGCATCTGTCTCCCCATCCTCTCCACTCCTCCTTTTCAACTGTGATCAGGCTTGTTAAAGCTTCATTTGCTCTAACAGGTGAATAATTACAATCTTCTGCACTGCTGAAATAGCCGGAGGGTATCAGCTGCATACTGCAGCTTAAAATTAACCATGACATTTCAGCTGCATGGTGTATTTTAAAATCATTTCCAAATGTTTTGTGTCTCAGTTGGGAAATTTTATTAAACTAATTTGTATTCATTTCTGGGTCCAAAATGGAGCAGATATAAAGGGAGAAAGATGGAGAGATGAGGGAAAGCTGGGTCAGCAACAAATGACATCAATTTCTTCCTCTTCACATAACTTTTATTTGGATGTCTTTGCAATGTACTAATCAACTCCTCTCACCTGGTGTACTTGCATCCTGAGAATTTCTCTTTATGATATTGCTTAAGAACGAGCCGTGCTGCGGCTGTCAAGCAGCAGCCTGCAGCATTGCACGTTGCCCATGTTTGGTTTCTTGTAGCTTCACCACATCTCTGCACTTCAGGCTGAAATTTCTTTCTTGGGTGTTTGTCTCAATTTTTTTTTGAGGTATGGGAAATGTCAAGAAGCGCAACAAGAGACAAAGTGAGGCTACTTCATAAGCTGGGCAATGGCACAGCAGTGAGAGCCGAAGTGCTGGGCCAGAGCTGGGCTGAACCAGGAAGGGGTGCAGGAAAGTGAAGCCTGAGGGCTTCAGCTGAGGGCCACACAAAGAGCTGGATGTGGGGAGGGCTGAAAAAAATCATCCAGAGAAAGTGAGTGGCTTGGAAGCAGTGGAAAAAATGAAACAGCCTGCAGCAATTCAAGCAGTCAGCGGGCTGTACAGGATAATAATACTGAGTATTCTCAAAGAGCTTTCCCATCCCACTCACCTTGGGAAGCTGAAGCTGAAGCTGAAGCTGAAGGGTGCTACAGCCCTGAGCATCCTGTGTCACAGTTTCTCGAGTGTGACAGAGAGTTAGCAAGCTCTTCATCTCACAAACTGAGGTAGTGTTAGACCACACACAACACTGTGGAGATGAGTACAAGAGAGCCCATGGGGGAATCACTACTTTTGTACGCAGAGCAGGGGTTGGAGGGAACACAGCATGCAAGAGCCTGAGTGGGTCTGGTGACAGCCCCTTCCACCTCATCCGGAGGAGCCTGGTGGCTCCCAGGCACCTGCTTGGGCACCAACCCCAGGCAGCACCCCAGAGGGTGACCCCAGTGGGCCTGCGGTGGTGGTAGTGGATGCTGCTGTGGGAGACCACTGCCAGAGCACTGAACCCCAAGAGGGACACAGCTGTCCCGTGGCCATGTCTGGGGGCTGCATGCCCACCTGTGCTCATGAGGGAACCCAACTCCTCATCCCTGCTGCTGTTGTAGGGACAGCTGCCAAGAGACAAAGAGATCCAGACATCCTCTTAAACCGTTTTCTTTTTCCTCTTTTAATTGTTATATTGCAACCTGGTTTATTAAGCATGGAAAGGGCAAAGAGTCTTGCTAGTTAATGTAGGAGAAAATTCTGCTTAAGCTTATATCTCCTCACTCTGTCTTGGAATGTACATTTTCTGGCTGACAAGCAGCTTGCCTGGTTCCTGCCTTGTTTAGGTTTCAGGCACACAATCAAGGTACAGCAGCTTAGCAATTACCACCCATCAGCTAACCCAAGCTGAAGAAATAGCGTTTGCATTGAGATGATATGCAAGATACGAGCTCCCTGTCAGCGAGAGTGCACAAAATAGTTTAAATCAGTGTTTACTTTGTTTGAAAAGCCCAACCAAGCTCACAGTAGCACTCCATACACGCCCATCTGAGTTTACACTTCTGTCACTGATTCCCTACCAGTGTTTGTTGCTGTGTTTACTCGTGCTACCAAATCTGTAATGTGTAGATCTACCATAACACTGCAGCACTATAAGCAAATGCATTATCACAATTTTCTTTTCTAAAATGAACAAAAGCCTGAAAAAAAGAATGTCAAAGCTTGTGAAATGCCGGTGAATCTATATGCAAGCAGTCTTCTGTGAAAGATGGTCAGCATCGCTGTTTGAGCGCTGCTGATGACCAGCAGAAGAGCTGGTTCACCTGCAGGGACAACATGCAGCCTTCGTGAGCAGGTGTGGTTGTGGTGGTCTGGTACAGGACAGCAGAGCCTAAAGGAGCGCCTCAAATGGGAATTTATTGACATTTAGAAATAGAATAAGAATTGATTCCAATCCGAGACAAGAAAGGGCAGGAACTTATTCTCCTGTGGGGCAGTGGCTGAGCTTTGTGAATGATGATGTCCTACCGAACAGCACATCACAAAGGTAAAATCTCACGATAGTTTCATATATCTTTGAAACATTTGTAGAACTGCTTGGGAGCGATGCGTTGTAGCTCATAATTAGATTTCCCATTTCTCTCCGAGCAAGGAGGCACAGTTCTGACCATAAAATCCCTGGAGCTGAAATCACTGCTTGAACTAAATCTTCAAAGCTCAGGTCTGGAAAATCGAGTAGAGCTGATCTAGATTCTGTTATCTACCAACTGCACTCATTCTGTTGTGTGCAGCTTGCCTAGCACGGTGACTAGCCATCATTCAGCTGCTGACCTAAAATCTTTCCAGAAAAATGCACTGGAATAGCTGAAGGCCATGGGACGAGTTGTTCCCATAGCAAAGATTCAGCAGGGAGCTGAAATACCTCTGCTGTGCTGCAAAAGATTTTTTCAAAGCTGAAAATAGAGCGTGGTATCAACACAACATCAACTTTGAGTTGAGGGGGCTCCCCCATAGATAGAAGCTTTTGTTCCAAAGGATGATGCTTATTGTGTGCAGCATTATAATGAATGCAATTATTCTGTAACTTCTATCAAACATGGGAAACAGAGGAAATGCTGACCTGAGGCTGACTTGTGATCCCGCCTCACACCTTCACACTGCACATCTGATAGATCTGCTTCACCAGGAAGTTTCAGCACATTGCACTGTTATGGTGACAGAAATAACAGTGCGTGTAAAAGTCTGATAGCACAGATACTGCAGCCTATCCTCACTGCCACTGCTGCTGCTTCAAGACCTCTAAACAGCATTCTATTCTGGTTTTTGATTATTGTCTGCAAATTAAATGCAACACAGCACATGAAAGGATGATTCCAAACAAATGATCTGAACATAGGATTTGACAAGTATGTCATGTTTAGCTGAACATTCACCAAGAAATATTTGAAGGTCTGAAACAGCTGTTAACACACCTAGTATATGAATGCTAAGACCTAAACTACAAACTACTTTCTCTGTGCCATTTCAGGCACGAACTGCTTGTTTCTGCACACACTCTCATATAGCTGTAAAGGAAAGCAGTGCTTTTGGCACTCTCAGGAGTTCACTCCATGCGTTTTTCATGCGCTGTTGAAGAGGCTTCATCCCAAGCTGGCCTCCCTTATTGAGTCCTGTGTCCCCCATCGACTTCATTAGGAGCAATGTGCACAGAGGATTTCTGACAGTGCTAAAAATGTCAGATGGAATATCGAGCGGCGAGGAAGCCGTATCAGTAAAGAAAGCTCTCTGGAACAAGCAGGCATTGACAGCAACACCTCGGAGTGCTGCACATAGCGCACACTTACAGATAAAACGTGTACATTTTTTTAAAGCATATATATTTCTTCAATTCCAGTTTTCAGGAGCGGTAAAAATCTTCTCCCTGTTCAATGCAACCCTAACAAATTTCCAGGCAATGAGTGCGTTTTCTGCTGTCACTGTCAAACAGGAACAAAGGATGGCCTTAAAGTATATGTTATCAGTGTAATAATGGCATTTGTACCACAAAGATCATGAGCTACCATCAAGATCATCTGAAACAGAAAATCTTGCCAAAGGCTACAGGCAGCATTTTTGTTTGCAGGAGCCCCAGGGGACCATGGTCCAAAGCAAAACCCTTCTACCCCTCCGTGCAAATTGTAACCGTGGTCATAAAATATTTCTGAAAGTGGGTTCTTTGCACTTTGCCACAGCCACACCAAAATCCGTTCCTTCTTTGCAGACTGGCAGGCATGCTGTGCGTGCGCTGTGACTTGGGCTGGCAGAAAGTGGCATTCCAGGGAGACAGAATACATCAGGAGAAACAGAGAAAAACCAGAGTTTTCTAGATAAATGCTCTGACAACAGGGGCATGCCTGCCACAGCTACCCATCTCTATAGGTCAGGTTTTATGCTACCACCTGTCTCTTTTATGCTTGCCCTGTAAAATCAGTGTCAGGCGCAAGGGATTCGTGAATCTTTGACTCTTCTCCCTTTTAAAGGTCAGGGCTCCACTTTTTAATTGAAAAAGCAAAAGGTGAATGAACCTGGCCATGAACGCCACTGCCCTTATTATGTGTCTCAAAGACTACCAAACTACATTGAGGCTTTTTGGGAGTGCAGAGAGCAGGGTGCCATCACAAACTTACAGTGTCTCTCCAAGAAGAGAGGCATTGCTTGAGCCACAGAAAGGCAGAGGCAATTGCAGGTCTCACCAGCACTGGGTGGTCATGGCAGCCACCTTCCTGACTCTTATTTTCCTTTCGATAAACTGTGAACACAGCAGCTGCATGTTTCCTCCTTGGATTTTACCAAAGCTCTTGTACACGTATACTCTTGTCACCTGTTCCATCTCTGTGTGTGCTACTCAGACTTGAATGCAGGGGGTTTGGACTGATCGGTTTATTTTTCCAAAGCCAGGCTTGGCATCATCTGCTGAATATATATCTACATCTCTAATGCTTTCCCTGCCTTCTTCTCTAGTTTCTCTCTTCTGAAGAGACATTTTACCTTTAGCTTTAGTAAATTCGCCTGTTAAGGCACCTCTGTAGTTTATGGCACACATTTATCTAAACTGTCACTGCCAGCCCCAGTGTGAGGCTACTCCTTGATGCCTTTATGATAACTGTCTTCGAAGTTACTGTGTAATGTGTTGTTTATCTGAGCTGAAATTTTAGGAAGCGTTAGATCCAAGCTTTAACTCTACCATTTTTCAGCCGCCTCACTGTCTATGTATGGTCCTATTCACCACAACATTTTTTCATTTATATTTTTTCTCAGAATTTATCCAAGACGCTATTGGAAATTTCCCTCATATGTTGAGGATTATAATAATAATTTTTAAAAAAAGTGCTCATGATTTCTGTTCTACAAGAAACCTGCATAAAATTCATCAGCAATTTCTTTTGTCTTTTTTGCCTTTGCTTAGCATATGTGTGTTTGAATGTGACATAATATGAAGACTTCAGTGGCCCATAATTTCCAGATACAGTTGGGTGGGTCTTATCGCTCTTTCCCTAAAGCTTGCAGAGCTTTATAGCTAGCAATCCTTTCTGTTCTTCCTATTTTTGTTTAATATATCTCATTTTATGTATTTCATTTTATATATTTGATTCACAAAATTTCTTCTTGAAGATGTGTCATTAACGTGGCAAAAAATCCTAACTGATTGCATGTAGGTAGAAGACCACATTATGTACTTACAGCCTGATTTAGACTAATAGTGAACTAATCTTAGGATTCCCTATTTTATGCAGCATTGTAATGTTCTGCTTGACCCTTTCTCTAACGCTTGGTGTTCCAACTGCACTGTCTGACTTCTGAGTGTTAAGGAGATATATCATCATTTTCTCCGATGGCTATTTTTAAAAGATTCTGCTTTTATTGCCTGTTGCCATCACAGGAATCATAGCACTCCTTACCCCTTGCTACCTCTATTCCATTTTCTTATTTCCCATTCTTCTAGCTGTTAAGGGCTGTATTTGTTAGCAGAAGTGCCTGTCTTGGTTCATCTTCTCATTTCATGAAGAGAAGAAAGAATATATCTTCTGCCATGAAGACGTTCCGCTATGAGGTGGTGTATTTGTGGATTGCCTATTACCTCCTTGCATTTCTCCATTTACTGGTCTGCAACAGGAGAATAATAATACTCACTTGGAGCTTAATTGTGTATTGTTGGAAATGAATTCAAGACCTCTGGGGAAAACCCGACTAACAATTCTTCCTCTGCTGTTTTGTGGGGGTTTTTTTGTCCCTCTTTACTCACTGTTAGCTATTTTCTTTCCAGTCCTAGCACTGTTTTCTCTTGCTTTTCTTCTACTGGAGAGAGATACAACCATCTGCATGGGCAAATCTTTGCTCTGTCAGTGCGCCGGTACTTGGCTGTACAATAGTCTCTCTAAGGATGTCTCGTTCCTCTTCCTTTGCCAAAACAAAGGGAAACTAAGATGCCCATTAAAATGAGGTCCTCTGACTTCATCGTTTCCAGCTTTCCCAGGGCAATATCTACTAATACCTCTCTGACAGATCACCCCATAGAATATTTCCCCATTCACTTTATGTGGTGAAACGTTTCCAATTAGTCTGTTACCCACCAGTATTCCTCATTCTTTAAAGGTAGTTTAATCCAAGCCTGATGGATTACAGGATGCAGAGCCTGATCACTTTGGGATGCAGAGCATCCCAAAGTGAAAACGCACAGGGACGATATTTTCTCTGCCCCCTCCAGCGAGAGCTGCACTGGAGGAGCAGCAGCAATGAGCAGGCACGAACCTGAGCTGCCCCTCATGGCACCTCACCCACCCATCTGTGCTCAGACCCGCTCAGCCTCACTGCACGACACTCCCCCACCAAGCAGATTCCAAAGCTGGGATCGGCAGCAGCCCTACCAGCCCTCCGCCACCCATACTCACAGCACACAGAGGCAGTAGACCCCTGGGATGCTCTCGCTGTCCCGCAGCAGGTAGCTGCCATCAGCACCCGCTGCCAGCAGCAGCTTCTCCCCAGTCTCGCGAGTGATGCCCCCGTGGTAGATGGGCAACGCTTCCATGGCAGGGCCAGCTCTGTCTGCACCGCTGCCACTGAACCCAGAACGGCGGTGGTGCTGTTGAGATAAACAGGATGTGTTCACACTTCTCAGCCTCCGCAAAGGGCAAGGCAGCACTGAGGAAGGAGTGAGGAACGAACATTACATCTTTTGCTTTTTGTTCAAGCACTGGGTTTTTTTTTCCCTTGCCACTTTTTGTCTTCCTGTTTCGCAGGCTGTGACAGCATCACAGCCATCTCTCAGCCCACCCTGCCCAGGTGTCCTTGCTCAGCCTACACAGGATGTGGTGCCTGGCATGAGCTGAAGTGCTGACAAAAAGGGCAAGTGGGATCCTGAGGACTCTGCTAATCGGAGAGGGAGTTCTTAAACCTCTGTTTTTGCAAAATCCTCAGAAGTGAGAAACAAAAGGCAGCAAGCTTGGGCTTGTGGCCACACCAGACTTCTGGTCTCAAGCGCAGGCTTGAGTGTCCAGCCACAGCCCAGGCCCCAGGCTGATTTACCTCTGAGTGGGTTGTTTTCACAGCCGTTGGTCAGTGATATTTAATCACTGCCAGCACTTGTTCCTGCTGGAGGCAGGCAGGCCGCAGTGCAGGCAGGGAGGCCCCACACATCCTTCCTGACACCATGAACACTGCTGTCACTGGCGCGTGCAAGCCCTGAAATCCAGAGAGATCTCTGAGAAAAAAGCTGCTTCTCTCAGCTCCTGTGCTCACACAGGTCTTCAGTGTGGCTCCTACTCAAAAGCTCATGGCTGAAACTTTGCTTTTTGTGTCCCCTAAAACATCCCTGCTGCAGCTGTGTTCCCCCAGCCGGGTGCAGGGGGAAAGGGCATGAACCGAAACACAGTTTCAGCAGTAAGTACGGGTTGTGCTTGCTACGGAGTTGCTCTGAACGGAGGCTTTTCCCCTGCAGGACGGCAGTTCCAGCAGTGTGCCACTGTGTGCAGTCTGGTGTGGCTGCACCCTCTCATCAGCACCAGGCTCCAGCATCCCCAGGGCATCAAATCCTGGCAGGTGTCTGCTCCCTGCCTGGTACCAGGGGGCTGAGGCAGGAAAACCTCCTCTTTAATTAGTCTGACAGCTTCCACTGTCATGTTCAGTGATTCTTCTGTCTCCTGATGCAGGTGCTCTTTACCTCATTTCCTGAACTTAAGGACTGGGTTATCCTGGTCATTCTTTTTTTTTTTAATGGATTGTTAAAGTATTTGCACAACTAAGTAGAGTTGCTGCCTGCTGCATGTGTGACTGATGTGGATGGTGACAAGGACTAAGCAAAGGACTCTTCCCTGGTAAAGCTACTGCCCGCCTTTTCTCTTTTTCCAAACTCCTTGCACTACTGTGGATTTCTTCTGACTGTTTCCAGTGTCCTAACCTATCTTTGACACTGATAGCCAATTTCAGAAAAAGGTTTCTGGCGTTAGTTGGAAAGGAGAAACCACCAGAGTTGTCCACTGCTGCAGATCTCATTTTCCCCCTCATCGGTTTTCAACTGAAGCAGACGTAGAAAATCATAAAACTTGTGACTACAAGAAGATCTCTTAATCAGGGAGTGACTGGATCCATTAATCCAGACCAGTCTGCCTCCTACCAGCAGCTTGATGAGGTTTTTACAGAAGAACAAAAAAAAGAGCTGCAAACACCCACCTTTGCTGTTGTGCCACAAAAATCCAGTACCCAATCCTGAAGCCAGGGCTTCCCTAAACATCCTTTCACAGGCACACTGACAAGCTTCAAGAAGTAATGGAAATACTGAGTTCTGCAGCAGTGAGCTGATGGTCCCTTTGAGCACCCACGCCTGCCTCCATAGGATGCTGGATGTTCCTTTCTCTTGCTTGGTTTGCACGGTATTCAATGTATTCTGGACACCGCTGCTTTGGTCCTTCACTAAATCAGTCCAGCTGGCAGTCCCTGGAGAACACTGTAAAAATTTATCTAAAAAATACATGAAGGAAAGGAAATACTTAACAGCGCTCTGAAATACTTGGCTACGAAAAGCAGGCTTAGAAAGACAGGGCTGCAGAGACCTCCTGGGTCATCAAGTCTGGTTCCCTGCTATCTTAGCCAAACACAGCACATAATCCCTTTCAGAAACTCGTTATACTCTGTCTTAAAAGTAACTTGGGTGTTGTTTTTTTTTTTGTTGTTGTTCCCTCTGTTCTCATTGGAAAGCAATTGCAGAACATCACTATTCTGTTGTTTGGAAACCTGCTTCCAATTTCTATCCTAAATTTATTCATGACCAATTTATACTAATTTGCTCTTGTGCCAGTGTTGTCCTTTGGTTTAAATAGAGGCTTTCTCTTTGTGGAGCTCATGCCCATGCAGTATTTATAGTGCCTCTCTTGCCCTTCATTTTGCCAAGCTACTCTCACACTTAAGGCTCTCCCTTCCCATGCTCACTGTTATCTTTTTTGGTAGCTTCCCAGATGTGAAGTGAATCACTGGTGAGAAGCATGTGCTGCCCTGGCTGCCTTCTCACCTTTTCCCCAGGTAAAATGCCTTGTATGCTCTGTGCCTTTCTCCATCTTAGTTCTTACCAATGAGTACCCAAATGTGCATGCATGATCTCGCACTCAAATCCTTCCCAATTTCATCCGATTTATATTATCCCAGTCCTCATGGTCACTCAGTACTTCCCAAATGAGAAGTCTTTACATTGACAGTACATCCCTACCTGATGCCACTGGTAAATTCAAGCACATGCTTATATTTTTTATGCCATCATCATTAATAAAAAATGCCGAATTATATCAGGCTCAAAACTAACACTTGGAAAACTGTACTACTTTCTCTCAGATTCAATCCTCTCCCCCTCCTACTTTGTTATCCACCTCCCAGTTTTTTGGACAAATCTCTTATTTTAACAATTTCCCATACGGCACTGTACCAATTGTGGTACTTAAGTTTAGGTAATTAGCTCTAAGCATTTCCTTTTTCTATAAAAATAAATTACAATGGTACTTTAGGCACTGGTACTTGCAAAAGTGCCTGAGAAGTGTAGGCAGGGAAGACAAAATAAAATCACTTTAAGATTTTTGAACACCTGCGAAGATTTGAGCTGATTTTCATTTTCAGATGAGCTGCTTCATTCATCCCTAGTGATGACATTTTCATACATTGTTGAATTTTATAACAAATCTGGATATTATAACATGAATGAAGAAGCATCATTAAAATTTGCAGATATTGCTATTTGACTGAAAATAAGAACGACCTTTAGGACCTGTAAGAAATTAATGTTACTGCAGAACTGTTATAGAAAGGCCTTGTAGTTTTGCTGATGCAGCAGTAGTATCATAAAGGCCATCGCTGTAGAAGTACTGAAAAAGCAGCTTCAGAATCGCCAGCTATTGCAACGTTTAGTAGAAAAAATTAATTGGCAAAAAGCCACATTAAAACTCCACTAACTTTAAATATAATTTTCATTATTTCTTGTCACTTTCATTTTTAGTGTAATCTAACAAAATAATCAGAACAACCGTATGGAATAGTATTTGCAGACAGCCTTGTTATTCACATAAAAAAGTAATACTGAGATTCATTAAAATATTGGTTTCGCTACAGAGTACCTGCAGAATCACCATTATCACATTTCCTTTTTGAGCTGAAATGAGATTGAAAAAATGCAGCTACAATTAGTTAATGAGAAATTAACTGTAGGGTTCTGAGCATCAACAAAGGAGAATCCAAGGACATTTTGTCATAGGGCTTATACATCAGCATACACTTCTACAGTCTTCATGTTACTCATGATGCTCTATGAATGTTGCTTGGAAAAAAATAAAAAATAAAAAGAAAAGAATAGAAAGTGGTTATAATAAATAGAGTTTGGATTCAGGAGCAGGTTCCAGACTTCATACTAGAGGATGCATAGGTTGGTCAGTTCACATTTGCTTTTGAGAAAGGGCAACCTGTAAGACTGGACTGTCACAGAACTGCCCAAATCTTTGGGTAACCATGAGGGAGCTTGCAGAGCCCTTCAAATCAAGCAGAGCTCTCCTCACCTGGGAACATTAAGTCCTCCGGTGGCACTTTAGGTGCTGTCTGGAGCTCTGTCCTGGGCTCAGAACTTGATAAGATACAAACTTTCTCCTCACTGGCAAAGTGGGCAAACGTCTGCCAGCCATCCCACTGCCTGTGGGAGTTGGATCTGGCGGAGACTGAGAGTACACAAAGTTAAGGCCCTTATGAATGAAACCCTTTATGCTCCTCAACATTTTTCTTCTGAACACAGATAAGCACACGCATACCATAAGTGATATCATTTCACTGAACTTTAACAACGCTATTTCCTCTGTGTGGCCTCACAGCTTACCTGTGCAGTTGTTTTGAATGTTTTTTGAGCGAGATAACACTAAAATTGAAAGCTACATAATATGATGAGATTCATATTAGAAGTTATCTGTGTTTTAATGCGGTTTCTTATACCAGTTACTATTTCATACTTCTTTCTCCAGCAGCATTGCAAAAGCTGGCTATTTTGCAGGTGCGTTTGCATTACCCAAGCGGAGATGCCATTTGCGATAATGTCAGCACAAAGCCACTCTTAGGAGCTAGCACTTTTTTATTTTCCGCTATTACTCTTTTGACAACACTTTCCCGTAAAATTCAGCAGTGCGCGGGTAGTCGTGAGCGTTACGCACCCAGCTGCTTTGGAGACCAGGGCCTCCACATCCTCATGATTTCACCGAGGCAACTTCAAAGTCGACAGGGCTAAAGCATGTAATGACACTCTCTGGGTGGAGAAAATGTCTACGCTGGAGCTCTTCCTGGATACATTCCTATGTGAGCAAGTCTGGAGTTGCACATAAGCTTTAAAAACTAGATTTTCACACAACATGCACGCACAGTAGTAAAAATTGATTTGCTGACATCCCAGCTGAGTTCCTAACGGATATTTATCTGAATTACAACAGCACCATGTAATTAGGTATAAATAAGGGTCTTTGTTCTGGAGGGAAGGAAAGTTTATCAACTCTGAACCATATGCAATTGCGTGTCTAATCTCTCCCTGCAATTATTTCAAATGCACATCCAGATGATAGCATTTATATTCATTCTGAGATTCACTGAGTTTCAGGCCAGAAGGGATCATTATACCATCTGGCCTGACCTCCTGGATATCACAGGCCATTACATTTCCCCAATTACCTCTATATTGAGCCCCTTAACATGTGTTTGACTAAAGCATAACTATTTTTGACTAAAGCTTATCTCCCAAAAAGGCATCTAGTCTTGATTTGAAGCCATCAAGAGGAGCGAATTCACTATTTTGTGGGTACTTTGTTCCAATGGTTAATCACATTCACTATTAAAAATGTAGGTCATGTTTCCAATTTGAATTTGTCTGGCTCCAGATTCCATCCACTGGTTCTCATTATACTTCCTAGAGTTAAGTTTAAAAGCCCTTCGGTACCCATTATTTTTTCCCCTCAGTAAGTATTTATTCTCTGGAGTCAAGTCACCTCTCAACTATTCTGTTTTGTTGTTTCTGATAGGCTTTGCTGAACTCTAAAAAGTCACAGGGTAAAGAGTTTTCTCCTGCCCATTCCATCTGTTTGCTTGCATTTTGCACAGTATGGGTTCAGCAGCACCCAGCCCCTTCTCGTAATGGCAATGAGGAGCATGGGGGTGAACTACTGCAGGCATGTGTTGAGTTGTTCTCTTCTGATCAGCTGTGGTCAGCACTGAAGCCTCTCCCTCTCAGTGCACAGCTCCCAACTGCAGGGCAAGAGAAGTTACACCGTGCTGAAGTCTCATAAATACAAACTTCAGTACATATCCTTTCATCCCAACAGGACAGGTTTACTGTATAACCAGATTTAATTTATGACTGTACTCACCTCGTCATCCTCCAGCAGTGATTGGTGATGGCTTGCAAACTGCGCTGCTTATGGCAAAATGAAAATGTGCTGTGCGCTCGCCTGTCGCCAGCTGGAGTGTCCAATATTTTGAAGTTCCAGACATAACTTTACTTAGAACAGCAGAAAATGAAAATATATGGAGACATATCTTTTCTCTTAAAGGTGTGGATTCCAAATGCTCTATTAACCAGGTTTAAAATAAATTTTAGAAAAAATAGTTCAGTACAGCCCTGCATCTACTCCCTCTTGCTCTAAGGAGAGATTTGTCATTCCATAAATCATTCAGAGTCCACAGCAGCGATGTTGCCCTGCTCTCAGTTCCTCCACTCCAAGCACTTTGCAGAGAGCACAGCAGCAGCACACATCGTGCCCACTGCTGTCACAGACCGGGCTGGCAGCAAAGCAGGCGCAATCTCAGCTGAGGAAAAGGAATAACTTGTGGTTACAGTAACTGCTCTCTGGAAGTTTCACCTTAGCATTTTGTGCACAGATTGCTTTTCCAGCCGACATTACAGACTGCAGAAACAAGAGCGATTACATTTCTGTACTAAAAAACCAAGCAAATAGAACCCATGATGTGACTCTGACTGAAACTAACAATCTCCTGCTTGCAGTGAGAGCTTGCACAGGTGAAACCTCTCTCAGCAGACAACAGGAAGCGAGTGTTGGACAACAGCAATCTTCAGGCAAGGACTGCCAGCAGCTGCCTCTGCTCAGCCCCATCCCGAGCCGCATGCTGTGGAGCAGGTAAGTAGGGCCCTGCAGCACTGGTAGCTCCAAGCAGCACTGTGGAATTCTGAGGGTGGATTAAACCCACGTCTTTGTCATTTTGCTGTTGGTTGCAGGCTAAATCAAATACAGTAAGAGGAAAGAGCAAACGGAATTGAGATGGCCAAGACAACGTCTCCATGCCAAGAAAGGCTCTTACTCCTATCACTGTCACAGCTCCCTGCATTAAGGCCATTTCTTAAAGCACACGTGGGGTTCTCCTCCAACTGGAAGCTCAGGCTGGGTGGTGCAGAGGCCTCGCAGCTCCAGGTCACTGCATTTCATCAGAACTGGATGGGTGCCCTCTGAGGGCCAGCAGTGTCTCATAAGCACTTGTAGCAGATCATTCCCCTTGACTGGCATGATCTGGCAGCCCCACTGGTTGGTAAGCCATATCCCACACATGGCCGAATCCTCAACACCAGGATCATGGCGAGAAGCAGGACAAGGTGCAGGAGACTGCATGTGGTAGATTGCAACCCTATTTTAAGATAAATAAAGATGCCTCGGGCAACATGACATGAAGTCTGAGAGGCTGAAAAGAAGGTCTTTGTCTCCCAAATGGGGCTCCTGGCCCATGGCTCACAGCCCTTTTGAGGTGACAACAGCCAGGTGTGGAATAGGAAAAGCTCAAGACTGCAGAGGTGTTACCCTCCTTAGTGTCAAAGGAGAAATTTAACCTGGAGATGAAATTTGCTGCTTGATTTGGCACAACATGCACATGAAAGGCTGCTGGCAAGCATATATAACTTGGGTCCCAAGTCTCAGTCAAACTAAAGAGCTCTTGCAAAGTTGCTTCATCTGTGGGATAAACTTCTAAAAACCAGCTGTGATGTACCTCACATCTGAACTCTGTATCACGTGTATGTAGCCATTAAGAGTGCACCCCAATGGTTCTCGGGGCAGCAGCCTCACCCCTAGTCCCTCACTTGGATGAGGTCAGGCTCCCTGATTTTTCATACAGAAGGTGGTGACACACTGGAACAGGATGCCGAAGGAGGCTGTGGATGCCCCATCCCTGCAGGCATTCAAGGCCAGGCTGGATGTGACTCTGGGCAGCCTGGGCTGCTGGTTGGTGACCCTGCACATAGCAGGGGGGTTGAAACTAGGTGATTATTGTGGTCCTTTTCCACCCAGACCATTCTGATTCTATGATTCCCCACTCCCTGGGACACCATGCCTTTTGCCAAGGGAACTGTCCTCTAAAATACAACTGAATCCCCTCAAAAATACAGAGGGAGAAAAAAAGCATTAAAAAAAAAAAAAAAGGCACTGCATCAGTGCCTTATTTTTTACATTTTTTACCCAGTGCTTATCACAAATTTGCTTCTAGCAGGAATGAAAGGATGTTAGCGGTGTCTGAACGATTTGCACTCGGGCTTTCCAACCTGTAGTTCAAAAAATGTAAACATCAGGCCATTAAGATTTAATTGCCTTTTATATTCTCAGTGGAAGCTTTTACTATGAACTATTCATAAGCACGCTTAGGGCTGTTCAAAAAACCACATTAGGGTCTTGATTACAGAGGAAGGCACTCAGATTTTTGGGCACCTGGTTGCCCTCACCCAGTGGCTACAGAGATCCCGGCCCCACAGAGAGAGCTGCCCCCAGCAGGCAGGAGCAAGGCAGCAGGGCAGGGGCACCAGGACCCACAGTAATGATAAGGTGCCCATCCTCAGCCGCTCAGACTGTGGCAGGTGGGTCTTTACAGCCTGACACAGCACGTTGCTCTTTGGCTGCCAAATGTCAATGTGTTTGACTTCAATTTCTTGCTCTTGTCTGACAGCTAAAACCAGCAGAACATCCTGCCTGAAACTGTTTCCTACCCCCAGAGGAAAACTCAACAAATGTGAGATATTTTGTCCCTTACTGAGATAATTTAGAGCAAATTTTTAAGTAAAATACAATTATGATTTTGTCTTCATTTAGTTTAATTAAATTCAGTATTTGCCTTTCTGCGTTGGTGAAACTCACCCTTCACCATTCTCCCTGTAACATTTTCCCCAGCAGTTCAGTGAACACCAGGATGTTCCTGGGCTTAATATTTTTTCACACATTTTTCAAAATTTGCTCAGCTTATACTACAAGTGCAGAGATGTAAAACTAGCTTCTTTACTCTCTGATAGCATGCATATGCTTTAACTGAAAAAATAGCTGAGAAATTACTGAGTAAAAAAAAAAGAAAAGAGAAAAGTAACAGAAATGAGATAATTCTAGATACCACTGAGCACATTTTACTCAACAGACAAAGGGGCAAGCCCCTGGGAAATAAAAGTGAGATGTGTTCTGGTCCCTTGGCTGAGCCCTGTCTGGATTACAAGCCACCTGGCTATTAACTTCCAGGAATGTGGGGTCAGAGAGTTTCTGAGAGCCTATTCCTTTCTTATCAGTTATGTCCCCTTGAATGAGCGAGCCAAATTTTACTTCTGAGACAACACACACAGGTCCCAAACCTTACCAATGCTACATAATAACCGTATCATCTTAGATGTGAAACCCCTTCCAGTTAAGAGTCTGTAACAGACTTATCTGCCTTAATCTGTGAGCAGAAAGGACAGATGCTTGACAAAAATTTCCATCTTTCTATTAAGTCATGAGAAAGTGAAAGTGACTTCTCTGGAGTTAATATCATGCTTTATGTGTGTCTAAATGTCAGTCTTTACTTCCAGTGGCAGAAGTATGCAGGGACAAAGTATTTATAGTATTACTATAAAAAAGGATCATCACCCCTTTGTTCTATACGATTGGTGCTGCATTAATGCAGTCCATCCACTGCTGCCACGATGCAAGGAAATCTAATAACATGAAACTAGATCACTAATTTCTGACCTCTTAGTTCTCAGTTTCCATTGAGGAGTAAAGAGCTGTTTTACTGAAGGCTTTTTAAATTACATTCAGTGGAAACCATACAGTGAAACTCATTCAGAAGGCTATTTCTTTAAAGAGAAAACACGATACTGCCTCAGCCTAGAGGAGCACTGGGAACAATGCAGCGAGCCACTGGTGCTGCAATCCAGATTCCCATAGACAGCACTGCTTCTTTGGAAAATGGCACCCACCATTAGGTAATGCGCATCCATCATTTCTCAGCCCAAAGATTTGTTTCCTACCCTTTGGCTCATTTTCCCTTTCAGTACCAGCCTTGATTTTTTTCTTCCATCTCTTCCCCCAGTGAACCTCCCTCACTTCTGCTGCACTGTCATCAGTGTCAAAGAAACAGAAACCTCCAGTCCTCAGCTCCTGGCTTACCCCAGGTCTCGGTCCTGGTGCCGGGCTGGGCAGGGTGAGCAGTGCTGGGGCATGGCTGGTTTCTTACTGCTGCTTACTTGGCCGAGTGCTTGTATGGTCTCTGTCCAGGCATCTTCTCAGCTCTACAGGCAATTAAAAGCAAGCTCAAGGGGAAAAGGGTTTAATTTTGCAAAAGAACAAGTAGAGCACTGATACTGTCCATGGATTCCAGCAACCAGTCAAGACAGCACTGGGCGATCGTTCCTCACTCTCCTGAGCACGTTTTGCCTGGGTAAGCAGCACTGAGATCAGAATTGCATCCAGGCCAAAGGGTGAAGCTGCTGTTTCACCACTAGAAGCAGACGGAATGCTTTGGGTAAAACAATTCTGAGAAACAGCTGTTCATTAAATAGTTTAAGGTCCCTCCACTTGAGATGCAACACACAATCTTGTATATGCATTTCTGAAGAGTTCATGTCTCAATATACAGACTTCAGTCAACCCACAGCAGTTACTCCTTTTCTCCAGCACCTAGTAGACACTTGTATGTGCAAGCCTGTGGCACTTTCTATTTGCAACAGGTACAAACTTAGTCTGATTGTCAGATAGAGCTGTGATGCTCATACAGCAAAGCACACCATTTTATACAGAGAACAAGAAGTTATTTCGGCTATCATGAAACTGTAGGATCTTGTTGAAAATTCTTTATTTTCCTCAACTCTACTCCTTCCCTGATACAGAACTTCCATGCTTTTTGTGTGCTTTAATAAAGAAGAAATGAAACCCTGAAATGCAGCTCAAGTCCAGAAGGTTCAGCTGCTCTGGCTGCTGAGAGATGTTTATTTACAACATCCTCTGGGCTGTCCAGGCAGGAGATGCAAGAAGAAAGCACCTAGGGATCCAGACCAACTACCAAAAATTGAATAGTGGCCCAATTATCATCCAAAAATTGGGTGAGGTCAACATCCCCACCTGAAGGGTATTTTTCCTTGAAGCAGCCGTTCAGGACATAATTTGCTGCCTACCATAACCATAATGTTATTTAAATTGAGTTCCTTCTGAATGTAATTTACTGCCATGGTTTATTGAGCTTATTTTAACACTACATCGGGAGATTAAATATTAAACTATCATTTTAACTGTTTTATAAAGGTTACATTAGTACATACTACTTCTTTATTGCTCTGTTGAATGTCAAGGTGCAGAGCACTCAGCACAGCCCAATGGTGAATGGGAGAAATAAAGGTCATGTCCCGTACATCTGCTTTGAAAGTACAACCTCTGCTTTACCCAGAAAACTGCCCACCAATGAACACCTACAACAGATTAGGAAAATAGGGGGACATCTGCACCCAGAGCACCAGCAACGCTAGAGAAATGTCTGACCCTGGGGCATGCGTCGGCCTGCAGGGCTCTCCCATTTTGACATCAGCGATGCTTGCAGCTCACCGTGCTGGGCTGTGAAAATAAAGGGTGTAGTGACAGCGATCGTGCTGGGAGGACACGGGGGACTGCATGCATGGGAGTGTGCAGTCACTTCTCCCCTTACACAGTCACCAGAGGTGCAATGGAGAGCAGAAATGAGAAACCCGGGGACAGTGCAACTGAGTGGGGCTGGAAAAACCCTGAGGCCGCAGGGCCTTCAGCGCTCCGGCTGTGCACCGCAGGCCCCTGGAACAACTCACACACCTTGCACCTCCGTGGTGTGATTCACACTCGGGTGCTGTGAGGTTTGACACAAACATGCGGCCGACCAACGGCAGAGCCGGGGTGCAGAGCAGGGCCCCTGCTCCCAGCCAGGTGCCGCAGGCTTTTAGCACCTGGGTGCAACACATCCCTCGGCTGCCCCAGCACAGCCGGCCCTGTTCTGAGGCGGCGGTGGGGCTCTCTGCAATGAGGAAGGAGCATATGACTTTGTACTTCTTCTTTGGATGTTTTTTTCGTGTTCTTTTTTGCATTTTATTTCTGTATCTGGCTTATCTTTCTATTTTTCCTTCCTCATCTCTACAAGATTTCTATCTGTGCACCTTCTCCAGTACAATGGCCTGCTGCTCTTCAATGTGTTTAAAAGTGAAGCATTTGTCCTCAGTGTGAAACCCTAAATAACTAACTCGAGACAAACCTCAGACAGAGAAGACTTTCTGGTTGGGTTTCATAGATCCAGAATTCAGTTCAGTGTCACGCTTAGACCCCTAGAACTGCACGAAACAAAACTAAAATTCAGTAGATGTCTTTTCCCCTGTGCAATGTGCTCTTTGTTACAACAACACAAAGCACTGGGGGTGAAAATGAAGAAGAAAAATCAGTGTCCGATTAGCAAGGGGAATATAACCTCATACGCAGCACTTTACACTTCCATATGCTGCTCAGTAAAACAGTACTAGCAGGAAAAAAATATTGCCAGAGCCTTGGGCATGTGTAGCATAACCCATCTTTCCCTTTTGGTGACACTGTAGAAGAGGAGCCCTGTCAGGCAGCACCCAAAGCCAGGGCAGCACCGGGGCCTTGCTGCCAGCAGCTGAGCTGTGCAAGGTGGGACAGCCAGGAGTGGGCTCACGCCTGTTGGCAGCATGCACACGTGTCTCAGCACTGGGATGGCCGAGGAGTGGGGTCTGGCACCGATCTCATGAGCTCCTGCAAACACCAGCTGCATGAGGCACTCCCACAGCCGCCGCTCCACATCCCTACACGCTGGGGCAGTTCATGCAATTAGCGACGCATCCCTGCCCCTTTAACAGAGTGATGCGTGCCTCCAGGTACTGATCGTGTGCTGAGGCAATAAATTGCAGCGATGTGCTACATGAGGAAGTGTGCTCATGTGCAGAGTGCACTGCTTTTCCTGAAGGCCCCAGCAGTGGGACAGCTCTCCCGGGGGTACAGCCACAAACCAGCACCCCGCCACCGCCTGCTCCTCAGCAAAGGCGACCGCTTTCCACCTCGGTCAACTCACAAGTCTTTGGGTGGCTAAATGTAAAAGCTGATCACCACAAAGAGCTCTTAAGAGGCTTTCTTCTTCTTCCTTTGTCTCCCACGCACTCTGCTAGTTCGCAAGAAGCAGTTTCCTCACAAAAGATCGGTCCCACACTGTTGGTGACTCTCACAGAGTGATGACCACATCTTCCACGAGGCACCTCTCACCCGGCACGTGGCTGGGCGCAGGGTGGGGAGAGCACAGGGAGCCTGAGGGTGTGGGCCTTGTGCGTATAAGCAAATCAATGCGGCATGATTGTTCCCCTGAGCCTCCTCCTCCTCGAGGCAGGCAGGGACAGGCTGGCCAGGTGTGCCTGCACGTCCCATGTCTGACCCCAGCACCTGCACACAGGGCTCGTGCTGCAACCCACAGCAGTGAGGCTGCATGGATGGTTGGGTGCTGGGGAGATGCTGCCATGGTTGTAATTTTCCACTTTGACTCATCACTCCCCATTGTCGTCATCTGTCACACGCAGCAGTGGGGCAGTCACATCTTCAACCCCCTTGCTGGCAGACAGGAGGGCTGCATGGAGACTACATGACCCTCACCATGGGGAGAGAAGCCCCCCCATACCACAAGGATGGGTGCAGCCTTGCACGCTGTGCTAGGCCCTGGGGATGAGTACCAGCCCTTCCTCATGTGGTCGCACTGCTCCTTGGCTTGCCCCCCAGCCATTCCCCATTCAGCACCCCTGGAGAGGCTGCAGTGTCATTTCTCAGGATCTGACAGTAATGCTCCAGCTTCACCTTTTTGGTTAAGCCCTCACCCCATGCATTAGAGAAATGAGTCACACACACCATCTCTTAACGCACCCCCATTCGCAGCACCCTGCCTTAATATTTGGTTTTTCACTATCACCTGAAATACACTCTCCTTAATCTCTAGTATTAATTTATGGGAGGAAATAAAAACATTAAAAATAAATCACAGTTATAATGAGAAGCTTCCAAAGCCTCTAACCCTGAAGCACTCTCCTACAGCTACACCATGGGATCTCCACGCTCAGTACTAAGAGGATAATTTTTCAGTGCACCCCAGTTTAACAGATACACACAGCTCTTCGTTTTCACCCACAAATGACTGCATAGATTAACTGAGAGACAAAACTCAACCAGGCACGTCTGTCCCCTGTAAGGAATTTCACAGAATGGAAGAGGACCACAATACCCTCATCACAGCTTAAAAACCTTCCTCCTTGCACCGGATTTACATAACTCATTGAGTGCTTTAGATTAAAGGTTCAAAAAAAATCCTATTTGCCCACAAGGCTGGGAGAGGAAACGAGCAGAGCAAAGCTACAGCCCAGAAGGGGTTTAATCATTCCAATTAGGTTTTGAACTCATCCAAGTGCCCTCTTGCCATGCGATAGCACCTAGGGGCATGCACAGACCTACAGGGGACCATTTGTACTGAAAGTGGTGAGAAAACATTTAAAGTGATCCGAGGGGAGAAGTCCTCTGTCCTTCCCAGAAGTAAAAGAACACTGAGGCACAATTCACAGTGTGAGACTCTCTGCACTGACAAACAATGTTTTCCTTCAAAAATACCTTCCTAAGCTCTGGACCAAGCTTGTGCTTGCAGAACAGCCAGCCCTGACCTGACTGAATCAGTGCAGCTGCAGCAAGGCATGGCTTGATCACACCAATTTCAGAGAGCTCCTTCAGTTTGTGTCAGTGTGCAGTGTGTTCCTGTGAAGCCTGGGAAAGACCCTGGTACCAGGACTGCATCCCCTGCTTAGAGCTGCCACTCACTCCTTGCTGGTGCCCTCTCCAGTTCCAAATGGAAACAGGGTGCTGCTTCCTCTCTCTGTTTCCAGGATCCCGATTCTGCAGGGCTGATGCTGAGCTCCCTTGGAGTCTGATGCTCAAACACGTACGTAAGTACTTTGCTGAATCAGGCCCTCTTAGAGCAGGATAAGGAAGACATTCAAGCTCTCTAATCCTGCAGCACAGCAGGGAACTGCTTGTCTCTGTGTGATTGTGTAATTGCTCTTCAAAGAGAAGCAAGTTTCTCCATCCACACAGCACTGATAAACCTCAGCAGTCACTTTGGTCTTCCAGCCCAACTTTCAAGATTATTTGTCATGGATAAAAGGAAAGATGCTTCCATTCCCATAGCTGACAAGCTTTGCTGCAGGGCATGCATTTATTTTCCATGCTGTTGATCTCTTCCTCCCTGTATTAGGCTAATTCATCAGATTAATAAAGGACGATCTAGCTTCCTGTAGGGCTTTATTGATCGCTCAGGGAACGCAGATGCTCTTTGCAATGCCACCTTTCCCCTGAGAAAAGGGAATGGTTGTTAAGCATTTGCGATGCTTGGAGGCCACAGTAGGCTCTCAACAAGTGATGGTGGAGGAGGTTATCTGGGGCAGAGGGGAGATGCTGAACACACGCTGAGTGCTGCGATGCCCCTGCTTACAGCCCGGGCCTCCCCCTGCCCGTATGGAGCACACCCAGCAGTGGAATTTCTTTGTGTCACACAATCACAGTGTCCCCTTCCTGATGTGACAATTACCCTCTCTCTCCAGCCAAAATTATTCCTACACCTTTAGGCTACAGCTTTAGATGAAGAGCTTTAATTCTCTGTAATCTCTTCGCAGCTCCCTTGATCTGTGCTTGTCTGGGCAGAAACCCCTGCCCCGCCATCACAGCCTGTTGCTGCTCAGCAGGATGGGGGACCTGATGTTTGACCTTATTAAAAACAATCCCTGTTTACTTGTGCCAAGCTGCAGCCCCCTGATGCTCAGCGACTTGCTACCGCACTCTTCACCTTTCTTCTGTTTTAATGTCATCTATGAATGTCCTCTTTTCTCTCCCAAACCACCGACAGGCACATTACTCTGTGAGCAAGCAAGGCCGGAGCCCACGGGACTGGGAAGAAAGAAGCCCACCTGCTCCTGCTTGCAGCCATGCTGAGGCTTCCAAGGCAGCTGCCTCTAAACCTGCTCCATCCAGACGGTATTAATGTCATATAATTCTAAATCCTTAATCAATAGCTTCGAAGAACCAAATATCTCTGCAAATTACAACAACATTATTACCTTTAGCAGTCTAATTTGCAATCTCATTAAAAAGATATCAAGCTCTTTTCTGTAACCCTACAGTGATGGAATAACTCTCCATCCTTCATTAGCCGTACCCTGGCACGCGCCGCCGCACATCTGTCTCACAGCAGCGTCACGCAGGGCCATCCCCAGCCCAGTCTCCAGCCCACTTCCAGCACAGAGCCGGGAGCTCTCCCCACTGCCTGGCCATGCTGTGCTGACAGGACAGACCTTGATGTCACCCTTCTGTGAGCAGGCGATGATTGCTCTCACAAATGCTAAATGACATGCAAAGCATCCACCACATCCGCTGTTCCAAGCTCTAACTCCTCCTCGCTTTTCCCCCCTCCCTCCAGAGCCTCCCAGCAGTGGATGGGAAGCATCTGTCCCACCCACGAGGCTGGGGATGAAGCAAGGGGCGAAGGAGTGGGCTGCTGCTAATTAACAGTGCGGCTCTGTCCCACTCATCAGCCGGAGGTGGTGAGCCCTTCTCTCCTCAGGTGCTGGAATTAATGCTGCTGAGAGACTACATCCATTGCAGCTTGAACACGAGCACATCGGTGCTTGCTTGCTGCCATTGGAAGGCTTTAAAATCAGTTTAGGATGGGGAAAAAAAAAAAAGGGAAAAAAATCCACAAGATGAAAGACTTGGGTATAGCAATAAAGGCTGATCGGCGAGGCTGAGTGAGGCACAGGCTGCTCCAGGGCTGGTGGTGTTGCTCAGCCCCAGCCAGGCCCAGGGGCTGGGCTGTTCAGCCCCGCTGGAACGCTGCACCCAATTACAGAGAAATTAAGGAGCAGCTGAAAAAGCAGTGCCTTGTGAGAACTTACAGCATGTTTTTGTAGTGTGGGATCAAAGTGTTTGAAGTCTTAAAGCAGGATCAAACCGCTGGAAGCTTGGGCACCATCCAGCCAGAAGGACGTAAGATCTGTGCTGCTAATTATGATTACTGTGTGAATAGCCTGTTACACAACTGCAGAGTAAGTAAATAAATACATCATACAATCATAGAATCTAAGTCGAAAGAGGCCTTTAAAGGCCACCTGGTCCAAACCCCCCCTGCAATGAACAGAGACACCTACAGCTCTAGCAGGTGCACCTGGCTTTCTTGAACCTCATGAGGTTCTCCTGGGCCCACTGCTCAGCCTGCTTGGGACTCTGGCTGGCATCCTATCCCTCAGGCATGGGATATATGGGATATATGTATATCATACTAATATGTATTACGTATACTATATATTTTAGCTCTGTGAACTTCTGTAAGGTTAAACAGCAGTGACCAAAGTTTCTGAAGTTCCTCACATCCAGCCTACGCTGTAGCCCAGGGCAGCCCCTTGTGGTGCTGTGGGCTGAGCAATCCTCACACAGCGCTTTGCTCTCAAACATCAGCCTCACACAGAGATATTCCTCTGTACGAGTTATTTTGTGTCTAATTGCATTGATCCGCCTTGAAAGTTTTAAACATCTGCCTAATAATGGTCTTCAACTAATCTGTCATCCAGAATACAATAAGCCATTATCTGTGCAGAGCTCAAGAGGAGTCGACTCCTGCACTGGAGGAAGAAAAATAAGCAAATACTCGAAATGCTGGAGCATGCATCTGGGTCGCTGCGTTCAGGCAGGAGAACAGCCCGTGCGTGTGGTGGTAGGAAGGAAACTTCACTGAATAATGGAGCTTAATTACTAAGCTTGTGCAACAGGGCTTCACCCAGCCAAGGGGCCCGGCTGGAAGCTCCGCAGCTGCAGTGGCAGAGCTGCAGCGAGATGCACCTTTTATTTCTATGAGTTCTTGCACAACTGAGAGCTTCGCAGCTTGGTCCTGGGGAGCAGGTGTTACACAGCACTCACCCTGCAGCATCCCACCCAACTTTGCTGTTGTGGCAAAGCCCCCCCCCCCCCAGCCCCACAGCTACTGTCAGCCAGCTCGTGCTCCATGTGCTACAGGTGGGGAAGGCCAAGGAGGTGAAGCAGCACCCACTGCCCTGCAGGCTGTGCCCCCTGGCTCAGCCCACAGCTCTCCCCATAAAGCACCACCGCGGCACAGGAGGCATCAGCTGCAAGCACGGCCCAGGAGATGGTTTATTTAAGAGAGCGGGAGGATTGTTGTACGAGATCCTGATGGATTATTCCTATCTGAGAATTTACAGATACTGCAGGAGCGTGGCCAACAATTTGGATTAGTTTAGATTAAACTCGGGCTGAGTTGTTTTTTCTCCCGAAGGAAATCTCAGCCTAAGGTCTACAGCTTTTTTCTAGGGGAAAGGCGTCTACAAAAACAACTTTTACGCTTTCCAGCAGGCACCTGAAGTGCTTTTACCATCAATCACCTTTGATATATGGAGGCAGAAGCGCGAGTTACTTCATTAAGAGCACTGGCACATAGCGGGGTACATTTACATATTAATCAGACAGCTGAGCTGCTGCTCTTCCTATCCGTGTGCTTCTGCAGCCAGTGTGGGCGCACGTCCCCCCTCCCCGCTGTGGGTGCAGCGGCAGGGAGCAGCCTGCATCTGGTGCCCCTGCAGAGCACAGCAATACTCACAGTGTCGTGACCGCATCGAAGCCAGGAGCTCTGGGCACCCGCTGGAGCACAGCAATGCCTGGGGACAGCGGTCACAGCAGCAGGGGCCAAAGCAAGGTCCCAAGGCAGGACTAAGCCAGCACCGCGTTGGCCTCTGAGCTGCCCTGTTAAATTCAATTCACCCCGATGTTAAAACTGCATGCGAGAGCCACGCTTGTCTTCAGCACAACAAAATGCAAACCTGCCAGCAAAAGCCCCGAGCAAAAGGGGCTACGTGTCCCAAACCCTTATTTACCCCTTATTTAACCCAGCCACTCTACACATGACACACATCTTTCTTAATACATTCCCACTAGCAATGCTGCGCATGCCTTCTCCCTCTGCATTTAAAGGCAGCACTCAGCACATTCTGAAAGAGTTGATAAAATATTGAGCTAGATACTCAAGTAACTCAAAATGAAAAACCAGCATGTAGCGGCTTTGACCAAAGGACAGGTATTTGGGTTTTCAAAGACACTGCTTTGACTTAAGCACACGGCTGCACTGATGGCCCTTCCCGAGGCCACTCTGTTGCATGTTGCTCAGATTAGAGAACACACACCTAAAGCCATCCTCGTCCTTGGGGGAATCCAGGAGCTGTTAAAAAACCTAGCATGAAAGTGTGGGCAGCACGGAGAGATGAAACGCAGCCATTGCCCACAAATTACAGCCGCTGCAGCCAGCTGCCCTGAACAACATTTGAAGCAGAATTGCAAATATTCAGATATATTTATATATTTAGAGAAACAAATGTTTTTCTTTTTTGTTTTCCCTTTTTTTTTTTTTTTTTTTTTAAGTGAGTGAGCCAGCTCAGACCACTTCAATTCGATCTCAAAGATGCAGTGGGATTACTGCACCAGAAAAACCATCACTTATTCAAGTAGCTGAGAGAAGGATGGAGTGTTCCACGCCAAGGAAATGCTTTTCCAACCGAAACACACTCCTTTCTGCCCCCGGAGCTGGTGGGAAGGGCCACCACAGCCTTCCCCACTGGGTGAAGCAGCCTAGAGGGAGTAGCACCCCTGCACAGGGGTCATTTTCCTTAAGGGCTCCTTGTCCTGGGACACGTGCAGTTCCACCAAACCGCCAGGTAAATCTCTTGGCTGATACTGCCACAATTCCCTTACTTGCCCGCACTTCATGGTGTGCTTTTTTCCCAACCCGTATCTCATCCTCTCTCCACCGGGGCCTCCCATCATCTCTCTTCTCCACTCCCAGGTCCCCCCAGATGCCCAGACAAGACCCCAACCCACACCACACCTTTGCACACACTGCCAAGGCCACAGCTTGCCCTACAGCCCCACCACGGCCTCCACAGTTGGGTGCCCTGCACGAACCACCAGACCCCTCACTGCATTTATTTACGTAGGATACACACAAAGCCCCACTGGAAGACAGCAAAGAGGATTCCAAGGACTTGTCAATGAACCCAGCTGGCTGGACAGGGAACTGATGCTTTCCCCCAGCCCCTGCACTGCATCCGTCTGTGCTCAGGTCACGCAGCCCCAGCCACATGGGCTCCCGCTCCTGGGGGGACCATCAGGTCTTGAGAAAGGACTGAGCTGGAAGACACCTCGAAAGACCCCTCCAACCACTACAGGTTACCACTTTTGTAAGCAGGTGCCTGTACGTGGGGAAGTGAAACCCGAATGTGCAGCCTGGCGGAGAGACGCGGTGTTACTGAGATGCACATACGTGGCACTTGTTAAAGATGAAGGTTGATTTGCACATAAGCTTTCAAAAGCTGCACAAAGTGGTCTTTTGTGATGCGCTGAAAGAGGTGATTAGGAAACCACCCAGGTGAGAGGCTACATGTGGTTTCCATCAGCCTTGCGGAGAATCACAGATTTGACTAATACTGCAATACGCTGTAATAATTTAAGCAAATCTGTCAAACTGCTTAGACACCATCCTGGCACCCGAGAAGACAAATGAAAGCTGGACAGTTGCTCTGCGCTTCCCACAGCTCAGCCTTCTGTTATGGAACTTCAGGGACAGAGCAGCCTGTTTTTGATAAAATCTCACCTTTGGACTGGGGTGGTGAACGCCGCCCCCCCATAGGGATCTCCTGGAGTGAGAGCTTCCCTCGCTGCCCGCATGGACACGAGAGGGGTGCCCCACCTCCCCAGGAGTGCTATCCTCCCCCTCAGAATCCTCCCCAGGGACTCACAGGCCTCAGTCCCTGCTGTGAGGACCCTCACTGCTGTCCCACCATGGCTCATCAGTACCCAAACACACCTCCCCTGCACACACAGGGACAGCACCTGCCCAGGGATGCCACCAGCTCAGTCCTCGCTGCCCCACATCACAAAGGCCACGAAGCACCAGCTGGGTTTGTGCAGCCAAAGGTGTGCTGGTCAGATGGAGGCCAAGGAAACTAGCTCACCCCAGGTTGTATGATTGCTGCTCAAAAAAGAGACAGCTCTGCTCTAGCTCCCCTTAACATTTCTTTTCACTGCTGCAGTGATGCCTCACTGAGAGGAAGCCTGGATTAGGACAAATCCATCCGCAGCACCAAAGTGACTTCAGCTACTACTGAAAAGGGGTGGAGACAGACACACTCACTATTTAGTGGAAAACCTGCTCAACTTGACAGGTGCTAAATTATTTTAAATGCAACTGATCAGACATGCCTGGGGCAGGAGCTGCATCTGTTTGGTCCCAACAACAGCCAAGGAGCTGAACGTGAAGTCACATATATTCCAGTTAAAAAAAAAATATATATATATATATATATATATCACATTTAAAAAATTTATCTTTCTGTAAGCCAAGAACACTTTCAACGACTGTGCAAATGACTTAAGAAATTGTAACCGTTTTAGGGAATGGAAAGTTAGGCAGTAAAGAGTGGACAGCAGCACTTAGGAGAGGCTGCTGATTTCATCCACATGCTGAAATGAACTGATTGACTGTTATCAGTGAAACAATACACCTGTGTATTGTATTTCATCAGCTAGCACTCACCAGCAGCCAGCTCACGTTACTGTTTTTAGTGTTTGCTGGGCATTTCCTATTGAAATGCTCTGCACTGCCCAGAGATGCCCTGCTGGGGCCATGGGTGCTGGCTGCAGGGGCAGGTGGGCACAAAGTGGCCAAAAGGTAAATCCAGCATCTTGCAGGCTGAAAAGCTGGGCAGCTGTGGCAAGTCCATTTGGAAAAAAGAGCTCGAGAAAAAGTAAATCCAGGGAAAATATCAGAAGTTGGATTTGACTGGCTTCTGTCCTCAATGCCTGCTGAACAGAGAGAAGAACTAGCGGGAGCGCTCACTGAGATGGAAATGGAATAACCAGCTCAGGCAGCCATCAAAAGCAGCTGACCAAAACAATGCGTGTCTGTAAGGACGTGAAATAAGCCCAAGTATTTCCCCAGAAGGCATTACGCTAAGAGTGTGGAATTAAACAGTTGGTTTGAGTCTCATAAAGGAACCATTCTAATGTCTGCGCATCTCCTGAAATCCAGCAAGCTCACCACAGTCCTGCAGCAGATCATTTTATGCTGTGGAAGCACAGGCATCTATCAGGCAGCTGGAGGATCTACATCTGTCTTATCTTTATGCTCCACTGGCTCTTTATTTCCATTAAAGGCGCCTGTAATTCAATATTTTCCTAACATTCGAATATTCTCCTGAGATACAGAATTTGGCCCATTTAAACGGAGCAATCAACTCATTTTCAGACAGAAGGGCAACTTATCCAAGGCACCAAGAGCCACAAACCACAGAGGGAAGCTCCAGAAGGATGCAGCAGCTCCAGCCTGGAATATCCAACCCACCGGTGTGGGGCTGCACCTCCCAGCTCATCCCCCACAGCAACTGAGAGAGCACAGCCTGAATGCTAAACACTCCCTTATAGCAGTCATGTACTAACATGACGTAGGGTACAATTTGCCTTGAAATCCAGAAAACGCCTGCTGAGGCTTGGCTGAACCTAAATATGGCCACCAACTGAGGGGTCTGAGGGCTCGGCTATGGAAGAGCTGCTCCACTTCGGTTGGTGTCAAGAGCTGTCGGTGACACAGAGCTTCCACGGGATGCTGGGCTACATGACCTGCAGAGCTCCTTTCCAACCAGTGGTTCTTCAGTCTTACTAAAAATTATGAGCTGGCTGGATGGTGTAACAAACATCTTGCATGTGGCAAACTGCTGGCAGCTTTTCAGCCTGGTTGGAGACTAGGGCTGTCTTAAAGCTCTAAAGCTGCTGAGTGCCAATATGAATGTTGCCTTCAGTCAGTGATGCGTTAGATACGATGAGCTGTACTGAAACATCATTAAAAAGCCCTGGCTCTCTCAACAGACAACAAAACCACCGCCATCACAACACAGACCAAAGCTAAGTAGGAAACATCCCATGTTTCAGAAGAGTTGCAGGAAAATAAATGGTGAAGCTCAGCAAGGGCCAGTCCTACCAGAAACAACTGAGAAAACACCTGGTGCCTGAACAAATCAAAGAGGCCAACCTGAATGAATACATCACCACAAATTATTCATCTATATCCAACACTAAGAGCCACGCCAACCTCAGCCCCGAACACCACGATACTTCCATGCAAGCAGAATTAAGACTTTCAATTGACTTTTGCAAGAGCTGCAAGCCACTTCTGAGAACACCCTTGCAGTGATTTGAGCTGCGTGGTATTACTAACTTGAGCTTCACTTTGCATAATTGCTAGCATCCTCTTCTGAGAGCAGAACTCTTTGTAATCAGCTGCACCAAGTGCATCAGTTTACTTGATGACAGGCATCTGCCTTGAAAGCTTGAGCTCCCCCAACCAGTCAGACCTAATTCCTAATTCCTGCGGCACGCTCTGTCCTCTGTACCTTAACATCTTAAGGGAAAAGCTGATCATTAGAAGAATCACTGTTCTTAAATCCAGGAAATAATCCTTTTGCTGTATGCATGCCAGTTAAAGAGGACAATTTGATAAAGCAGATTCCCCTGCTTTCCCATCACTTGAGTACCCCAAGAGGAATGCTTCTGCCCACTTGCCACAGCTACAGCATCACTTTAGGGGAGGAATAAGAGGGTATTCGTGCTGGAAGGGGAGAACTGAACAGGGACACTTCAAGCAAGAGGACTTCTTCAAAAATAGGCTGGAATAACTTAGAACTACTTTACTCCTTAAGATTTTGGAAGAGATCTCAGGTAATTTCAGCATGAAGACCAGTAGAAGCGTCTCCACTCCTCTCCCTGTGCACAGGTAGGTTTAGATGCAGCACACTCGTCTTTGTATTTCTGCAATAGCGTGGTCTGAAAGTCTCGACCCAGAACCAAGCAGCTTTATTTGTCCACAGTGTTTTCTGATGAAAAATGAATTACATCATTGTGCCACACAGGTGAGAGCTGCCTGTATTTGCCCAGCTTGTGCTGACCACCCCATGTTTCCAATGAGCAAGATCAGACCACACACCATCCCTAGCTGCAATATCAGTAAGAGATTTTATATATATATAAACTCCCTTGGAGGCAAGGATTCAGTGAATCCATAAATGACAGATCCTTTCACTATTAATAATGGAGTGTGACCCAGATCTAACACTGCAGACTAAGGCAACACCATAGGAAGAGATGACACTTCTACACTATAAACCCACAGTACCCATGCATCTGTCACAACCTGTGACAAAACAGCAGCACAACACAGCAAACATAAACAAGACGTTCCCTTTGGTAAATGCAAAACAAATCCTAGAGAAAGGAAGGTAATGCCAATAGCTGAAATCCCCTTCTTAGTGCTCTTACTGCTGCATACAGAGCCGCTTCTTGTCGGATCCACAAACCCAGCCCAGGTGAGCCTGGGAACTGCAAGTTACAAGTCATTCTGAAGTGGAAGATGAAGTGCTGCAAGGTTTAAAAAAAAGAAAGAAAGAATAATTTGTAATGAAAGCAACTTTAAGTAGAGCATCTGTTCCTTTTAGCTTCATGGCACTTCAAACAAGCTGCTTTCACCAAGTACAAGATACCGAAACGAGCAAGAAAAACGAAACGTTCCCAAACAAGCTCCTGATAGTCCAAACACACAGGGTTCTCCAGCTACCAGCATTTATGTGCTTCGTCCTTAAACTGTAACCCCCTCAGTACCAACAAAGAAAACAAGAAGAGTTCCACCCATGAAGACAGCTCCCTAACCCACCCCAGGTCTGTGATGCACTGCCATTCCTGGCTGCAGTGGGAGAGCTCATGGAGAGAAAAAAGCAAAAGGAGAATCTGCTTTTCGAGATGCAGACCATATGCCAGCACCAGCAGTAATGGAAAGACAGGTTCTGTCAGGTGATAGTCCAGACCAGGTACGTAAAAGGCAGCTCAGTATTTTAAGCTGAAAAGCACAAAGCGCAGAGTGGATACAAGATACACCATGTCTCAAAGTGCTTCTGTGCACGCTGACAAAAACAAGTGGATGTGGTTTGCATTTTTGCCGTTGGTGGAGTTCAACAGTCTAAAATGAAGACAACAGAATATAAACCTGCGAAGAGTGTGCTGAAGTAAGAAGAGATCTGCACATACATCACTCAAGAACTGTGGTTTAACTGCGATTTAAAAAAGCAGAGGCAAATTGCACGGCTTCCTGCAACAGCCATAGGGCTCAGCACCTGACCGGGGCTGCCATGCGGAGCTCCAGCAGCACTCAGGATGGCAGAGCAAAGTCAGAAGGCTGCCATGGAGCCCCCGCACCCCGAGTCAGCCTCCAAACCTTCACTTTATAACCTGATCGCTTTAATGAGAAGCAATTACTGACTTCACGCCTCCTAATCTGAGGGAACCCTTAGAGGATTTAATATTTTGATACACAGCTTAACAAACCTTTTTTAGAAGGGCAGAATTCAAGCTGTTACGAGCTGAACACAAATTTCGCTTGCAAAATTGGAAGTGCAGCTCATGGTTATATCACAAAGAAATGAACATATTCTCTAAAACAATAATAATAGCTTTAATGTGGGGTTCTGGCAGATACCAAAACACCAATTTATTACGCTTCGGGTAACATGAGGGGCACAGAGCCCAATGCTACCGTGATTTCCACCTGTACGACCTGGCAGTAGCTACAAAAACCACAACAATAAAGCAACCGAATCTCATCTACCAAAATCTGTGACAAGTTCAGTTGTTAAAACACACGTTTATTTATATATATGTAAAAATTAAGACTTGCTCTAAGAAATTCAGGAAAGCTCAGCAGCATGAAAGACAGGGGAGGCAAATGACAGGCATGGTGGATATGAATTGTCTTTTTTTTGTATAGAACTATTAATATTGCCCTGCATTACTGTATTTTTCAACCATGTACGACCTCCCTCCTCTAAGGAAATGACTCCTTTTGGATGCCAGTATCAGAAATCTCACTAATAGAGTGCACCTACAATTATGAACAATAGGGAATGGCATAAGTTCATTCAGTACCATAACTTCATTATAACGGAGTCACAGAACCACAGAACCCTTAGAGTTGGAAGGAACTTTTAAAGGCCACTTGGTCCCACCGTCCTGTAATAAGCAGGGACACCCACAGCTCCATCAGGTGCCACGCAAAACTGAGCTAAAATTAAACTAAAGCAGTCAAAACATTTAAGCAGTATTTTTAAGGAACCAATTTGCACTTTGTCAGAATTCTGAAGCACAAATTGTCAGTTTCAATAAATGCTTCCATGAACAAAGCAGGCCGTGACATTAATCAGGCCACTGAAAAACAAAGTCAAGTAGCTACAGATTGAAAAGCAGTCAATCTCTAAATAAGCATTAAGTGTTTTATGAGTAGGAAGCCAGCGGTACCGGGACGGTGAAGCTGTGTGCTATGACAAACGCACGTGTAAACTACCTGGAAAACAGTGAAGAGTAGTAATTTGATGTGGCAACTGCCTAGTTAAACCAAGATTAGAGAAGAAGTGAATTACCTGACCCTAAAACAAGCTATTTGAATCAGGAACGCACCATCCAACGGGGAAAAAAATAAAACAACAGCAACCATGAGCTTCTTACATATTCTCTTTGGTTGTTTAATATCAGGAAATACTTTTTTACAGAGTATCTGGTGACTATTTCCTTTCAGTTTCATTCAGTGTCAATACCTTCCCTGTGGCCCCTTCAGTAAATCAGAGGGCAGCCTTCACTTTCTTCGAAACGTTTGTTATTCTCTCCATTTTTATCACATTTTAAAAGTCAGGTTTCTTTCATTTACAGGCATCTGTACCCAAAAGCTCCGACTACAACAGACGTACATCGAACAGCGAAGGTATTTTCCTTGCGTTATCAACTTAGACCTACTAAAACCATTTTCCACGAGATATTATTATTGAACTTACAGCAAGATTTAGCCAGGAACGAACACTCGTAGTGAGGAAGCAGGAAAGCCCATCCCGTTACAGTAACAGGGATGGGAAGTACTAGCAGTGAGATTTCACAAGGGATCCCTTAAGGGCTAATACCAGAAAGGAGCTTTCTCCCCTCGTGTTGCCTTGCCAGTTAAGCTGACAGCGTTTATCAGGTGCACGATACACAGAAGGGCTGGAAAGCAGTATGTACAGTTTTGGCTGATGTCACCCAACGGCCCCAGTTGGCTACGGACAGTGTCAGAACCAAAAGCATCCTGAGCAACGTCAGGTCCAAGGTCGGAGGAAAAAGAAAGCAGCACAAAGGCTATCGGTACGTCTTTAAAAAATGTAACACAAAAATAATTAACCATCCATTTCTTGGCATGTAAAAGTTCTATACAAATGTTAAAAATTTTATTTGCAGGTACTAACCTCTGGAAAAGCTCGCTCTGTATTTACACCGCTGATTCTTTTAACAAGTTGAACTCAAAGCATATTTCAAACAATCATGATTGCATAACTTTTCTACTTTAAATTATTAACCCAATTAGTGCTTTATTCACATTTTAAAAACTTGTACAATTTATTACAAATATAAAACAGTGCAGTTTTCCATACATTATCCCAACTCTGAGACAAACACTTAAAAGACATGGAAAAAGATTCTGATTTCTATAAACATAACATTTGCATTACTCGTTCCCCTCTCTTCACCGTCCTCCCCTATCCCCGATTTAAAAAGATCAAACATACAACATACTGCAGGTTTATTTTTATTCAAAAAGTTACTGTCTCAAGACATAAATACAAATCAGAAAACAGTACAATTAGGACAATAGAATGTGGAGGACAACAGGTTAAGGTAAATATATAAAACATTTTTAGCTGGTTGAAAACAAAGCTGTAAGAACTGCTTTCACAAAGAAACACTCCTTCAAGAGTAAGAAAAATCAACTTAAGTTTAAAATCATATATACAGTCCTCTCAGCAGTTCTATTAAATGCAGTGGTGTGAAAAACAATATAGGCAGTACTTTTAGACATGAGTATTTATTTATGCAAAATGAGTTAGGCAGATCTAGTTTTGAGTTTGTCGTTATCCCGTGATTTAGTAAAATAATTATCTTTTATCGTGATCCTTTAGATAACCTATGGTTTTTGGCTACCACAGCCCAATGCTTAATTTCCGAGTCTAAAAACAGGAAGCCTTTTTGTGTTCGCCCATTTGGGGAGATCCTTGTATTGCAAGCGTATTAAGGCATGGAATGATTAAAATAATATACCTTGAGAACTGAGAGACAACTGACAAAAAATATACATATGTAATATAAGTTAATATTTCCTTTAAAATGATGACTAGCTGCCTAAGCCTTGCAAAATGAGTCGATGTCAAAATGGCATAAATCCACTCTCTGTTTTAGACCAAATTTAATTTATTTGTGAATGGACACAAAATGAAGTTTAAAGCTTAGCTTTCAAAGAAGATTATGGGTTGTTTATGAATTTCTATTATCCAATCTAATTTACATACAGAGGAAATGTACTGTAACCTGTTAGAAGTATCTTTAACCTGAAGACTGCTTGCAAAGACAGATAGATAAAACAATATAAAATACAAATTTAAAAATCATTTTTAAAGCATGAGTTCTCATGCTCTTCTATTTTTAAACATTGTTAAACTTTCAATATATTTCTGAAACCTCATAATTTTAAGTTGGAATTTAAAAGTAAGAAAAAACTAAACAAACTGCGCAATTATAAAATCAGCACCAATTTATATATATATATAATTTTATTTAAAATTTAGATCCCTATTCCCACACTCTAATAAGCTGTATAATTTTTGTTTAGAATTTTTCTGCAAACATACTACAATAAGCTTCTTTTATTTGGAGACAAAATACAGTGGCACTACTGGAAGGAATTTCACAACATTACATTTTTCTTAAAGGACAAGCAAACTTTCAGGGTTGGAAATGGGCAAGCATGACTGAGACCTGTTACGTTCTGGTCACTCGTAGTTTCTGGGCCTTTCTGAGAAGGCTAGCATGAAGCTTTTGGAATAAAAGAGTGTTTTAGATCAAAAAGCGGTTATAATTCTGCTCCACGTAATGCTTTCATCATCCATACAAACATTCTGTTGCTGAAGTTTGCGTTTAATTTAAAATACTGACACTCTTCTGGTTCTATCACCATAAGAAAATCAATCCAACTATTATTTCACTTCGTGGATGTAAACGGCAATCCAGCAGAGCTCGTGGTTATTTAGTATAGCCAGCAAATGTATGAAGAGAGGAGCTCAAATCTGTACCAAACACCTCTCAGACTGTTAGGTTAAAACTAAGAGGGAATACTTCTTGTGATCCGGAAATAAACTGATAGCACATAAATAAAATATTGATTTTTCCAACAAAAAGTGTAGCTTATCCTCAAATTGTTTACTTGTCCTTTACATTTCTTTTTTTTTTTTTTTTTTTTTTTTTTTTTCAGGCAAACAAAACTGCCCCTTCAATGCACTTGATCTTGAAAGCATGTCATTCTCCTTAGAGAAAAATCTGTTCAGAATTTCACTGTATCTACCACAATTTTGTATTGAAAAACTTCCTCTTCCACTTAGAAAATGACTTCACCACTGATTTATTTGCTGCTCTGGTATTAAAACATTGACACCCCAAGAACCTAAAAAAAAAGTTAGAAACGGTGTCAATTTGTAGTCTACTACACATTTAACAAAAGCAAAGCAATTAATATATGATTTAAGATTAAGACACTTCAAGATATGTTAAGGCAATGTAAGTTTATTTTTCCTCCAAACCAAATTTACCACACTTCTGGTTCATGTCATAATATAGAATGGGCTCCTCATTCAATAGGGATTTTTTTCCCCACACTCGAAACAAACTAGATTTGGAAGGAATGCGATAAAAACTGTGCTTTAATTACTTTAGATAATAATCACAAAGTCATTTTTAATTAGTTGCCTAATCTAAACTTGTTTGACAGCGGCAATTCTATAGGTCTTAACCTAAAATCAGGTGTGCAGTTCTTGGCAACTAAGCCTGAGACAAAATACTCCACGTGCTGGCTGCTGCCATGCCCACGTTCCTAACCACAGGTCAGCTTGCAGCACCAAGCTGGGACACCAGCCTCACATTTTGGATTAAAAACATTACTTCTGCCAGGGAAAGAGCAAAAAAGCAAAACAAAACACCCATAAATAGCTAGAATTAAAAGTACTGTCCTTCAGAACGCTACATGATTAAATGGAAAGCTTTCCCACCTGGAAGCAAGCCACGTTATTTTCTGTGCCAATGAAAGCATGTATCCTCACCAATACGTCAAACATTTAAGATACCCAGTGATCAATCATAGCTCTACTTTAAGACAAATTACTCTTAGCATTAATAGAGCTTCCCCATCTAGGCAATTAAATCCAGTTAGGTGGAGCTTACACTAAAGAGCGGCTCTCCTCTGTGATGCAGCTGTTTTATGCAGTCCTGCTTCCAGGTCAACCACTCTTGCTATGTTCCAGCTGGGAGGGAGCACTGATAGACCATGTCCCCCTGACTGTACCGACTTATTTCAATGGGCCACCTCTTCCTTGCAGGGAAACAGACTGCATGCAGCCTCTTCTGGCAGGACACTGCTACAGCCTCAGAACCGACCATAAAGCTTGCAGAGCAATGAGGCTGTAGCTGGCTGCCATCATGTGGCGACGCTGCCAAACTGCAGCTAAGGAGAGCCTAGCAAATCGTGGGCTTACGTGGGATGATGGTAAAACGAAAGAGAAATAAAGTAACAGGGAAGAAAACTAGCTATAGTAAACAGATTAAACCTACTCTTAATTTTTGAAACTGAAAAGCTGAAAGGTTACTGAAATTGAGTGAGATACACCCGCAGAAGACCAAGTTTTCAGTGTTGTCGGAATAAAAACGACTGGTATTTCACAGATCAATGAACTAAAATTAAGAAGGAGAAGGAAGGGAAAAGCTATTCTAAAACAAAAAGTCAGAAAACTGATTAACTTTCTGGCTGTTACTTCAAGAACAGAATACACAACAGCTGCACAACCTAATCTGATTCATTAGCACTAGCACAAAATATATGGATTTGCATTTAAAACAGTATTTAAGACTTCTCTCATAACAAGAACAGATTCACGCTGCAACAGTATTGTAAAAATATGTAACCGTCTTCCAAATTCCACCAAGCTGTCCAAGAATCCCAGGAAGCCTTGCTGTACTGTCCTCTGCTGGGTTGCTGCAGCTTGTTATTTCCAGTGTAATTTTGTACCAGCTACACAAGGTCAAAAATGGCTGCATACATTACAAGTGGTTCAAGACAGAAGGAATCCCTCATGCAGTTTTTTAAAAGAGAATAGAGACTGCAGATTTATCAAGTCGGAAAAAAGGGCAACTGCAAGCAGAAACTACAGACTTCGGATGTTTTGGACCTAAAACTTTATATGGAAAGAAAAAATACCTCTCATCTCCATAAACATAGATCTGTATTGTCTCTATTATTTATTTTCTTCATTACCTTACTTATGAGTAAAAGTTAATATGGCAATTTAAAAAATCCCAAACAATCCAACACTGACAATTGGTAATGCCATCAGAGTCACTCAACTAAGTTCATCGTAACAGGGAAGTTGCTTTAAAATATTGTGTATGCAGGTTTTTGTTGTTTCTATTTTATTTTAAGCTCTACTAACTTCTGCATTTTTTCTCAGGTATAAAGATGTCTGAAGTTGACACAGCTACATGTAAAGTATTAAGAGCAAAAATCCTATAAGCGTGTAAATACCTTAGAAGTTATAAAGCTGAATTACAGCAAAATGTATTTCATCAGCTGTTCCAGTCTGCCAAAATGAGCTACTGAAGACAGTGGAAAGATTGCATTCTTCCAACTTAAAACTTGAAGAGAGTGCTGTAACCTTAAGACTGATTTAATATTATTTTCCTCTTACATAAGTTAACCTACCGATTCATCCATGATCGAAGCGGGGTCAAAGAAATCTGGTTTTAGTTCCGTTCTTTCTCTCCTGTTCTTCGATGGTGGCTATAAAAAAATAAGCAAATAAACACCTTAACAGTGACTTCAGAGCATACATATGGAGTGCTTCAATTGCAATAAATGAAGCCAAGTCTTAAGGGTTAAGAAATTATGAGGCATGGATTTTCTTATGTTGTTATTACACGTTTGATTTCCGTGTGGCAGTTTGAAATAAAATGGAATATGCATGCAGGCAGTGGCACAGCCATTTAGGAATGCAGAGATTAACATCAATTATTTCATTTCACCAAAAGGAAAATTGGATTCCAGCCTCCTTACTTTAAAAGCAGAAACCCGAATCTAAACCAAACTAAAAGGACAAGTAAGTTTCTTACTAGGTCTATGTCCATGGTGTCAAAATCCATGCCTTCATTGAGATCTTCAATTCGCCCTTCTGATGACATCATCACATCTTCAACAATTGGCTCTTCGTCATCTTCCATTAGACTTGTGCCACGCCGACTGGAATGGAACAGAAAAAGCATATTGTTTGGCACTGAAGCTTTATGTGAACATTTAAAATGCTGATGTTCAGCAAAAAACTGCCAATAAGCGACAAATCCTTTAGATAGATATTAAGAAATTCAATAAAAGCCTAACTACTATTAAAGGAAGTATTCAACCAGCTAGAAGATTCTAAGAGTAAATTTTGCAAGACTACTCCAAATGGGTACTGAGGGGCAGGAGAAATCAACAAGCAGATGAAAAGTAGATCTAATACAGAGACTTCCATGAAACTACTCATGCTCAACAGAGAAATGAACTAGTTATTTTCTCCCATGCCTTATGACGAGGGAAGAAGGGAGTGTCTGCCCAGGTTGGGAAGTTCTACAGAAGACCTGCATGACAATCCATCTATACAACTGGACATCCAGTTCTACAGGACAACCTCTCAGCTTTTGTGGCAATTTTAGGTCAAATGTAAGTATGGCACAGGCAGAAATATAGCACTGAAAGATTAGAACGTGTCCTTCTTAAGTTATCTAAGAGTAACGCTGTGTTTAATACGCTCTTCCCAAATGACTACAGTAACATTTCACTCTCACTCACATAGCATGTTGCAAGTTGGTTCTCAGCTTGACGTAGTTCATCGCTGCTCTCTCCTGTTGTTGTCGTGCGGCTTCTTCCTGTTGCCTTTGAGCCAACATCCACGTTACTTGCGTGCTTAAAAAGACCATTATTCTATTTTAAACAAAAACTGTTTTGTGTATGAACACTAACACGACGCAGACCTACGTGTTTACGTACTTGTAATCCAGTGGAGCTTGGTGGTGTTCAGGCTGCATAGGATAGACACCCATATAGTTCTCTTCAGGTCGCAATCTCTTGGGCTCCCTCATTATTGTGGAAGTAAGCTGAGGTGTCTGCATCATGACTGGTGTGTGCATTGTCTGCTCCCTGTTCATCCACATACTGTCACTACTGCTGCTTTCTTCAGCTAGAAGGAAACGCTGGGTATTAATCCTTTTTAAACTTACCTAAAATGGAATGTGTAAATCTAACAGGTGTACTTCCTGCTTACTGAGGAACAATTTCTTTAACTTTTGTTCACAAATTCTCACATGTGACCCCAAAAGCCCTGGCTAGTACCCCAGAATACTTTGTATTGAGTTACAGAAAATAAATGTAGTGCCTCTATTTCTTTTTGTGCCTCAATGTTAACACTATTCAAACGCCTCAGATGAACAGGTTTTCCACTAAAACGCACACAAACTTATTCTGTTTTTAAAACAAACAACAAACAAAAAAACCTTAAAGTATTCCAACTCACTCAAGCTAACAAACAGAGATCAACAAATACAGTTTGTGAGTAACTGCTGTAGTAAATTTTAAAATGGGAAAAGTTCTACCTTCAGGTACTTTCCGTTTCCCTGTTGCTGGCTTTGTTTTCTTATTTCTTACTGTAGATCCTCGACTGCTAATTCCACTAATTACTGACATAGTATCATCATCCCCACCAGCTAATAAAGAGTTTCTGTAGGACATGAGAGGAAGCCACACATCTTCTCTTCGTAGGGACATCTGAAAGGTCATAAACTTCTCCAAGTAAACATACCTTTAAGTGGAAAACATTAATTAGAAAGATGCCAAATACCTGCAACATTACTTTGTCAAGATAAGTAACTACTGAAATCATCACCCAAGACTCCTCACCTACTTAACAAAAAAGCCTTGTAATGAGAAACTCAGAACATGATTTCTGTTCATCCACCATAAAGTGAGAAAACAAAAGTAAAACACATTTATCCTTGATGATTATATTTGAGTGCATCACCGAAGTTGTATTTATATTCCTGAGGTTCTATTTTAGGTTACTGCAACACACACATGCATATTCAGAGGCACACCTTTTATGGTTATCATTACAAATACTAATGATACCAAGAAAATACTTACACTGTTCTTTTGTCTTGTCTGAGAAGTTTGGAGGAAAACTCACTCAGAATATCAAGAAATGCCAAATTCAGAGGTGGGTGGCTCTCACCTTGTGGATTAGGCTCCTTAAAGGCAAATTCTATGCCATCCCTAAGAAAACATCAAAAACAAAAAAACATTAAGGCACAAACTGTAGAAAAAGCTCTAAGCACTGGGTGCTATCGACACTGAACACTTTTTCCCTATTTCAAGAAAGCAACCATTCAGTCACCACCTAAGTTGGAAATAGGTGGCATATAAAATTAACATCTGTAGTGCTGATGCAGTTTGTATTTAAACCAACAGCACAGGACTAAAGACAAATACTTCAATCATGTTAGGCAAGAAGCGTTTACGAATGAGGAAGTAATACAAAGCACACAATTACTTGTGTAACATAGCAATAGCTTCTCTTGTTTTCAACTGATCCAGTCCAAATGTTAAAGCAAAACGTCGAGCAAGCTCCTTTATGCCGCTGAATGTCGGTGATGATCTGTCAAAATTATAACCATTTTCTTGAATCATTTCATTGAAAAGCTGTTTGAAATGAAAAAGGAGATTTTAGTTTATTAAAACAAAAAAAAAAGGTTATGACAAGTTTATACCAAACTTTATAAAGTTAAGTTTCAATAAAATGTGTTTTTACAGTCTGACACCCATAAGACAAACGTGCAGGCATAGGAAAGCTAAGATAAGGCTCCTCTTGTCTGAGATAAGCTTGGACAACGTGCACATTTCAAGGATAGCATCAAGCCAAATACATCAGACAACAGACTTCAGCACTTCCCTAAGCAGGACATCTACGATTCCCTGATCTGCACACTAACAGGGAAGAAACAAATGGGCTAAATTCTAACATGGCATTTTAATGTCAATCTGTCAAACTACTACTCCTATATAACTCATTTTTTGTATATTTTTCATAAACAAGAAGAATGAAGGGAATAAAATAAAACCAGACTTAGTTGACTTTGGATGACAACAGCACAGTTCTTTTATGCTGCTGCAGCTCACTCCAACTCAGTTATTTCCTTTATCCACTATCACTTTCAGTATTCCTTCTCTGCTCAGTTTCTATTTTAATGCTAGCTCACATGTTTAAGGCGGTTTGGCTTTAACGACTTTCCTTTAGTTAGTGGGCAGGTTGTGTGTTTTCGCATTTGGAAGGTACCAAATATTGTTAAATATTTGGGTACTTTCATGTTACCATTCCTACTGTCCTATTAGGGTAATGTGACTGCGCTCCTATTTTGCCTGAAACTGTACTTATTACATCTACTTTCTCTGTCTTCCCTTTAAAATATATGGGGCGGGTTGCTTATGAGGCAGAAAAGATTAACCAAGGTAGAATTCTCCTGCTAACACAAGTAGTTGCAAACTCTGGTGAAAAGGACAGCAAAACCTGTATGAGGACAACACAGACTTCAGTTGTGTATTCTGTGTTGCAGTTTCCAACAGCTAAAGTCATGCTACTCTACAAAAAAGAAAGGTCTCATCCTGGCAATATTATCCATATGGATAAATCAGTTTAGGGGCTTCATTAAGGATTGTTTTTTGGATAATTCTCAACTAGATTAATGCAACTGCATGAGCTCTAGTGCTCAAATAAAGGGATGGGGAAGGAGGCCAAATTGGGATAGCTCTGACCTTTCAACAATAGCAAAGATTTACACTGGATTAAAGTGGTTTGCAGTGATGTACTTCACTGATCTGATCTCCTCAGTACTGTAAATAATGAGATTCATGGAGATGGCTCATGTAAGCAGAGGAATCCAACTCCTGACTGAATTTCTCAAAAAAGCTCATTTACTCAAAAGAGCAGTAAACCATGATTTAATTTCAAATCCCTACCACATCAGAAATACTGAACGACTAAGACTGGTTTTAAAGAGTGTGGGGAAGTATAGCACAACACAAGATGGAACTGTTTTGCCTTGTTAATCTGTTCATGAATAGGTTAACCAGAAATTTCACAATGCATTTCTGAATTTGTGGCTTAAACTGTTGTTTCAGAATAACAAGGTGTGTGCAGGGCTGTTCTACAGACTTTTCAATAGGACAACGTTTAGGAAAGCTCTCATCAGTTTTTCAAATAGTTGCACAAAACATGCTTCAGTCTGAGTCTATTTCTCCCTACCTTTCCTAAGAGTTTTTTCAATAATACCTCACCTGAGCTATTAAGTAACAACACATGATATACTGTATGGAATTTCAGGCATTAAATACTGTAAATTGTTCTTACCTGCTGCAAGCTAAGAATAAGTGTTTTAGCACACTGGATTTTGTCTATCTGTCTTGTTTTACTCATTGTTTCTTTAATAATATCACCGTAGTCATTGTAATACTAGGAAAAAAAACACGGAACAGGTTAACTTTTGATTTTAGTTGAAAACATTAAATTTGAAAGAAGAATGCAGACACTGAAAAGGAAAAAAATACTAACACGCTCATGCTTGTACATGACATTATGGTTTAATGTCATTGGTATTACTTTAGAGGTAGAATGACCTATTTATCCTCAAGGCCACGACACATTATTAATGACACATGTTCACCACCTTCAGGGTATGAGATTAGAATCTAATCTTTTTAGTAACTACTATGACTCTGATGGGGAGGGTTTTTTGTTTTATTTTCTTTGCTTCATGTAAGCACTTATGGAAAACTTTATAGCAATTTTTCCAATGAAGACAGTCGCCTGTTTATTTTCTGAAGTATCTGAAGTCCAACGAAGACCCAATTAGTTATTTAGTGATTCAAAACATATGTAGGGCACTCAGGCAAAAGCAGGCTGCCCAGATTTTAATTTTTTTTAACGTAATCACTAAGGAGCAAAGTTTTAACACGTTCACAAAATGAGAACTCATTGTGTAGCTGGGAATCTCAGGAGCTAAGAAGGGATTTTATATTTAACAAAGACAGAAACTGATATAAAAAGCACATTCTTTCCTGGGGGGGTGAGGGGGGGAGGAAGGGGGACAGGGAAGGAAGAAAACTTGCAAATCATTTTCTTTTCTCCTCCAATTCAAGCTTAAATTATTTAATGAAGGCAGATATAGAGTTTATCTCTGTGAGAAGATTCTTAAAAAGCTTGATAAACTTCTAGCTGAAGTAAAAACAGATTATCAAACAGGCATAGTTAAGAAAATACATTTACTAGAAACAAACAAAATAATTCAGCCTTCCTTCTTCCCTTCCCGCTGCCTACATAGGAACTGTGAAACCAACTCAGATGTTTTTCCTCTCTCAAGGAGGAACAACTTTAGTAGGCCTACAAGCTACTTTGGAGATTTTGTAGACTTCATACTTTTAAACAGTTATCTTACAAGGGACAAATTAAATAACAATTAAAAAAATTCAGTTTTTGTACTTCAATGCTTCCTAAGAAGTACTGCCACTAAGATTCAGATTTACCTTCATATATTGCTTGAAAATGTCTGCAGCAGTATTCATTTCCACCACAGTATATACAATGAGTTTACAGAAAGCTGCAAGTAGATTTCTTCTTTTGTGCAATGCTTCAATTTTACTAGCTTCATCATCCTGCTGTCCATCTGGAAAGAGTTTGAAACATGAAAACTGTTGGGTTTAAATACTTCTAATTTAAGTGTTATACAGAACAATGTGGGCCAGTGGTCACGATTTAGAAAAATCACATTTCAGTTCTGACAGCCACCCGCTTTAGTGCCTACTGACAAGTCTCTCTTCCTGAGACACGTAATATTGATGCCTATGAAACAAAATTTGTATTGTTATTATCTTACACATCCCCAAAACATGGAATGCTTTAACAGGCTGTTGACATTTAGAAGTCAAACCTTTCTCCATGCTCATGCACAACTACCACAGCCAGAAGAAAAAAGAAATTAGCGTTGGCAAAAAAATGTATTAATTAAATAATTAGAAGGGAAATCACATGAAGGAAATATAAGTTTTGTACCAACCTGCACTATTATTATCATCATCCTGATCGATGAAGACATGATCTAAAATAAAACTGAGCAGCTCAGATTGCAGTGAAGAATCAGGAGTGTAAACAAGTGGTTCCAGCATGTCACGTCCTCCTGTCATAATCTGATGGCTGAAGATCATCAAAACATCACACAGAATTGTGAAAGCCTGTCAAAAGAAACCTTAGTAAATACTTGTTTGGAAAGTGGATTTTAGTTTCAATTTATTTAAACAGATCATTTCCACGGATCCCAATGGTGCACACAGACCTTTTAAGTCCTTATCAACTAAAGAGGCCAACTGGAGCGTAAAGCATGAAGAGCTCCTTACATGAGGTAGCTGTATGAAGATCGGGTATCTAAATAAAAATGCTACATGGATGAAGACAGCTAAATATCAAAGTATTTTAAGAATGAAATGCGAGGAGCATGAAAACCTTCTGCTAGAAGAATGCTACATGAGGTCACTTGAGAACTTTGTGGCATCAACCACAGAATAGTCCAGTTTTTGCTTTTTAAAATAAAATAGATAGACAAACACGTATTAATCACATTGGTAAAACATCTAGCACAACTCAGGTCATTCAACCCTTTCAGATCCTAAAGTTCATCTTGCTTCCAAAAAAGGAACCAACCTCTTTCACCTTGTCCATCTGATACAGGATGTGAACATCTGCACTGCATCCCCAAGAAGCCTGAACACACCCATACCTAGACTGACACTGTTCAGGACAATACACTGCTTCATGATGTACCTATCAATCTAACCTCTTCCACTTTAATGAACAGATCTGTTCTCAAACTCCTCAAAGAAAATACCATCACTTACCCAATCATTAAAGTAAATACATTCCTCTTGAAGCCCCCTTTCAAAAGATTAGAAGGGGAGAACACCTACACACCTACATGAGGTACACAACTGAGGCAATTCTGATGTTGAGGGCATTCACCTTAGTTACACCTTAGCCTTTTAAGGAGACTATTGAGAGATGCAGTAATTCTTGTTCCTCACACTTTCACACTCTACACCTTGTGATTTTGATACTAGATAATTCAGACTTTGAACACACCTATTCAGTTCCAGAAAGAAAACATTCTTGTTACAGCAAGTGTTGCAAAGCTGCACTCGTGTGACAAAGCAGACCAGATTTTCAACTTCAAGTTCAACGAGGCTTTTATTACCTTTTGTGGCAAAAAGAGCTCCTGGCTTTTTTTCTATTTGTTTAAATCACAACTATATCCAGAAGAAAGCTTCGTTCTTCCTCACCTTGTGATGGCTTGATTTTACATGGCATTCACTTAGAAATAATCCTGCTATAAGAATTCCATGTACTTCAGTGGAACCTGAAACTCCTATGAACATTCTGGCCAGAAAACTATTTGAACACAGAACAAAAAAAGCACCCAGTCCCTGCAGATGAACCCATTCTTTGACTCAATTACCCTATGAATTCAAGGCAAGCACTTTTTCAATATCTCAATTCCATTCAAAATACAAGAAAAATAAAAACCAATTCCCCATCTTCATGTCTCTGTTTTTCTTCAAAAAGCATGGACTTTTCTCTCCTACCTGCTAACAGGCACTACTTGCATGAACTAAACACCTACACACTTTTAGGCCCGTAGATACCTCAGACATGATTTTAGCTAAAAACCCTTCCCAGTGAAAGACAACTGTATGAGGGACTGACTTGACAAAATGAAAAAGCAATTCACTGGAACTCAAGCAAAATCTGCAACGTTGCTCAATGGCTCAATTCTTTAGATCTCAAGTTCCAATCACACCTTTTATGAGCGCTCCCTAATTGCTGAGGCTTCTAAACACTTGACAGAATGGTATCCAATTCTCTCTTCACTAATACTGTTAACAACTGACCACTGTGTAAGTGTACCAGCAGAAAACCAAGAAAAACAAACGCTGCCTCTCAACAGTGAAATCCCTCAGGTTGCAGTGCACACATGCATCCATAAACACGTGTTAACTACTCATCCTTTTTTTCCTGATCCAGACAGACAAAATCCCGGGGCTACAAAGAACTGAGGAACACACTATGCAGTAACCAAAGAAGTTGCCCAGGTACGTCCCCACATGTTTAGAGTGAGAGGAGGAAAGCTGTTTTCTTCATGGGTCTTGAGTGCTTGAGCACATACACAGCATAACTGAAATGTGGGAATATTAGCATTCAAAGACAGAAGGAAAAGACAACTTCTATCTTTTATACAGCTGCTCCTATCCCTTCCAACTCTGAGTCTATGAATCCACAAACTGCTCCAGTACAGATGTGTGTCATGAAACCAAGCCTTGAGATGGAATTCTCCCACCTGAATCACAAACTGGAAAGTTGATACAGTGCATCTGCCTATCATTGTTTAAATAAAGTAAAAGCATTTAAAAAAAAAAAAAAACATACTTCAAATAAAGTTTCTGCTAGCTAAAGTTACTAGAAATAATCAAGTTTGAAAAGGCTCTCTTGCTCATATTGCTTGGCTTTAAAGTATCATGTTAGAAAAGCTCAATGTTCTCACTCACCTGTTCCTTAACAGCAGTGTTTACGTTGGTCAGGTAGTGTTGACAAATTTGACAGAACACTCTCATCTGCTTTTTCAGACGTAGAAGATCCTCCTTTAAAGAAAAGGATTTAATGTAAGACTTTTGCTTTTTCACTTGCACATTCACACGTAGTGTATGGACATAGAGCAATCCACTATAGACCTCACATGTTGGCAATGAAAATCCACTGCATTACTTAAACTCAGGAACAAAAGTAGCAAGTAGCGATTTCCTCAATTCTGTCATCCTCTATGTACCAAAGGCAGAAGTGAAATTTGGGATGAAATTCACAAAGCTCTTTATTATAAAATAAATACAATAAAAAAAAATAGTAACAGCAACAAAAAGCTTCAGAGCAGAGCACATTTTCTGTTTAAATGATCTGAGTATTCACCGCAAAGGATGGCTATTAGGTAGCTGTGACTACAGCAGACACACCTATAAGGTATGACTGTTTTTTAATTTCACTGCTTGGGGATAAAGCACAGTGTCAGATGAGGGCTGGGGCTTTCTTCCCTTCTATGGGAAAATAAGTAGTCATTTTAGTATTTTTTAAAAGTAGAGAAGTAGATTTTGAGCTAGTATAGTACCAAACTGACACAAATACCAAGTATCTGTACACACAAGCAGCTTATCTGGAGTCCTTACTTCAGTTACTTACTCATACACACAGATTCCAGCTCACACAGAACTGGGGAAGTTACATTATGAAGCAGCACTGGGGCAGACAAAAAAGGAATAAGGAATACCCCTGAGAAATGTAAAAACCTGTCATGCAATCTAAAAGAGAACAGGTCTCTCCCTTCAAGAAAACAGGTAACGCGTTGGTACGAGTCATTTACTCTCAGCAGGAGAAAGAAAAGCAGCAGCTGCTTACTTTTTTTTAATTATTATTATTAAGAAAGACTCTTACTATGTTTTCAGAACACTTTCACTACATAAATCTTTTCTCTCAACGTTTACCATTCACACTGCTATACCAATGTTAAGGACTACAAACAGGAAAATATTCTTTTCTTTATATAAAAATATTCTGTGAAATTTTAATAAAAATCAAATTGCCTACGTAGCTTTTATTTTAAGCAGCCCGTATTATAAAAGCAGTCCCCATACTTAGTCACCCTGTTCACAAAGAGCTTGCAGTTAGCAGTTTGTTTTTGTTAGAACTCAACTCTTCAGGCACGGCATGCTTAGTCACTTCTGGGTCTGCATTGCAACTTCTTCGCAGTTGTGTTTCATTGACACTGAACAGAAGTCACAGAACTTTTGTTTGTACCTGGTATGTCTGGCAGCAGTCAAGCAGCTAAATATAATAAAAAAGGCTTCACTTCTGAACTACAGTTACAGAAAGTTTAATTTACCAGATTTTATTATACAGAAGCACAAATAGTCTCAATAAAGTCTACTTTTTCAAGTAAGTTCTTTTCATTCCTTCTAAACAGTAACACAAATTTCACTTTACTGCACAGCAGCCAAGTGAAACTTCATTTCCAGCACAACTCCCCAAAACTGAGTTCAGCTTCTGTCTCTGGGTTTGTGGTAAAACCTTAATCCTTATTACAAAAAACTCAGACTGCTGCTTCCCTTAAAGAATAAGCTAATAAAGCCTCCAAATCCTTCACTCACTTAAGGAGTTCTTAACAGCACAGCTGTGCACTTTATATCTGACATTCCCTGTTTTGTACATGTTAACATTGGCATGACCAGTTTTTTATTTAGCTGACTCAAATTACTGAGCCAGTAAGGCCACAATTACACACTGGGTTAATGAAATCCTAATGTGAGTGAAAACATAAAGAAAAGACACCGTGATCTCACACAGATGTTCTATTGCTAAAAAATACAAAATGTTAGCACAAGTTTCATAGGATGCTGCTCCACTCCTGTCCTCTACTCAATGCTCACACCATCACATTCTAAAAATCAAGAAAAGCAAAAATTTATACCTCATCAGCATTAAAAAGACAAGGGTATTGTAACAATGAATTATTAATTTAAAAATACAATTTACTGATTGTAAATTATTCATGAGTGGTTCCTTTTCTCACTAGTAAACTACAGCATATCCACAATGTGTTTTTCTGAAATTAACTGTAACAACAGTGAAGTATTTAGAAAAAAAATAACCTACAAAAACACATCTGAAGGATTTTCTTATTCCAGCTCTGAAAAAGGATGCATTATCAGTAACTCCAATAACAGAAAGTGCAGAAATTTCAGAGGTAAGAGTAAAACAGTCACCCTTCCTATGGGGGTGTGGAAAGCTAGCACAAACAAAGAATGCTCATGGGCATTCAGAGCACAATCTTTTATTAAAATCATCTATTTATGCACCTATAGAACAATTCAAAAGATCATCAAAATGCTTTGGAACTCATCAAATCTGTTAGAAAATAGCTGGCTTTCCAAAAACCATCTTCCTTTCATTAGGCACTTCACAAAGCAAACCACCTCATCACTCTCTGCAAGCTGTGCTGTCTAGTGGGCACAAGAATCCAGAATCCGTCCTCCAAAATTTTATGAAGTGAAATTGGAAACAGGGCATTGCCCAGAGCTTTGTCCTCCAAGATTACTACAGACAGAGTTTGAAAAGACCCTCTCACTATTTCAGGAAGAAATCTCAAACGTAGCTTAATGTTTTTTTATGTCTTCATATAACACGTTTAAAGGACTGGTGAAAAGCAACAAGGCATGACTGCAGCACACTGAGCAGTCAGAGCAGTGTGGCAGCGTGTAAACTCTTAATATCTCACAGGTTTTGCTTCTCAAAGATTTGTCATCAATATTTCAGTTTGCAAACAAATTCGAACTACTCAGAGTAGTAAGGCTACTGTGTTAGTGGTGGTTTCCTCCTCCTCCTCAGCACTGCTACCATGCCAGACTAACAGGCATTCCATTTCTTTACTAGGAATGCTTAAAATTCTATCAACTTAAACATAGTATGCATCGATAATAAAAACATAATAATGTAAAGAAACAGCATGATTTATAAATGTCAAGCATTCCATTGCTGAAATGATGAATACTGAAGAACTCTTTCTGAATTAAACACCTCTGATTTTTAATCCATTCCATCACTGCTCCCAACAGATGACACACGCAGGTACGTAAAAATGCTTGTTTACTAATACATCTGGAAAAGGGCATACCTTTGTGGAACTGCTTTCAGTAATTTTTGCTAGCTGCCAAAGGATTACATAATGAGTGCACTGCAGTGCATGAATAACAATCTGAAATCCAAAAGAAAACGATATATTAGATGAAAAAGGCCAGTTAAAAACAAACAAACATCAGCAACAAAAGCTATTTACTGCTGTTCCTAAAGAGCAGATTTTAGTTACAAACCTGTTCTGGCATGTCTCCATTTTCAATGCCAGTTTTCAATAACTTGTAGTTGCAGCCAAACAAATCCCATCTTGACAGGTCATGGGCACTGGAAGTGTTAGAAAGGAAGCAGAAAAGTTAAACATCACTTCTGTAATTTATGTTAATAATTGCTAAAAGTTTAAATTTTTTCAATATCCATTTTTCATATGTACATAAATACACACACACAACATGCAATCCAAAACAAAACAGAAGATTTCAGGGCTTTTTTATTTCTTAATATATTCAAGAGATGTGATGTGTTCTAAATGACACTCCAACTTTCAGACTAGAACAAGCACAGGCTGCATAAAACTTAAGAGCTATCGAATTTTATAACAAAAGCTACAACAACCACCAAAGTTACATAACATGGACCCTGACAGGTATTTGCAGAGTTCTACCTACTTGTGGAAAGCAGTGATTCTCTTCAATGTCGACAAGACCTGATAAGCATCATCTTCATCAGGTTCTTCCCCCTGTTTCAAAACATATCATAAGAAACCCTAAACAAAATACACTAAGCAAACCAGGGAACTTCAAAGAGAAAAATTAAAAAATATAAAAAACAATAATAAAAGAGGGATGGGGGGAAGACAGTAAAAAGAACTGCATGTAGATTATTTATCAATTCCGTGTATTTGTTTTCAGAAGATCTGAAGAGTTTGAGAGAGAAGGTAATGCATGGCATGCCCCAAACTGCAGGAAGAGCAATCAGCCTTCACGTTTAGAAATCAGTCAGCAGCATAAGGAAAAAGTTGCTGGGGTAGGAGGGGGGAAGGGGTGGAGGGGTACAAGAGAAAAGGAGAAACTTGGGCTACTTGAACACAACGCATAACGTAGGTGATTCCATTTTCTCCAAAGAATCCAGCAGAGGCCACTGTCAGACAATAGATACTGGACTAGTTGGGCCACGGGTCAGTACCTCAATCTTACTTTAATCACAAAGGCTTAGAAAGTCTTTAAGAAGGAGAGATATGGGAAGTGTTTTGTTCTAATCTCCCCAGAAGTTCTGACAAGCTTGCACTTGAAGAGAAAAAAGCCAAAAGAAAAAGTTCATGAAGGAATCTATTGAGGTACATAGGATAAACTACCTGAAGTCATGGAAAGCCCTCATCAGCATACTAGAGATAACACAAGTCCCCTGCACGTTACTGTTCTGCAGCCACACATCATCAAGGCACTGTGGGTTTCACCAATCCTACTACAGTACTTGCCATTTTCCTGTTTGACATTTCATTTCCTTGCTTTACCCCCTGTTCTTTCTATCCCTCACAAGTGGGGACATAACTGCATTACCAGGAGCGTTCCCTCCTGAGGCCACATGCAGCCTGTGATTGTGGGGTGGAGTCCCAGTTCTGGCCAATGAGCAGCAGGGACAGGAGCAAAGCTCAGCAAAAGTATGTCTGCATCTGAGAGGTGTGGCCAAAAGTTAGCAAAGAAGCCTCCCATGCTCCTTATCGCAGATAAAGAGGAGGAGAAACAAGTTTCAGTTGAATGTCAGAGACCCACAGGGTCACATTAAATAACATCAGAAAATTATCTTTTCTGATCAGCACACTGTAGGAACAAAATAATATTCTTAGGCTAATAAATGCATCTGCTTGTAATTCAAGGATGGCAGGGGAAGTGTTTCCCAGAGATTTTGAGCTTTTATCGACAGCAATGTGCAATCAGAGGCAAGACTGGTGGCACCAGTACACCTGAAGAGAATCCCAGTACAGGAAAGCTACGTATCTCAAAACCACGAGCTTCAAAGCCTGAGTGAAAACGTCACACAGTTTCACACTTTATCTGAAATATATCTCCAATTCCCAAAAGTCCCTCGCACAAAAGCAGATTCAAGAATCACTGTCCTGATATAAAGGAACAGCAGTTCATATCCTCAACTCACTGACTTGCATAGGAAGGCAAACAAACATACTGGATGTATTTACAAGAGCATGAAAAGCTGATGTTCTACATTAAAATACCTCTTGTAGGAAGTCTTCAAGAAGTCGATTGAACTTGTCCGCCAGCTCATCTATTAACTGACTTCTTGCAATATCAACCCTGTTAAAGATTGTGAACTCTTCATTACAGAGAGCATGGTATGTTTTTGAACAGGCCTCCAAAACGTCGATGTCTGTGTGCTTCTCCACAATGTCCCGGATTTGTCGCAGTAAGGCATCCAAATGCTACAAGAATAACAAGGAAAAGAAGCATAAATACACAAACACACGGGCACTGTGACAACACATAACGCCTATGGAAAACTAAAAAATAAGTTCATTTTATTTCTATTTCTTTCCTCTCAGAACTATGGTATAGATTAAAACTGTTCACCAGAAAACTGGTGAAACTCTGAGGTAAATTCACAAGTTGAAATGAAGTAGAAGCCTGTCAAAGCCTGAAGATTTCATGTCTTTTTAGGAAATAATTAAAAATTTGCTGTTGTCAGTATGCATTTATCTAACACTTCAATTTGCAATGACAACTAAACAACACAGAAGCACTTATCTCCCACCCACACCAAAATTTATACACAGTCTTAGAAGCTGTATAAATTAAGATTTAGTTGCATAACACCCAGGCAATAAGTACTGAAACCAACTTCACTTGTTCTCATATACCTCTCCTCACCCTGAGTTGCTTATTGTTGCTCTATCACCTTTAGGCTACGCTGTCAACTAAATATTTTATTCCTTTTTTGACCCCAGTGACTTCCAGCTACTTGTTTCTCAACAATGCAGCAACACAGTGCATCTGAGAAGGAGAAAACAGAGACAAGAGCAGCTTAAGTTCAGGTCTTATCTTCAATGAGGGTTAAAATAAAGCAAGTCACACTTAATTAAAAAAAAAGCTGCACCTACAATAGTGACTGAATTTCAAGCGAGAAAGCCAAAATTCTCTCTTTTGATTGTGGCTTTTTCACCTCTTTTGTGTGAAGTGTTCTTGACCATTACCTTACCTTTTCTAGTCGCCCTGTTGTATAAATTTCCAAATCAAAGTACTGTGGCAACTGCAGCAAGTTGGTGACTTTTTCAGCATCTACAGAATACTGTAAGATTGAGGAGGAAAAAGGAAGTTTTAATGAAAAAATCTTGGGACATAATACCACACAATTAACCAAAGACCAATAGAATGTTAGTAAAAACTAATAAGAAAAAAATGAAGAGTTGTGTAAACCATACAGTTAATTACAGAAGCTGCTCCTGTTTATCATTTTATCAACAGTCCATCAGCTAGAGATGGAATTAAACTTACCTTTGCTAACAACTGTGGAAGAGCCACTGCAAAAAGTTCTGTAATTTTCGTTCTGTCATCCAACTGGGTTTTCTTTTCCTTCGCTGTCAGCACCTAAAATATTGGTATTGTTAGAAAATGACAACAACAGCTCATTGCCCATTAATGAAATGACAATCAAATGCATTAACCTCATATGATCAGAGAAAAATCTGTACTCTGTTCCCTTCAAAGAGGTTGTGAAACATATTCCCTCTCTCTTATTTTGTTCTAGCTTTGTAGTTTTTCCAAACACTGAATTTGGTCTCTTTCCAACCAGCACTTCCTTCAAAATCAATTCTGTATCTTTAACAATGAAAACAAATACAGTAGTCCAAACAACATTAAACACGTGCTACAGTAATGAAAAAAAAATGGAAGAACCATGGCTGTCAGACACTGGAGGCTGCAGTGACAAACTCGATTTCTGAATTCAGTCCCACCAGTAGCAACAGCCTAAAACCTTTTCCTTCTTCCCACACAGTCCTCCTCACACAGCCACTTGCACATTTCTAGATAGGTAGGATTTTGGCTCCTACCCTTTTCCCCGTTCCTCTTCCCACAGGAGGATGACATTCAGCTGCTTGTCGAATTGTACACAGCATTATTTCAATCAGTGCACTCTCCTGTCTATCTGTTAAAGCTGAAATTTCAAGAAATAGATGTTAAAAATAAATAAGGCATTTAGGTCAATAGCTCAATTCCAGCTGGTGGCAGGAGAATAGAGAACATAACTACATTACACAACAGCACAGGAAAATATTTGAAATGGAGAGATATCAACTGAATATCAAGTTTCATAACCATTTTAATTCCTCTTTGTTATTCAGAGGTCCATTTAATAGTACATACAAATTAGAGAACTGTCTCAGGTGGGCTTTATTTTTATAGTTGTTTTTACTGCCATTAAAGAAATGACAGTGTTTTCCCATATGGTGGCTCTAATATTCAATAAAAGAACTAGTTTCACAAGCAAATTGTTTACTTAAATGCTACAAGTACAGCCTGACCCTGTGGAACAACAGGGGAACTGGACAACACATGTCTACTCCCTCGTTTTTCTACTCCTCAAATTTCATAATTAGTGATTTATTACAGTCATTCAAGAACAGAGTATGTATGGTGACCCAGATTTAAACATCTTACTTCATTATAAATCACAGCTATCAAAAACCACGTAGCAATATACAGAAAGTTCTACTAAAATCTCTTACGCTCTTCTCCGTTGAGAGGTTCCTCCAGCAGAAGACTATTCATACATTCCCAGTCTTTCAAGAGATCTGTTGCACAGTCCCACATGCTGTCCACTAGATAAGCAGCATGTTCATGCAACTAAAATGAGAACAAAAAAATATTTTTCTTTATCAGCAATAAAGTTCATTACACAAGTTATATAGAATATATATCCATATCTATAAAAGAAGGATTTTTGTCTTGCTGGCTTTTGACTGTACCAAAACCAAACCAAATCCAAACAAAACCAGAGAACTTTGTGGGTTCTCTGGTTTAACAGAAGCCTCTTTCCCAGAATTACTTTAAGAGATGAATCCAGATCAGTTATTACAAAGAATCAAGTGCTGCAGGATCTTTTAGGCCTTTTCCAACCTTGGTGCTTCTGTGGTTCTGAGATCTGTAAAAATCTGGTAGGACTTTCTCTATTTGTTTGTTGTTTAGTCAGCTGACAGGTTTTGCTTGCTTGTCTGGCTGGCTATTTTTTTCCTGTTTGACCTTTACTGAGTTCTATCCTCATCAGTATACTGCAGAACCATCGGTCTATAGTTTCTGAAAGAAGGTAAGTAGTAGCTCCGATTGTGTGGCCGGTTCTCAGAACTGCAAGACTTGACCCTGCAGAGTGATTCTGAGAAATAGCAAACATCCTAAGTTCTTTCACTGAAAGGAAGTCCTCAGCACCTTTTTAGAATCAGGTGTTCAGTATACTTGATCATTTCAAGTTTCTGAAAGTTTTTCTCCTCCTTAATCACCATCTCTTTTCAGCTGGATGTTATAATGGAGAATGGTGGGGAAGAGTATTTTGTCAAAGGAGAGCTCAGAGCCTATCTCATAACTAAACACTTAGCAAATCCATCAAGTAAGCATAACCCAAAGAATCTTCTGTCCTCCAGAATGCTCAAGCAGTAGAGGAAAATTAGGGCAGATTAACAGCTAATAACCACAGGGGCAAATGGAGGGATTAAAAAAGCAAAATAAAAAACAAACAAACAAAACAAAAACACCCATGCAATTCAACTTACTTCACTTTCCAAAAAGAAAAACACTAATGTCTTCACAAGATTAGCATTTGGACTCTGTCTTCCCCTCCTTTTAAGTATTCCATCATCTTCAGGATCTCTGCGGCTGAAAAGCCTGAAAAAAGAATTATTTCAAGATAAATTTCTTTGTCATTCCCTTTGCCACGGTCAAGTCACATCTAGATATTGTTTTTACAAATGGGCATATCTTCTCTCACTGTGAAGCTCTATGTTTTATTTTGAAAGCAAGGGATTTGGTATAAATGTCATATGAACATTGCTGAGCTGGTATTTCACTGACAGCTTCCAGTGGAACACGTAATTGTAAAAAAAGTACCTTACAAACATCAGTGATAACTGCAAATGCTTGAGGTCTCATGTTCCCTTTTAGCAAAATATATTTACTGAATCTATTACTGAAAGTAGCCAAGAAATACTATGTGAAGACCTGAAAAGTATTAGATGAAAAGTCTTGTTTTCTTCAATATTTGAGTGTTTTTCACTCACTTTTTCTTAATCAGATTTAATCATAAATCCAGTATTAACGCGCACGCTAAAATCCAGAAGAACAAGTAAGTAAATATAATTTCCCCCCTTACTTTTTATAAAGAAATTCCCCTGCGGCAACTGCTACTGGCCGATGAGCTGAATAAACCAGATGGTAGACATTTTCACAGTCTTCTGCAGTCAGAACTTCTTCACTACTCCTAGGGGTGAGGATGGGAGGAATGAAAGAAAAGAAGACTGTCTCAAAAAAGTATGAAGTCCAGCAAGGCAAGATAGAAATAAAGAAGAATGTAAACCTTTGCCTTCAAGCGTTTGAAGGCAAATACTAGGTCAACCTAGCATTCTAGGAGTAAAAACAGGGTAACAGTTTCAGTGTCTTCCCACACAAAAGTTACCAAACAGTAAGAGTCTTTGGTAGGTCATTACACTCAGAGTTCAACTACTGTTCAGGAGACACTGTATTTCTTCAGTTCAAGTCTTCCACAGTAGCTTCTAAGTCAAAAGGCTCAGTTCTACATTTCTAGTCTTTATGTGTTATTAACTTAATATCTGCCATAGATCAGGTGAGGAGACATACTTACTGTAAAACAAGAGTGAGTAATTTTATTGCTTGGACTGCAACATCGTATTCTTTGTCAAGAGTCATAGACACAATTCTATCCTAAGAACACAAAAGAAGATATTTTGAGAAAAGAAAGGAAGGAAATACAGCTAAAAAAATCCACAATTTTTGGATGTTCTTAAAAATATGGAGTCACACTAACCTTGAATCGACTGGTGAAGAGTTCCAATTTGGAATTAAGCTCTTTATTGTAGTAAAGCCCTTGCAGAGCAGTTAGGCATTTCAGTCTTACTTCCCCTTGCTGAAATAAAATTTTAAGATCTGGATTAAAAGTCATGTATACGATGTGATCTTCAGATCATAGATATGTTTCTTTAGCTGTCCAAATTCTTTCTAAGACTGAATGTTGGCAAGACACATATATCCAGATAACCATGTTAATGGCATAATAGTGTCCTTTTTTATAATAAGTGAAGAAAAAAATAATGTCTCATTGTGTCGGTATCTTTAAGTCAAGATACACCTGTTCCATTCTCTAAAGATAAATTTTAAATGCTTAAAACACTTTAGAAATAAAATTCCACATGCTTCCTTTCACTTAATTACAACAGGAAACACCTACGGCATTAACAGCCATCGCTTCTGACATCAGAGCTACCATGTAGGTAGAGGGACAGGTATTCCACCCAAAATATACACATACAGATGCACTTTGCAAAGATCTAGGATAACTGACTTCACAGTTTCTCATCACTCTGCTGCCATGAGTTACCACTGTTTCCATGCCAAACTCACAAACAGCATGGGTGAGAATCCCACATTTGCTTCACTTCAAGTTTCAAGAGAATCTCCAATACAGTATCTGCAGCAATCTGCTGACTCTACAATGAATCAAGGATCATTCATAAGCTATGATTTTTGACAGCTCCAACTGGAGAATAATCTCCCACAAGTAAATGCTTGAGGCACTCACCAGCACCAAAGCGGACTTACCGCTTCCCATGCTTTTTAAAATTATATGAAGATGTTAAAATAGATTATTAATTTGGCCAAACAGAAAAAACAGCTTGGTTATTTGGCAGGATTATTCCATGTGATCTGCATACAATTTAAAATAATACTACAAAAGAAAAGTCTGCATCAGCAAAAAAAATAAGTAACTAGATAAAGGGCAAAGGCCATTTCCTTACAGATCTGTACATACCCTCTAAAACCATTCAAACCTTACTTGTATTTTATATGCACCTCAAACACCAGTGGTATATCAAGTGGCTAGCAGTGACTGATTAGAACAGCTGAGATCAGAACCCGGTTTGGCAGGATCAACAACCAAAATGTGGACTTTATGGCTGATGATTCTGTTCCTTATCCTTAGGGCAGCTCACCTTATCATGCATAGTCCACCCTACATATTTTAAGTAGCTGTCATTGAGAAAGGCGTCACTGTACATCTTCATCCATATTCCAATTTCTTCAATACAGATAGCTCTTATTTCAGCAATTGCATCACTGTGGACACAAGAAAGGCAATAGGAGCAAGAAGATAAATAATTAGAATTAACTTATTACCAATTTATAATCTGGATTAATGAAGCTAAAAAATATTTAAGAAACAACTTACCGGTATCTGTGCACAAAAACACCTTTAAATATTGCATTCATCATGTTCTCTATTTCATCCTGATTTTCCTGAAGCTGAAAAAATGAACAGAGCATATGAACACTGAGCACCACCTTTACAGTTTGTTCGGGTAGTGATGCATCTACACAAACCAAACTAAGTTATCATTTACAAGTACGGCTATTAAGTTCTTTTCTGAAATACAAATCTGAATAAAGTATTGCAGAAGAATAATTTCAAATATGCAGAGCAGCAGGGAAAAAAGCACAAACAAACAAACAAACGTAAGAATACAATGCTGAAAAATAACGTAAGAGACAAATTCAGTCTCAATACAATCAAGCAAAAACTGGAAAAAAAGTGATGCATAAAGTGTTTTAAAACAAGAAGTTGTATTTGCTTTAGAAGTATAAGAAAGTCAGCTAAATGATGCAAAAATAACTAAATATTGCTGGAAGACAAGAATTTATTTTTGCAGGCTGAACTACAAAGGTGGGACAGAATGAGTCAATGTTCATCAGAGAAGCTGGGGAAGCAGACTCCAGTAGGGCAGATTAAAACAAATGTCTAAAAAGGCAGCAGACACCACCACCAAAGAGAACTAAATGAACAGTGATGTGACATCACCCAGAGAGGCTACTGGAGTGGATGGGCAGATGTTATAGAAGATAAAGGACCTTTCCTACAGAATTTTACACTTAACAACAAGAACCAACATTTTCCACACCATTACAAGATTTTTAAATTGGAAGCAAAGAAGGAAGAATAAAGAACTAAGCAAGCAGCAGCAGCTGAGAAAGCCTAAATCTAACAACACCCGTCTTCTGAGTTGGAGACAGAAGAAAACACAAATTTAAATGAAAAACACGCAAAAAGAATCCAAGAACATGCTGCATTCGTCAGATATGGCCGAATGAATGAAGCAACAAACAAAAACTGAACATCAATGTTGCTTGGAAGCTTACTTTCATTTTTGTGCAAGAAAAACAAAAACTCCCAACTAAAGCTAGAAAAGGTGAAAAGGAATCCTAACAGCCAATATATGCAAGAAAAACTGATATTCCCAAAAAGTCTAACTTCACATCACTGCCATCATCTGTGCATCATGTATTACATATAAGTGCACTGGTTTGGCACACACATCTAGCACCCTACACTTAATGGTGCTACTTGGGTATTCCAGAAGTCAGCCTCAAACAGACAGGCATTTGGGAGAGGCAACAGCAAACAAAGCTGTTGGTTTACCTAAACTGTTTCAAGGCAGTAAAAACACAAGTAACAGCACAACAAGCTGAAGAGCAAAGAAGAGACATTTTCTCTTTGATCAACAGAAAGTTAATTCTAAAAAGAAAAAAAAAAAAAGCCCATTCCCCAGAAATTCAAAACTAAAACCTGACAGAGCTAGAGCTTTCAGCAGGGCAGCGCTGTCAGCAATGAATCAGCAGATCTCTTACGTACAGAAAGAAAGAAAACAGAAGTAGGATGCATTTCAACTTGTTTGGTGTTTGGTGTAGAAGAAAGAACCCCGTCAGAAGCCCCATAACGCAATTTCTACCAAGACTGATACTGACATAAGAGCAGTATTTTACATTAAGATTGTCAGGTTTTTCTCTAGAAGCCAAAAAGCAGCCCATGTATGATAATCTGTTACATATTGCAGGAAACTCATCAAGGAACGTAACAAATCTTGTCTGTTACCAATTGCAATCTCTCTTGCTAACTTTCCTAAGTTGGCACTATCTGAACTGTACTTCTTTCTACAGAAAAACAGAATGGAAGAAGCAGCTTTCAAAGTAATTAAGTTCTTCAAATATTAAGCATGAACAAATTAAAGAATGAAACAGAGAGAATAACAACTACCTTTACAGAAACAAACAGCCCAAAAAAACAACACGAGGGCAGAAATAATTACTCAGCAGCATTCATCCCCCAGCAGTCACAAAGCACTCCAGCAAAAGAAAATTGCACTAACCTCCTTCCTTTTCTGTAGTAAGAGTTCCAGCCTGTCATTAGCACGCTTCCCAATGATTTTATTTCGTTCTGCTTCATACTGCCGTTGTGTGTTGTCCATGTTAATACTAAGATTTAATGCCACATTCACTAAAGCAGTCATCAGCTTCATAGCTACAAAAAAGCAGAGGGAAGGACTGTTTTTAAGGCACCTGACCCATGATGGGTCAACAGTTTCTGCAGTTACAGAAGTATTCACTTTAAGTTTGTTTCTTGACAAGCAAACTTCAGGACCCAAGCACTGTTTTACACAGCATTTAAATTGTCAAGCACCATTACTTACCAACACAGTAGATAAAATAGTATGCTGTTCCTTTCTTTGCATCAATTTCTTAATACTAATGGCATTATTATGGAATTGATATGCAGGATATGCATCCCAAAACATGGGCAAAATGCAGGATTTACAAACGTTGCCCAAGAAACGTTAAAAGGATTCCACTATTAGAATCAATTAATAGACTTGTGTTACCCCATCATTCAGTCTCAAATATACAGCTCTTTTCTTTCAAAAGGAAATGTTTCAGACAACTAATCACACCATACTGCACCACTCTTTTCTCATAGTCTAATTTCAACAAGAAAACTTTGTTTATCTCTTCATTTATGTGCGTAAGTACCGAAAGGATGTTAGGCAATTAGAGGAAAGAGTTGAGCCACTGTAAAAAGTTTGGTTTTGGTGTTTTTTTTGGTGTGTTTTCATCTGAATCATTCCTTTTAAAAATAATTCAGACCGTTTTGGCCACCTCCACATTTAAGGAGTAGTAAATTCATTTTTCCTATCACCTTTTTAACTCTAAGGCTGAAGCGGGCTTACACAGGCAGAGCACAGACAGAATGTTACTGGAGCATGTCTTACTCACAGAAAGCTAACAGACTGATACAAAGACGTGCCCACATTCCTAAACATCCTCATACACTGCGACAAGGACATCAAGATGAAAAGAAGTAGTCTGAGCTAATCCTACAAGCCAGAATTACTGCAAATAGCACAAGTCCATGGGGCCAGATGGACTGCACCCTAGAGTGCTGAGGGAGTTGGTAGATGTGGCTGCCAAGCCACTTTCCATCACCCACCAATAGTCCAGACTAGCGGGGGATGTCCCAGCAGACTGGAGACTGGCAAATGTGATGCCCATCTTCAAAAAGGGCTGAAAAGATGATCCTGGTAGCTACAGGCCTATCAGTCTCACTTCAGTGTCAGGGAAGGTTACGGAACAGACGATCCCAGGACCCATCATGGACCAACTGAAGGTCAATCACAGGATTGGGACCAGTCAGCATGTATTCATGAATGGTAGATCCTGCTTGACAAACCTGACTTCATTCTATGACAAGGTGACCCATTTAGTAAAGCCTTTGACACTGTCCCCTGCAACACCCTCGTGGAGAAGCTGGCTGCCCATGGTCTGGATGGTTGTACACTCTGCTGGGTGAAACACTGGCTGCATGGCTGGGCCGAAAGAGTTGTGGTCAGTGGAGTTAAATCCAGTTGGCGGCTGGTCACGAGCGGTGTCACCCAGGGCTCAGTGCTGGGGCTGCTTCTATTTAACATCTTCATTAATGATCTTGACAAGGGGGCTGAGTGCACCCTCAGTAAGTTCATGGATGACACTAAGCTGGGAGATCCGCCAGAGGATAGTAAAACTACAGAAGGACCTAGATAGACTACATTGATAGGCTGAGGTTAACTGTATGAGTTTCAATAGGGCCAAGTGTCAGGCCCTGCATTTTGATCATAACAACCCCAGGCAGCCTGACAGGCTTGGGGAGGAGTGGCTGGAAAGCTGCCTCGTGTAAAGGGACCTTGGTGTGCTGACAGGCAGTTGGGCCAGCATTGTTTCCAGGTGGCCAAGAAGGCCCATGGCATCCTGGCTTGTATCAGGAATGGTGTGGTGAGCAGGACCAGGGAAGTCATCCTGCCCCTGGACTCGGCACTGGTGAGGCCTCACCTCGAGTGCTGTGTTCAGTTTTGGGCACCTCAGTACAGAAAGGACATGGAGGTGCTGGAGCAGGTCCAGAGAAGGGCAACAAGGCTGGTGAAGGGCTTGGAGAATATGGCCTGTGAGGAGAGACTGAAGGAACTGGGGCTGTTCAGTCTGGGGAAGAGGAGGCTGAGAGGCACAGGCATAGATTGATCTAGTTCACGCCGTGACAGAGACCTTATTGCTCTCTTCCAGTATCTGAAAGGTGACTGCAGTGAGAGCAGGGTTGGTCTCTTCTCACTGATGACAGGTGACAGGACGAGGAGAAATGGCCTCAAGTTGTGCCAGAGTAAGTTTAGGTTGGATATCAGGAGAAAAAAAGGGTTGTCAAGCACTGGAATGGGCCGCCCAGGGATGTGGCTGAGTCACCATTCCTGAATGTGTTTAACAACTCTTCGGATGTGGTGCTCAGGGATACGATACAGCAGTGGGTTGTTAGAGTTAGGATAGTATAGTCAGGTTGTGGTTGGACTTGATGACCTTGATGACCGGTCTTTTCCAACCTGAGTAATTCTACGACTCTATGATTTAGCTGTGAGTTGTTATTAGCATAATATGGTGTTGTTGAGATTGAACCTGATTATCTTGAAGGCTTTTTTCTAACCTGAGCAATTCTATGATTCTATGAAATATGAAAAAAGACTTTGTTGGCTATCTCTATCCCATTTAAAACCCAACCATCAAGAGTACAGGCTGTGACACATTGCATGTGAACTACAGAAATCACTACACAGAATCAGCAGAATTGACCACTGACGTGAACAAACACAAAAATCACTGTGAGACAGAAATTGACATGCAACAGAGTAACTTCAGCAACTTTTAGTCATGCACAACCCAAGTTTTAGAAAGTAGTAAAACCTTGTTTCTAAAGAATCAAAATTCCTATTTGCCATATGGTACAACAGTTAAATCAATGGTGCAGCAGAATCAGTTTATTCTCTTGCAATAAAAGGTTTTGTTCCTCCCTCTAAAATAAAGGCCTTGGCTTTTGGGAATCTCACAGCAGCAGCCTAACATGCAGTGTTCTAATTCACAGACAATCAGTGAAATGGAGCATCTGACCAGCCACCTGCAGCTGAAGTCAGAGATAAGTCAGCCAGCTCCAGCTAACTAACAGGAACTACTTCTAGCACAGTACTATTAATAGTCCAATCACCTTAAAATTGCTACAATAAATCCTCACGTGGTTGGACTGCTGCACAATGCCATCCAAGGCCCTTCTTTCTTACCCTGTGCAGGCTGCTTATAATGGAAGTTTTAAGTAAATATTTCATACTCAAAACACATTGAGGGCAAATTTAAAAATCAAGTAAACAGAGAAATTTGGTGGCCGTGTCACTGAAGATGAATTCTTTATAATTATTGCTAATGTAACGAATGGAAATGCTATTGCCAATTACAAGCAAATTAAATTTGTAGTAAAAACTGCATTCCACTTACAACATGACTCTGGTTTGACTTAACTCAGAGCACGTACAAGTTCAATTGCATTTTGAACAGTTGGTATTTGCTTTTCCTAATAGACCTAAAGCTAACAAAAATGAAGTACAAGGCAGCTGGTAGGGAACTATTTAAATAATTCAGTAATTTGCAGTAATGTGGTGAAAGCTGTACCAAAACTAGCTGCATTAGAGACGTGTATCATACGAAGAAACAGGAGTTGAACACTGAATATCAAAACATTCAACAATTTCTTCCTGTGCAACACAAGACATAACATGGAAGCAGTACACCGATAAATAAAGTTCACTGACCTGCCAGCGTGCTAGTGTGCCGAAATGCTCTGACTTGTGAGTCTGACAGCCCCGTGAGCAGTGAAATGACAGTATCCATCATATATTCATCATATATGATGCTATATTGACATTGTCGGACGAGTACTCCAATGAACTCACAAAAACTGGATTTAAACTTCTTCCACTGGGGACCAGCCATAGTTAGAGGATAATCTCCACTGTCCTATTAAAAAAACAAACAAGCAGACACAGATATACAAAGAGGAAATTCTTTCAAAAGTCTTAGGAGTTGTTCTTAAATGCAAATTAAAAAGAGATGAGTGAAACTGAAGAGCCAAGATCTCCAAATAAACTCATTCCACTAACAGACATCTACGATAATTTATAGCTCAGGTTTCTTATATGCAGAGACAACATTCGGGAAGTAAATAATACAAAATAAGCAAAAAGGTTACAATTCCCAAAAAGCACAAAGTACTGAAGTCTTTAACAGGAAGCATAACCAAATTAAAATATACGCCACTTACAGATTAACAGACACACTGAAATAAATGCAGCAAATATTTCACAAGCTTCTTAAAAAAAGCCTTTAAGGGCCTCACATACACGGGAGGTGTGGAGGAGATGAGAGGAAGCATGTCATAATGCCCCACAGCAATCGGAGTTCCCACTGTTCTAAAACTGAGTAGCAGATATTGATTTCTTAAACCACTACCAAGCCAGCTCATATACACACACAGCCTTCACTGAACTCGTAGGACTAAGAAATAAGATTTTCCTTCATGAGGTTTTGACATTCTTATGGTTGTTCTTACACTTGAAAGAGCAGCAACAGGATCCAGTAAGCTTAGGACAGGTTAAAAAATAAAGAATACACATGCTCAGCACTTTTATTAAATTACCTCATCAAATTCTTCTGTCATTTTTCGGATTATTTCAGAATTCTGCATGTGTCGGAACATCTCAGCTGTAACAACTCCTGCAATTCAGATATTAGATTATTAACACTTAAACTGAAAGAGGTAGAAGGCAGATGATGCATCTCCTGCTATGACCAATTTTCACCCAATCTACAGATTATGGGTATTTCTTTAGTGATGGTTTTTAAGTTGATTGCTGGCTTTTGTTGTTGGTTGGTTTGTTTTTTAAAAATAAGTTAAACAGTCTTCAATGTAGCATCTGTAAGAAGAGAGGAATACCAGCAGTTTTCTTGCCACTAGATGCAGTGTACGCACACTAAAGTTTACTCATTCATTCATATTCAAAAGCCAAGGTAATGTGTACCAGCCCTCTTAATCAGCTGGCAGAAAATAATAATTTGACCTTTTTGGATTCAAGATTCTAAATGGTATCAGACAATTTTGAACAGTTCCACTGCTATCTATTAACTTCTGCACTAGAATAAATTCAGTGATTTCATGAAATTCCTATTTCTCTTAGCCACAAATTATTAGAGTGCAAAGGGCAACATTAAAAGAAACAGATCTCCTAAAATTTATTGCAACTGTACTGCAAAATTCACGACAAGTATCATCTCAGAAAGTAGCAACAGGTTCTGTCATTTTGGCTGGTAACAATAATCAAAAGGTCACCGCTCTGGAAAGTACGACTAACAGCTCTGAGAAATGCTGCAAGCTCTCTGAAGATTTATACATGTTATAAGGTTATCAGGAGACACTTGAGCAGAGCAAACTGCATCCAGTCACACTTAATACTCAAGTGCAGTGACACTGCAGAGTTACCTTCTCATCTTCTAAAGGAGGTAAGAGGGAAAAGAATGGAGGACGTGGATTAGAGGAAAGAAAACCAGAAGCTCCCTAATATAAGAAAAATGGAAATACAATCTACTGTAGACAGGCTACCATGAAGCTGTCCATAATATCCTGCACATCAAACACTTCTAAAAGGCTACTTAATGATCTCTGAACACTCACTGATATGAAATAACGAAATAAAACTACAGTTGCAAGACCAAGCAAGTTAAGTTTATCAATACCAAAAGACAGATGGCATGCTGAAATAATACCAGCCACTGAGGAAGATGTGGGAAGTATTAAGTACCAGGACTCTATTCTCCCCAGTGTGAACACAAAAGATTTAATCTACATTTTAAAATACTTTTGTAATATTTGTAAACCTTTTCCTCCCCCAGCTCCCAACTTCAGAAATACTACAGCCTACGAACAGAAAATCACGCTGTAACAGCACATAAGGAGCACATAAAGGAACACTTCACTATCTTACCTTTGCAACCCGAACACTGAATAAAAAAGTTGATGAGATCAAGCAGTGCTATATCCCTGTCATGTTTGTACGACTCTATCCAGTCATCCACTACAGACTGAAAATAAACAAATATAAAGGCAACGTTTAGTTTTTATAAATTGAATAGCAGGTGTCATGTAAATGCTTTCTGGAAGGGATTCTTGGTCCTTTTAAGAATAGCTGGAACTCTGCATTTTTTTTTGACTGATGTAGAACAAAATGCTTGAATGACCTTTTACTCATAGAGCATCACTTTGTTGAAAAACAAACAAACAAAAAATAATGCAATCCATAAACATATACAGTACAAAAGTGACACCTGCACAAAAAGCACAGGAATACCTTACAGCACCCTCCTTTTTTCAAAAAAGAGAGCAAAATTAACGAGTACCTTTTTACAGAAGCAGAGTTTTTTGTTTGTTCATCTAACTTCTCTAAAGACACTACTGTGGTGTTCAGTTCCAACAACTGCAACTCCCTGTGCTCCTCATAAATGTTACCCCTATGATGAACTGCGTTCCACACACATGAGCTGTAACAGAATGAGCAGCATTGCCCTATGCTGCAAGGGCATTAATTGCTTTGTGTTAACTAAAACCAAAGCATAATGGCTAGTAAAATGGAAAAGCAACAGAACTGTTCTACAATAAAACCTTCAAGGGAAGCAAATTAGCAGGAAATATGAAATAATGGTTATTTGCAAGAAGAATTCATGCCCAATCACCTTTAAATCATTCATGTGTATATAGTACAAACCGTTTACTGCAGAAACATATAAAAGATACAGCATACCTTTTATTTATTAACACAAGCATGAGAGAATCACTTGGCATCATGCCCTAAAGCCTAGGGCCTGAAGCAGAAGCCTGCAAGTCCCAAGAGGGCTGCACACAGACCCAGCTTCCTGAACACGTACCACAGAAGCTGTAAACTCCACATTTTCAATCCCAAAGATAGCCTTTCTGCCAGGCTGCTGAGGAGTCACATGAGTGAGTCAGCAGGAGCTCCCCATGGCTGGCAGCCTCGCACTTTAACCCTCTCTTCACCAAAGATGTGCAGAGTCAAGCAAACTCTGCTGATTTATATCTTGGATTTTGTTTTACTGTATACCCAATTATTATTATTATAGACCCAATTAACATCTGTTATTCAGAAATTAAAAACCAGTTCTTCCAAATTCTAATTTTAACAATGTAAAAACATCTCCGTATCTTAACCTATAACTAAAAGCTACAAACAATACTTCAAGCTTAATTGTAGTAGATCATACGTATGGAAAACCATTGTTGTATGTAAGCTGAATACTCATCCAAGTCTTAGGAATATCCCAAGCCTTACCTGCATAGCACTCTTGCCCATTTTAACTACTTCAAACAGCATCATGTTTTCCACACCATTCTGTTGGTGATGTCCATTCATCCGATTCGGACCACCAGGTTTCCCTCCTCCGTTTCCACTTTTCCCCTTTTCTGCCGGTCCTTTTTTACCTTTTTTACAGGTCTGCAATCACACGCACACACACATTTCTTAATCAGTTTTCATGTAGTAATAAAAACAAAACAAAAAAATAAACAACACTAAGGTATCACTTACACAATACAACTATGCACAGGCCTTACATTATCAAAAGCCACATTTAAAATCTGAAGTTGAGAATAACAGCTGATGCTGACTGATACGAAGACTAACTGGATTCCACAGGTTCCAATTCTTTCTCCTCTTTAAAATCTTTTGGCAATTAATAATGCCATTAGGGACAATAAGACAGAAAATGTTTTCCTTGTGTTTAAACAAGATTAATGAGTTTTTAATTGAATTATTGTTTTTTGTTTACTTTTCCAATGAAAACAGAGCCAGAATTAATGACACCAACCAGAAAAGACTGCATTAGCACTAAGTTTAAGAACTGGATTTTTCCCCCATTGCTAGCACCTTCACAGCAGGAAGGAAACATCACGCCAATAATCAAGATCAATATTCCAATGAAAATACAAACAAGAACTCTCTCTTCAGAACATTTCAATTAAAAAAAAAAATTAATTCTGCCTCAGCTTCACAATAAGTGCTGAACCATTACTTCTATAACACTACAAGTTCTTCAGTGTCTCACTAAAATGAACGTACTTTTCCTTTGCCTTGTTTCTGGTTTTTTCCTTCAATATCCTCAAAGTCTGTATCGGAAGAGAAGTGTGTTTCAGACTCCCTGCAAGGATAAAAGACAAACCATTTACACATCTTACCAGAAACATTCTTAAATAAACTACATGGAGTCACATTATGCCCTCGGTTCAGTAAGCCACCTCCAACAGGGAAACTGCCTTTTCCTCCTGCTTAAGTCCACTTTCTAAGGACAAATCGGAGCAAATCCCCACGCTCACAGCTGACCCTGCCTCAGCCAAACACAGTCATTCCCTTTTAGCCTCACTGTATGGTTTTTACAGGTAAAGGTCAGCATAAACAGCAGCAAGTTGGAAACTTTGTTTTTGGCATGTGCAAAAATTACAGTATCTCTGCCATCAAACAGCACTATCAGTATCTGTCGTGAATACATAAGAGAGAAAAAACACAACAAATCCACCACCATCCTTCACAACCAAAGTGTCTCCAAATATTTCCTGCTGCCTCACTACGAGAAACACCGAGGAGCTCTGTTGAAACGTGCAAGGGAAAAAAGGTCTCAGGTGACATTTCTCCACCAGAGATCACCTGTAATTTTCCTTAAGGTTAAGTAAGATAAAAAGATGTTCAATATGATAGCTTCCAAAGATGTTTGATTTCCTACATCATTCATAGATGCTGCATCAGAACGCAAATTCTTTATTTATCCAGTCCAAACCAGAAATAGATGAATAAATAAATAAATCATCTGAATTATTATGAAGTAATAGCTTAGATTCTCCATTCCTACATTTCCTGTAGGAAACAACTCAAATGATTCCATTAGAGCTTACTTTAACACAGACAGCAGCATGAATTCTAGTGGCTATCACAAATTTCTAGTACACCTTTCCTGATACAATTAAACAATGTAATCATAAAGATGACCCAGACTGGGGGGAGAAAGACCCATTCCAATATATTTACTTCTAACATTCTAAAACACCCTGGAAATCCATGGCTCCCCACTGTTGTGGAACTGCCTGAAAGGAGGTTTTTGTCCTGTCACATTTGTTTTCTGGTTCTGCCAACTATGTATTCTGTAAGAGACTGGGAAAAAAAAACACCCGAATCTTGCAAAAAATGATGAGAAATCTTTACTCTTCAATGCTTCTTCTGGGTTCTTTAACAGGACAGAGCAGAATACAAATTCCAAATGTTTCATTAAACAATGAACTGTACCCACATACTAAAAAAACCAAAAACATTACAGACAATTTGCTTTCTCATTAAAAGAACACACACCACCAGCACAAAACTGTGTCTTCTTGGATTTTTTTTTAGAATTGGTTTAATACATGTCAACAGATTGTTGGAAAGGATTCACGCTAACTTCTTAACAACTAACTAAAAGGAGGGAACTGGATTCTTCTCATCCATTTTCACATTTTGAATACAGAAATGAAATAATTCGTTATTTCTTCCTGGTTTAAAATACTGTAAATTTAAATACTTAAAAACTGTAGGAAGCTTAGAGGTCCCATCAAATGCACTTGGCGTTTGGGACTGCAAATGAACAACTGGGGCAGACTGCCAAGGGTAAATACCCCGAGGTTTCAACTCTCTAAGAAGAGGGAACTTTGAACTTTTGTTACCCCTTAAAGTGTTTCTTACTCAATACCTTCATTCTCAAAGGCATGAGATAAAAAAGTTGGTCATGATTGTTTCCTATTAGCAAAGATTAAAAACTGATTTAAAAACAATTAACAAAAAACAAGCACTTCTGAACTATCAGTTTTATTCACCACTAAATGCTCAAGAAAGAACTCCAACAATGCTTTATTTTCATCAACTTCTCATTAAGAAAAAAGATCTAGCACCCTATTCCCCTATTTTGTTTCCAAGGGAAACACCCAGCCACAGCTATTGCCACTAAGAAGCACACACCAGAAAGTTCAAATCAAATGAAACCAAAAATCCTTGAAGCACTTACTGGAGGAGAGTAAAATCAGTTGGTATTTCTGGAGCTGCTATCATTTCTTTATCATCTTCTGGAACCCCACTGTATTAGAAAGGTATTCAAAAACCAGGCTGAAGCACAAGCTTACTTTCCTTTCTTCCTTTGTAGCAGTCAACTTCTGTAACTAAAAAAATAAAACAAAAAAAAATTAAATTACATACTGTTTTATTTTTTTTCCCCCGACATACAAAGAGGTACAAAAGTTGGAGACAGGAAACGTTCGATCACACCACTGCTTCCAGCCAAGGATTTTCCTCTTTAAGGTGCTGTGTTTTCGACCCTTCCCGTGATCTTCCTGAAAAGCACCTCCACAAACGTTAAGAGCATCGCAGCACAAAGAAACACAGCAGCACTAAGTAAAAAAAAGTTTTTCTCAACAGTATAAGCCATCTGAAAAGGTTTCCATCAACACTTTGCAAGTGTACTAAATCCGTCCTAGACTGAAGTTTGAACTTCAGTGCTGCTCTCTGCAGAGCCCAGGCTCTACTATCAGCACTCAGACACCGTGGCTCACCAAACCAAAAAGCAGAATTGATGCTAAGCTCAAAGCACAGCGTGCACACCTACACATGGTGTACACATTACGTACACCAACTCCTCCGAGGTGTAAACCTGGCCGACCCTTAGTGCAAAGACAGCTCTCATAAAGCCCTTACAACCCGACAAGCTGCTTCACTACTGATGCCTTCCCTTAAGAGCCTACAATTCGGGCTTCTAACAGCTTGAACATGTAAAGCAATTGACATGTCTCAAGCAACATCAAGGAGGAAAATATTTCTTATAAATTATAAAGAAAAACTTCAGAAACAGCATAACACGTTACCATGAAAATTTAAGACTGCAAAATCCTTGTTTTTCAATTTTATTTTTTTTATAATATTTTTATAATTTTTTTATTATTATTATATAATATTTATTATTATTAATATATATAATATTTTTATAATATTATTAAATAAATATTATATTATTTTTATAATATTATCAGTTTTATAATATTATCAGAAGTCACTGAATGCTTCACATGTGAAACTGCACCACGCATACCAACACCTCCTATGCCAACTGCCTGCCTCAAGATAAATTCCACGCAGATCAATGAAGGAAGCCCGAGATTCAGGTGTTTGAAGTCACAACAGCAAGGAGAGGAACCTTCAGAGCTGGGAACTGCTGACCGTGCAGCGTGCTGGGCTGATGAGGTATGTGTGGGAAGGACGTCATTTCAGCATGCTAAGTACACGCTGCCTGCCGTCTGGCAGCAGTGATTCCAAGCCTGCATTTCAGCCCAACACACAGATCAAGGCTGCACGGTTATTCCTGCAAATGCTGTGTCTGAATGCTAGGGGCCACTACAGCTTCCAGAATTTGGAGAGCCGAGAGAAACCATCAACTCTAAACTTACTCTGTTTCTTCACATTTCATATGGGTATGTGGAGACAAAAAGCAGGGTGGAAACAAACAGCTGTGAAGGGAAGTTCGGGGTAGGCAGGAGAACCGCCAGACAGCCTACAAACACTCCAGCCAAGTGCAGCCACAACACAGATGAAAGTTTCCAAAGCACAGCTCCTGCAGGGCAGTATCACGCTGCCACGGCCCCTGCCTACAGCCACAAAGCACATCGCCGCTTCTGCCCCCGTGCCTGGTTTGTGTGCCAGGACCAGGACATCAACCTGCCTGGGAATGGCTGCCGCCCATCTCCTGTGGGCTTAGTTAGTCAGCACCATCTGCTGCAGCTCCCCGCTAACACGGGGCAGAACAGATCTCAACAATTCTATCCCAAATCACCCAGACGGGCTGGTTCTGCAGGGGGAACGCAGCATGCAGCCACCAGCAGGGCAGGCACTGGTGTCAGCACAGTCATCTGCTCCTTCCATGCATGATGCAATGCTCCACGCTCAGGATTATAATTATTCCAACTGTATCATCTGTCAGCCTGCTTTTTGAGAGTCAGAAAAACACTTTAAAGAAATAAAGTAACAAAAGTACCTGAGAGTACAGGCAAATGACCAAACTGCATTATCTAAGTCAGCAAAGTCAAACCAGACCATGAAACCCGCTGCCTGTGGTTTATATCCAATCACTCATCTCAGGACAAGCAAGAGAAGAAGAAAGGAAAAATGGCACTGCCAGGGCACGAGAACAGGTAAGAAACACCACATTCCCCTAGGGGCTGAAGAGTTTACCTACTAGGAGTTAATGTTCAGAGAATTTTTCTTGAAGGAAGAAGGAAAAGTTTGGCCTTCATGAGCGCAACGTGGTGCTGGTCTTAATGGAGAACTGTACTTAGGTAAGTGCCCTGCAAGAATACACAAGGTGAGACCGTAAGGGAGCTCCTGCAGGAAGCCCAGGCCCCACCAGTGCCCAGTACAGCTGTATGAACCTCAGGACAGTCCCACAGCTGTGGCAGGCAGCCAGGCCAGCCCAGTGACCCCGACCAGCAGTGCCCAAAGGAAGCTGCCATAAAGGAGCCCATCTGCTGCGTTACTCCAATCACTGTTTTCCCCCATGAATACTTCCAGCGGCTTTGAACCCCAAATCCAGCTGCCATGATGCTATACACAAGAACTGCCAGAACAAGGCCGCATGCTACAAAGAGCCATGTGCTGACCCTGAAGCTCACCACATCCCCGCTTCACTCTGACACTGGGCCAGCAGTGCCGCTGGCCATGCCCTGCTGCACGGCTCTGATGGGCCACGTGCAGCCCTGGGTTGGGAAACTGGTGAGAAATGAGAACTGCCCACAGAAACACGCCATCAGATCTTCTGAAATACCGAGGAGCTCTTCTTAGAGCAGGTTGAAAGCAGGAAAGTGACGTTCATGCAGATCCCATCCCAAGCTTGGAAATCCTCCACAGCCTATCGACATGCAATGAAAAGCACATTCTTTTAGTAAGTTAAATCCACCTCCAGTGCATCACAAAACACAGTTCTTCAGATATATACACATATATTTTTGCATATTTGCATGTTCATAGGATCTCAACTTTAATTTTCCTAAGCAGATGGTGAAACCTCTCGGACTACGGAGACTTCCAGGAGTCATTCAACTTTGTGAAATCATAATTAAATTATTGACTATAAAAAGAAAATGTATCCTGCTGAAAGATCACAAGGTGGAGCTCTAGCCTCAAGCTAACTGAAGGAACTCCAGGAGACAGGTCAGCCAGAGGTTGACCCAGTTATTTCTCTGCAATAAAATTCATAACAGATTGCCAAAACAGCAATAATATTGCAGCACATTTCCTTCAGATGTATATTTCAATTACAGAAGGACGCCGGAAGATTCCCCTTTTCCTGAAATTCATGCAGGCACACGGCTGATTCCATGGCAGACGTGCACCTCGCTCCTGCTGCACAGGCAGGCTCTGGGAGCAGAAAAGTTTCAAGATATGCTTTCTTTGTAGAAACAAGGCAGCTCCTCACTGCAGCAGCCTTTGGCATTTCGCTAACAACGTGTCTGTGAACTAAAGGACAGGGGAACAACAAAAGGAGTCCAGGACCACTGGTACTTTGCTAGCTCAACATGCTACAGTTTCTATTTAAAAATCTGATGGTTAGAAGCAAGTGCCAAGCATGAGCTACGTAACCAGTATGTGCCTTCACTGGAAATCTGTTTTAAATGTCAAAAGGTACTTATCCCCAAAACACAAAGTAGGTGCAGTTAATTCAGACCTAGTGGTGAAACACTGTGACCCAGCAGAGGCTGACACAGCTGGTGCTGAGCCACCTGCCACCAGCAGGCCAAGGAAACACCAGCAGCGCCCAGCCAGCAGCCCCTGTCACAGGAGCACACATACGTAGCACAGCCAAGCACACAAAGTACAACGAATCCTGAGATCTGTTCCACGACCTGGGTTTCATACTCTTGTGTAATTCACTAACATGAGAGTGCCTGTATAACAATTTGGGTGGAGGGTAAGGGGGGCTGGTCTGAGGGGTTCCCCATACACACATACCCTTTTTGTTGCATTTGTTTCCCTCCATTTCCCTCTTTTCTTTACAAAATAACTCAGCAGTGATACCACTTTCCGGACAACAAAGAGATACAAAGTTTGGACATGGCTCCACGGTCAGGACAGAGACTGAGGGAATGCAGAACGACTGCTCAGAGGTGCATTGATTTTTCACTGAAATTCAGTTAATCATCTATAAAAAGCAGAGACCTTGCCTCCTTACTTCAGAAAATTAGAGAACTTCGGAGGATGCTCTCAGCTGCCTGAAGAACAGTTTGCTGCCTGAAGAAGTTTGTCCCTGAATTATTTATGTGTCCATGAAGGAGAGGTGCTGATGCTTCAGAACCAATTATGCAGCAGCAACAGTTAAAATGTCAGCCAGATGAGATTTACATCAAGGACCAAAAGTACTCCCAATAATTTCTTTGAGATGCTTCACAAGAAGAAAGCTGGTATAAAATAAAGTGTGCCCCCCCAGTACCCACTGAGCAACCAACCATTTCATAAAATAGGGTTCATTTGTTTCCAAATAATTATGCTTTTTTTTTTTTAATTACAAATAATCTGCATTCAACTTCCTAAGAAGGCAATAGAAGGGATTTTTAAGCAAGCCTTTGAGCAGGCACTTGGTGTTCCCTACAGGCCTGAAAGTGTGCATTATTTCCACCAATATTACACAACTCAGTATTTCAACAGCCAACAAGCTGTAAAGCAATTTGGTCATTTGAGTAAAACACAGAAAACATAACTTCGAGTAGCACTCCATACTGTAACAACTGCACTTTAACACGATTTAGTTCTAACTATATCAGCAGTTTGATCATATTATGATAGCATAATCAAGACTAAACTGAACAATAACGCAATTAAAACCTTTAGACGTGTGGTTATTTTGGGGCCATTTGCCCAACAAGCGAGCCCTGCAAGCTCCACAAGCGCACACGATGCAGGCAGCCTCAGACAGACTGGGTCTGCAGTGATGTGGCACAGGGCACAGCTAACATCCCAACACACAACCTCACGACCTGCTGCCATTTTTCTTCTTTCTTTTATAATACTTTCTCTTCGGCTGCAAACAGAATTCTGAAAGCAAAACCATTATTATTTCATCTTTGTGTGGTTCGCTCTCCATTGAACCAAGCTGCAGCACCAGGGTGGCTCAGACCCACAGAGCTGGGACCAAAGAAAGCGTCAAGAGAAAGAATGGCCAACCCGAGCCCTCGTGACACCGCTGCTGACCTTCCTACCTGACCCTGGGGCCGGTGCCTGCGGCCCAGCTGGGCTCCTATCTGCAGTCCCACAGCAGAGCCCCGTGCACCACCAGGGCCCATGCTGTCAGAGAGCCACCCCACCCAGCACACATCCTCCTCCTTTTTCCTCCTGAGCTGCCCACGTACAACTGCACGGCACTTGGCTTCTTACCGGCCCCAAGGAGCAAAGCACAGCTCAATGCTGGTGGAGACCGGCTGGGAAAAAGGCAGCAGTGGGAGAACACAGGTCCCCAGAGACAAAGCACACGCTGGTCAACAGAGAAGCCACTTTTTCCCCACAGCTCAATAAGCTTAAAGATTGAAGGGAGTTGTTAAAAGATGTGGAAAAGGTCAGGCTAGAACCTAAAATGAAGGGTTTGACTCCTTTCAACCTCTAACGGCTGACTTCAGTCACCAGCACCCAGGGTGCTCTGCCCCAGCCCAACAACTGCCAACGCTGACTTCCTCACCATACGCTGCCTCACTCATCACAAATACTTTTTTAGACTTCTGCCGCTTTTATAAAATAAAGAAGATTCTACGAATATTTGGACTATCTCTTCTAAAAGGAAATGAGTTTGCTACAGTGCTTCACAGTCACGATTTTACATAAAAGTACCACTAATAATACCAATTCCCTTAACACAATAAGTGAAATGCTATTCTGCTGTGTAAGTATAGTTCGGGTTTGAACATATGAAGTTCCTATGCCTGCATTTATTAATATACACTGTCCAGTGAAGTGTTTAAAACAAATGATGCAAGCATTACAGAATACTGAAAAATGAATCAACTGTACAACAAATGCAACAGTTGCCCTCGTTACAGGAAATAATACTTTCTACTTATTCTGCCCAACAGCATCCCTGAGCTTTTCTAAAACATACCTGAAATTCCCAGTCGGGTTTTAATTGGTTTGGATGTACCTAAGAATGTAAAAGAAAGATAACAAATAGAGAAGTTATACCTCATTGTGCCTGCCACATCCCTCCTGCCAAAGGAGAGATGGCTTCCAGATGCTGCAGTCCGACTGAGTGGAAAATGAGGCTCTTAGGAGGAATATAGGCCAAGTCAGATGACAACCAAAGTTTTTTTTTAAAAAAAGAAAGACAAGCCACATATGCCTATTTTGACAAGCCAAAAGTAGTACTAGAAGTACTCACTAATTTATGACACGCAACCAGCACACCTTGCAGCTGCCTTAACGCCCAGTTTCCGAACTGAACACCAGAACATATGCCCCTTGCGAACAGACTTTTCAGAAATGCATAACCCATGAAGACATTGGCTCTTGTCAAAGCTAGAGCTAAAGCACTGCCCACAGTGAGCAGGTGACCAGCTAGGCAGAGACAAGAACGGAACAAGCACTGTTCCCACGTGCAGCCAGCAATGGTGTGAGATGGCAGCGCCCCGCAGCAGTTGGGTTTCCAGCAGACAAGGCACTCCAGCCAGCAAGCTCTGCTCTTTCTTTTGCTCCCACTGAGCAATGTGAGCCTGCAAGTTGCCTCACTTTGTCAGAAGCTCAGCTTTCCCTCCTGCCATAGAGATTTTCTTCTTTGAAAAGCCCAGGTCAGCAGACAGCTTGGGCCTAAGAACAACTCTGTTCAGCTATGAGACCCAGCAGGGAGGCTACATGTACACGTACAGCAGCATCACCGCTACTTGGAGACACTGCCAGCTTTACAGACACAAGAAATGGCCCCAAATAAAGCTACAAAGGAGTGCAAAGTAAAACCCTCCACCACAGCTCCCAGAGCAGCTTCTCCAGCACATGGACAGCCCACCACATTTCTCTGCCCTGAGTCTTCTGCAGCAGGAGAGAAGCAAAGCACAGGTTGGTCCTGTGCTTCGTCAGCTCAGATCCACCAGAGTTTATTAGCGAAGCTTCAACACTACATAAAAACAGCTCAACTGCTTCCAGATGACAACTAAAGAGACCAAGTCCAGCACAGAAACAAGCACCATAGAGTAAGCAGAAGTCAAACTGCAACTGTCTGAATGAGTCTAAAGAAAAATCCACAGACTGCTCAAACAAATCCACATCTCCCTATGATCTCCCTCCCACCTACATCAGACCCTGTCTCTGCCTTCTCTACAAGAAACACACCCACCAAGTCCGACTTAGTGCACACTGGCATTGTGCACTTTGACTTCCTCACATTTTCTTCTAGGATACGTTCTGAAGATCTGGATGCTTAGAGGCAGCTTTCACCAGCACAGAAAGTGGCAATATCAAGTGTTCCTCCCCATACTTACATCCTAGATCCTAACTTTTGAAAATGAAAATGGGGAAACCATGTAGGTACCCTTGATGCGCAAGATAAAGAGGCAAGCACAGATGGAAGACAAACCCGTTTTCCTTATTCTCATTGAGCCACCCTTTCCCTGCACCCCATTCTGCTCCCCCACAGCTCCCCCTGAGCCATGGCCAGGACTGGCTGGGGCTGTCCCCAGGAATCACTGTGGGCACCAGCAGCCTTGCTGCTGCAATGCAGAAGACTGCTTACAGTGAAATTCCAATCAATCACCATTCCATCACCACCAAGGTGAACCATCCATCCCAACTCAGATGACAAGCCAGCTAGTGCAAAGACAACTAAATAGTACAATTAAACCTACCCCATTAGAAAGGAAAAAGGAGTAGTATTTATGAAAGAAGGAATAAATATTCTTCCACATCCAGACCAGGCAGCACAACAGCTAAAACCTAAGCCTTTCCCTAAGTGGATTATGGCTCTTCCAAGGATCAATCTCAATAATCATCTTTATAAAATAAAAACTCGAGCAACCACTCAAGTATGCAGAAGTTCTTTCTGCCCCTAAAACAGAAGAGAGAAAGGTAAAAATCTTGTTACTTTCACTACAAACTTCTCCCTGCAGTTCTGCCAGCCTCAGAACATCTGCACTTCATACATCCTCAGTCACAACATCAAGATTTTAATACTCAACATTTTGTTCCTGTTCTACTTCATAACATTTGGGCTAAAATCCCACTGGGTTTGTTCGGAGATTTTCAGCACTGAATACTAATTTTATATGAAACAGCAGTTGTGATACACATGGCTTTCCCCCACACAATTCAGAGAACCAAATATACCCACAATTGGAATGATAATAATCCATTAATGGATGAAAAATACGTACCACCAAGTCTAAAGAGCATCTTCTCTTCTTTTTCCTTTATTTAACCTATAATAGAACCCTCTTAAAAGAACTTTGAGAGAGAGAGATGACTGATGCTGGAACCTCTTTTACAGAGACCTAGAGTCAGCTACTGAAACCCTCTGAACATCCAGATGTCTGCTTGGCCACTGGGGTACATCCTAAAAACATGGCAAAAGTCTGGCACTATTCAAGTCAATGAGTTCTTTCAACTCCATAATCACTTATTTGTGGCAGGTAACAAACTACACTAAGTGTGAGAGCTCCAATATACTATGCTTTTATTATAAGAGCTAACATGAAGTAGCAGAATAATTTCTTACGGACTAAATTCATTTTAATAAGCAAGCTGACAAATAATGAGAAACTCCTGATGTGTATAAAATATTCTGAAGCAAAGGTCAGAGAGCCTTGTCCTTCTGAAATTATCTTCTCATCAGTCTCTCAAATGCTATGCATTAGGCACCTAAGGGATAGAGGAGCATCCACTGCACGCAGATCTAAAATACAAAAACGTACAGCTTGTTAAGTCAACCCAAACCAAACCTTTGGTTTCTTCATTTCATGGAAAAAGGAAAAACAAAACAAAACAAAAAAAGGTACCAAAAAGCTACATCCTTACAAATTCATGATGTAAATAAATTCAGCTAGTAGCCCCCTCCTCCTTCAGAAGGGCGCTATAGCCTACAGCTAGATTTGGATTTTGTTAAAAAATTACTGGTTGCATCATGGAAGTAGCATGTTGTGTTCTCTGTATCTGTTTTACTTGAGCAATGTTGAACACACAAAATACACGTTTAAAGTCACAACTGTTGCACTCACAAGCTCAGCAGTGCAGTAGGAGCTACTGAGATGAGACGAGGGAGGTTACACTCACTCTCCTGTTCCTGCTTTCAACTTCTAAAAAGCAAAGAAGCAAGGAGCAGCACACAGCATGGCTCCAACAAGCCACCTGTGCTGGGTACAAGGGGCACATGCCAGGACGTGGTGACACACAGAGGTGTTGGGGGACCAGCAGGAACCCATCGTGTCCCAGCGCCCACCTCGCTGGTGAGAGAAGTCCGAAAGCTGGCTGGTCAGGGCTTCGGGCTGTGGCTGTCCTGTCTTACAGCTGCAACAAAAATGCAGGTTCAGGTGTAAGCAAAGAATCCGAACTGTTGTTTTTACCATTTTTACTGCCTTGGGGAAAATTACCCAACTAGGCCACATATCGTACCACTGAAAAAAGAGAACAAGTCTTCACATTTCATGTGCTCTGGTTTGCAGTTGGATCTATTAATGACAGATCATCTCTAGTGGCAATTAAAGCTAACATCTATTAACGACAGACCATCTCTAGTGACAACTGAGGCAAACGTCCTGATCTGCAAACACAGAGAACAGCAGAGCTGACAAATCCCACTGTGCCACACGTGTGGCACCCTGCAACAGAGGCTGCAAAACTGCCAGCTGCGTGCCTGGAGTCAGCAGGGGACAGCAGGCAGAACCTGGAGTCAGCAGGGGACAGCAGGCAGAACCTGGAGCTGCCCGCCCAGCCCTCGCACCAAAAGATGCTGCTGCCACCCACTGCAGCCTATCATTTAATATTGGAGATGTTTCACGTCTTGTGGCTTCCAGTTGATGACTGCATTTGATTTACCAGTTTGAAATTATTTCTAATGATCGTGAGAAGGATTTGTTGGAGTGCAAATGCTGTGTCTGCACCTCGTCTTCCCCAATGATCTCTGCAGTCTCCTAACTACCTGCCTTCCTGCCCTGCACTCCTGTGCTGTGCCCCAAGGACATCTCCCCACCTCCTCACTCAGCTCAGCAATAGGCAGCTCAGCTGCTGAAGACCAGCATTCAATTGAGCACACAGGGCTTTCTCAGTCCTGCTTTAGTTTCCGTAACTTTTCTCGGTAAATAATAATTCCAAGTACTTTAGACATTTGTGAAGAAGAGAGATTACTTGGAGTGGGGAAAAAAATCTTTTAGATGATTTTCATCTTTCTACTCCTTTTTAATCTTGTTCATCACTGAAATTATGCAAGACTTAAATAAGAGCCAATCCACTCTCTCTAAACCACATATTTAAACTTCTGAAACGCAAAATTAATCTAGCTGAATTTCTCCATGTTGTTATTCAAGAGCAGTGTTTGTGCGACTTAATTAGCCAGCCCTCAATTACACGACTATTTGTTACTCCTGTGCTGAACTCAGCAGCCCTGCTCTGACTTATGGCTAACAGATGTTGTTAGCAGCCTATTCCCACCAAGAGTTTCTGATCACCGCTCAGATTCTAGAACCAAACTGTTGCACTTAATGCAAATAAATGGTTTTAACCTCATCACCATTCTTCAAAATTATTTGCTGCTTATACCAATTTTGCAGCTACTGAAACCAACGTCTACTTAAAAACACACACACACACAAAATCAATTACATATAGCTTGTTACCAAGGAGCTGGAGCTATTCATGGTGGAGAAAAGGAAGACTGAAGCACAGTAACTGAACTAAGGTCAGTGAACAGGTACCTTCAGACACACACACACACACACACACACACACACACACACACACACACACACACACACACACACCATACTCAAGCATCACAAAGTCACCGTTTTTCCCAAAGCTCACTGACTTCATGTGAGCACTGGATGAGCTGTAAGTTGTTACACTGATCTCCGACATCAGCAATGCACGCTGCCACCTTTGTGTTCTGCTTACTCAAAAAGCCACTTACTGTTGAGAGCTGCTCTTACCGTAAGGCAGCAGCACAGAAATTCCTTGCTGCAGTACTACTAACCAGGATTACGAGTGTATCTTCTTCCAGATAGGTTTGCTCTTGAAGTTTTACAGAAGTTAAATGAATTTCCTACGTGTACAGATCACAGCAAGTTAACATTAGCTGAAAAAAAACACCTACACAATATTTAGTTGTCATAATGTGAATATTTTGATATATATTTATCACCTTTCCTTTACTGCTGTTACTCAAAGACAACATCAAATGGAATCCCAGTAACCCATGAGGTGTCATTCCTCAGGCAACCTGTATGGGAAACCCCTTAATGACATCAGGCAGGACCTGTTACAGGGGTGGCAAAACACTGCTTATGAGACCATCAACTGATCGGAGGAAGGAGTACAGTAATTCTACTGGAACAAATTGCTCAGATCTGTCTGGGGAGTCTCAAATATACACACTTAAAAGGCCGTATCTTCTCCGGGCTTCTTCCAGCATGGCTGACGGTACATTAAGAAGAGTTTGCATGTTAAGAGAACATCCTATCTGGATTAAATCTCCCAGCCCCTGCAGCACAAGCACACTAGGGGGCCATTAACATGGGTAGCTGATCCCGCGCAATTTCACAAACTAATATTCCATCAGAGCATACTTCCCTGGCATCAGCCTGCCTCGGTCTTTAAACAATATACACCAAATTCTAGCAAGAGTCAGGGAAAGAGGTAATAGCATTCAATCTAATTGTTAGACAAGAACATTTTTATCTGAGTGTAAATTAGGTCTGGCGGTTGTTCAGTTTGACCTCCACTTACTATAATCTTGCCCTAGGGTATGAAAATCCTAGATCATTAAATGCTATGAATTTAGTCTTGCAAGCAACCTAAAATGAACCTGCGAGCAGAGCCATGGTTTTCTACCTGCTGTTAAGAGTTGAACAGAAAAATTGATAATAGATAACATTGTGCTGCTTTTTTTTTTTTCTTTTCTTTTCTATTTTTTTTGGGGGGGAGGGGGAGGTTGGGGTGCATTTTAAAAAACTGTAATCACTACCTGCATCTTTGGAATATTCTTAATTTAAAGATGGTCTCAAGAATGAGAGAGAGCTGTTACCCTTTAAATTCAGCATTGAAGGGGGGAAAGAAAAAATAAAAATCTACCAAACAACTTATTTTCAGTTCAGTTGAAAAGTCTGGGACTTTCCTTCTGAGAAAAGATGAATTAAAATAAAGCAGCCCACTTCTTTCAGTTCTAAGAAACATTTTAAGAATGCCAGCTCTCCTACAATTCTCTAGACAGTCAACAGACATTTTAGAAACTGCTACCAATTCATTACTGTGAAACAGACGCCTGCCAAAAAAACTAATTACAGAACATAAATTTTATTACTATGTGAATTAACTTAGGACTTTATACGCTACGCGTAAAAACTACTCTAGAACCGCAGAACATCGTAGAATAAACAGCCTAGCGTGTAAACAAGGCAGAATAAAAGCAGAAAGGTATACAAGCTCCACTGGCAGGTGAGCTCAGCAAGCTACAAACCAATGAATTCCTCCTCGGCAAGCTGTGGCTGCAGGGAAGGACCAGAGGAAAGAGCGGGCAGCAAGGCACTGCTCTGCACTGCTCAGGAGCTGAAGCACAGCTGTGCAATGAGCAGCAATTCACTTACTGCTCCTGAACTGAGCTCACGTGCTAAGCAACGGTCTAAGGACAGAGCTAGAGCAACTGGAGGACGTTTAATGCACAAGAATGGCACAGCCACCACAGCTTTAACAGCAGAATAAACGTAAGCATGAAGTGCAACCACCATCTGAGAAACTAAACAAGGTTTAAGAAGCAAAGATACCACTTGATTTACAGAACTCTGCCCAAGTCTCCCAGGGAATCAATTCTAATTAACATCCACATTCATTAATCAGAATAACAAAGCACAGGAAGTGCCAAAAAACAGGTATCAAACCTCAGTGCTCAGTGTGCATGCAGCAAACACTGCCAGCAAGAAGCTCTACAACTGCCTTTGCCACCTCTGCAGTAGTGACACAAAGAAACAGAAAGTACTTCGAAGTGTTGTTCACAAAGCCTCCTCTCCAATAAACGCACAGAAACCTTACAGCTGAGATGTGCTCCATACACTAATTCTGGCATTTCATGCAGTCTACATAAGCAGCAGGCTCAGGAAGGACGCCTGACCAGTTCCCACCTAAGAGAACAGCATCAGGTCTCTCTCCAGCATATCCAAACGCTGACCACTTATTCACAAGCAAAATAACGCTGTGCCGTTCTCTACTGGACCATATAATGATGTATTAAGTGGGTGATGATTACAGACTACAAGCAGCAGTCTACAGCGATGAAAGCAGAATTATTCTTTATGCTATTTCCACATTTATTTGCGTATTACAGCACAACTCAGTATGCTCTAAAAGAACACTTCAGGGAGAAAACTTAAGTTGCTTTCGCTCTGATTATTAATGATGTCAGCGTATCTTCACCTGACTTCCCCAGGAATCAATTCCTCCCTGTTTGTATGGAAGGCCAATTAATTTTGCAGAGGGGAAGGGAAAAAAAAAAAAGACAACTGCCCAGCATCACTTTCAGAGGCAGACACATTATTTTCACTTTCTCCAATGACCCTAAGAAAGTATTTATCATTCACTTCACACACGGGGTGATTCCTTGGAACAAACATTTTCTACTCGAAGAACTCTCCAGTAATTTGTTGTGTCAAAATAGTTCTACCTCCCAAGAGCCAGCAGAAAGCAAAGCCATTGGGAGGCTCCCCTTTCCCACACCAATATCCTAGTTCCAAATGGAGGCTAGCATCTGTCAATGGAGAGGAAACAAAGAAGTGGCACAGCCCTACCTATGGGCCAAGCCTTCACCTATTAAGGCATCAAGACCCAGGCACTAGGATGATTAGCTGTGATGAAATGCAAAGAGCAAATCTACGTTTTGTGAGTTACTATGTCCATATTCAGATCCAGCTAACAGACTACGTGTGGTTATTAAAGCATCTGTATTCTGAAATCACAATCTCGTCTTCCACAAGCACCAATGGTTTAAAACACATCCACCTGCAGGACAGCAGGAAAATGTACAACAAGGATGATTCTAAGTACAAAAGAATTTAAACTAATGGATTTGAAATAACTATTGTGATGCTGCATATAACACGCAAGATAAATTACTACTTGTTAACAGTTCTAATCTAAGCAACACGAAGGTCAAAGTCCAAAACTCTGGATGAGATTTTTCCATTTTCTAGAGCACACAACTGAAGATCAAATGGGTTGGAGGGAGAAATAGACAACATAATCCCCTAAACATAAATTCCTCTCAAACACGCTGACTGATCACTAGCAAAAAAAGAATGAACATTTAACTTAGATAGGAAAATGAAGCACACGTTTTGTAGGAAGAACTTTTTGTAAACAAGCAACCAACCCTACCAACGTTTCTGTCAGCAGGACTGGAAAGAATTCACATTGGAACTGCAAGCACAGGAATCAACAAAGAGCACGAAAGGTGAATAAAACTGCACAACGCTGGGGAGGGATCCTTCGCAACGAGCAGCAGGGAAATCACAGATGAGAAGGAAAGCAGTGTGCAGTGGCCACGTTTAAGTATTCAGTACTAATGGCTGATAATCATATTCTGTGAGCAGCAGGAACAGAGGTGCGATGCTGCAAATGCAATAAATCCCCAAGGAAACAATATGCCTTCAAGATGTTCTCTGGAAGCCGCTTGTGCTTGATTAAAGCAGCATCAGTAACACACAGCAGCTACGCACAGGTAGGTAACAAGCATCCTGCATTTGTAAGGAAGGGGAAAAAGGTGAGAGACCACATGACTTGCATTCATATTTGCCCTTAGGGCCACAAGAGTGAAACCAGCAGCAGTGCAATCCTCCAGCCACCATGGGAGAGGGGCACAGGGGCACCCTGCAAAAGAGCAGAGAGAACTTAAAGTGAAAAACATTTGTTATCCCACATTTAGCAAATCTCCGTTCTTACCCAGCAAAATTCGGTACTCGAGTATTTTTAATAAGGACAAAGTCATCATGAAAAACATCACTAAGACAGACTGAAAATATTTTTGTAATAATAACTTCCACTCATTTAAAGTTTTGTGAACTTTTACACATTAAAAAAAGAAATGTCTCACGTGTTGGATGCGAGTTACCTATTCATCAATAAAACAGCTTGAGAACAGAACGAAGAACGGCCACCCACAAACCAAACCCCAAAGAAAACCCCAGAGCTGGAACAGAAAATGTTCCCCTCCGTGGCCTGACCCAGGCACATCACAGAAGACAGAACTTCTGCTGCTATGTCAGCCCCAGCGCTACCTGTACTCAGCTGTGGGGAGAAAGGCAGGTCCATGCCCCTGAACAGACTGAGCTCCTCTGAGTATCAGCACACATCCAGCACTCGACACTGCAGCTCTAACAAAGTGCATGCCCCTGCAGCACAGGCTCCCCGCGTCCTTTACGATCCCTGACTGATCAGCAGAAAGGCACCAGCTATACTTTTTTACATTTGCTCCATCTCCCTTTAACCCACGGCCATTGTTTGGTGCTTCAGGGAGGCTCCCACAGTTCTCCTCCAATGAACTCTAAATCTTACAAGACACGGCGTAGGGGCAGTCGGGAGACAAACCCAGGCAATAACTCATCAGCTGATGTATCGGTGGTTAGTAACAAACGCTACTCGTGGTTCTACGGCTACAAGCAAGATGACATTCAGAGAAATCTGCCTGCAGAAGGCCATAGAAGGCCTACACTCAAAAAGTATCCATCAGAAATATTTTGCAAATATTTAGCCATTATTCATTTTAAAAGACAACGTTTTCATTAACTTACTCTTGAGAACAGGCAATTAACCTACCACTTACCCGCCAGACAAGACAAGCTTTGTACAGTTCCCTGAAAACACCAAGGTGTTCTCAATCAATGGTACAAGACAAGAAAAAGGACTTTTGAAGTTTAAGCCACTGTTGCTAAGAACACTGTGCAACCCTTTTTAATTTTTTTTTTTCTGGAGCCTAGAGCCTCACATGGTTTGGCCACGTACAAAAACATAAACCATCCAAACTCACACTGTTCTCCCTGACATGACCGCACACTACTGTACTTCACAGCAAAACGCCGCTGCAAGTGCTAATGGCAAGAGGGTTTAATGGAGGGTATGAGTTCAAATGGACCTTTCAGCTAGGGACACATAATGCAGAAATGGAAATACTTCAGGTGAGCTGGTCAAACATCAGGAACTGCACAGACCACCCAGCACAGCCAAGCTACCCAGGTGCTGCTGCCTACCCTGAAGAACAACTGCAGTGCTGTGGGCCCATTCCCTTCCACATCCCCTGGCTGAAGTTCTCATACCCACACTGTGTTGCAGGCTGGGATCTCCAAGCCCCCCGTGGCCCCTGCAGCTTTCAGCTGGAAAACCTTTTTCTGGGAAGCACCTCGCCATCAGGTGAGAAGCAACGTGCATTAAAAAACAACTGCCACCAGTTACAGTAAGAGAACACTTCTTGGAAGCTTGGAGTAGAATACTGAAATAACTAAATACTTTGAAGATGACTGCTGTACTGTGAAGACCTTTCCTGGGCTTTTTCTCCTCTCCATCAACACACACAAGAGCAAAACGAAAGTTTTGGTCCAACTGCAGCTTTATGAGCCTCAAGCCAGGACGAAGTTGATATGGGGAGCTCACACTCCTGTGAGGAGGGAGAACAATGCATCTTCAATAAATTATACTAACACACAAAAACCTGCACCTCTAATCAAACAACTGGAAACGTGGAAGAAAACGTGTCACCATCTCTGCCAACTACCCAAAGCCACTTAAAGCACTGAAGACAGTTCATCTCATAGGAAGAACTACCAACCATCAATGCAAGATCTTGTAAACACTGTTAAATAGGGCAGCACTGCCATGCCTCTCAGAGAGCTCCTAAAAATGGCAGAATTGACAGTGCTATAAGACAGATGCTATCCATAAATCTACATACGTGAGGGCAGGAATAGGGGAAAGGGAGGAGACAAACAGGAAGGGCATGGGTGAAGAATTAGTTCAGAAAAGTAACAACTACCAAACAGAATATCAATTTTCAGCCATAATGGAGTGGACAACATTTACCTGCCAGATAATCTGGCCTTTATTAAGAAAAATTAGTAGTGCTGTCTTTTCTGCAATATTTTTGCCTGCTTTAATCATGCTCCTACCAAAAAGAAATATAGTATCAAGTAATAGTTCACGTTTATCAGCACCTTCAAGAAAAGCACGACCTACAAATTCCATTTTGTACCATTTTGATACTTAAACCAATACTAAAGACAACCAAAGCACATCTTTTACAAAGCCCCTGTTGAACTCAAGTGTTCTCCCAGTGCCAAGCAGGGAGGTGTGGGAGGCAGGTGCACAGGGAGGCACAGAGCACATGAAGAACCCAACTTCAAATACATTACTCACAGGTTACAAAGTTAAACACATTGGTGATTTAGAAAGAAAACTAAGCCTAACCTACGTAGCAGGAGAAGGCAACTAACCCCAAGAGTAAAGATAAACGTGCTACTCGTCCACTACAACCAGCATGGAAAGCAACAGAACAAAACGCCACTGCATCTGCCTAGCCCCAGTCCAACCCTACCATCCCAAGGTAGCATTTCCAATCACATTACCACATACTTTCTATTACATTTCCCCAAAAGACACTCTTTGCAGCTAAATTCCGCATTTCCTGATACACCGTATCTTAACAAGTATCTTCTCACCTAGGATTACCAATTCTGACAACTCTGTTTCCAGGTCATTTATGTTTCCCTTAAGCTAAGCCCCTTATTTTCTCCTCCTTCCAATCCCACCCCATGTACATTCTCTGTAGTCAGGCATTCCTTAGCATCATTTTCTCAACATCTGAGGGTCCAGTACAACACTGGTGAAATGTTTCTCGATAAACATTTTTTGCTTATTCTTCATGACTATAAAAACTTATTAGTTGTTCTGATTTGCTGCGTTATTGCACTACTTGAGAGCACAAATGGCAACAGCTACCATTTTGTACTATGCCCACAACAGCAGTATTTTTGCAGCAGTATGTCAGTTATATTGTTTGCAGTCCACTCAACTGAATAATTCCTTCACCTCTGTGTTCTGAATAAACTGCACAACCTTTCTCCTCTTTATCTGGAGGGTGATGTACTCCCACATAAGTGTCTCCACAGAGCCACAGAACACAGCCAGCAATATGGTGAAATTATGCTGGTCTGAGGATGCGGATGCCCCGGATTTCTAACACACTGCTACCCAACTGTGACACACAAATGGCACGTGCAACACGTAACCCCCCCACCTCTCAACTGTGAAGTCACTTGTGTAGGAACCATCAAATCCTTAAAATGAAGCGATGAGAATCAATGCACTCTCCCCGAGGGTGTGATGATTTACACTCATTTTACTATTGAAAGATTAGCTGGAATACAGAACTTCTTACATCTACATTGTACAAGACACAATTGTTAAAACTTCAGCACTCCAACGAGTTCCAGCTACTTCCTTCTTTCACAGCCTTTGTCTGTTATACGCCTTTCCATATTGTCATTCATCCTTAGAAAACTGTTTACAGAATCACTGTGCCCAAATACCAGGGATTTCCACTACCACCACCCCCCCCCCCATCAATATTCCTTTCAGTTATCAACTGAAAGCATATTTTATACCAGCTTGAAGAAACCGTGGTTTTTCTGGCTAAGTAACAGATGAAGCTACAAACAATAACCAACAAAACCAACAGCCGTTTGTCAATAAAAGGGATGGGCAGCTACTGGTGAAAGCAACAGTCCTGCTGCCTGCTTGCTTCTGGCCAGATCTCAAGGCCAAGGGCACTGCCAGACCCTATGCTGAGCCAGTTGAGCAACCATCCATTCATTTGTTGGACGAATCAGCTTCCCAGCGGTTCAGAAAGTCGGGCGGGCTTCACAAGAGCCGTGTGCCTGCTGCAAGGCAACAGCAGCGCGACATTCCTGCAGGAGCCATCGACTGTCAAATTCTGTTGAAGGAAAAAAGATGCCCGTGTTGTCCAGGTGAACCACAACTGCTTCAAGCACTGCCGCAGGAGGCTCCAAGCCGACCTTCTCTCTGTGGCTGTGGCACTGCGATGTGCAGCCCGCTCAGCAGCCAGAGGTACCAGGGCCCGTTACCAGACAGAAGCCTGGCCCCAATGTGCTGCTTTTCCCACAGCAACAAAAACTTCACTCACTTGTTTTGTAGTGCCTGAAGCTGACAAGCCAACAGCTGATCACCTTTCCTTAAACCCTCTAAAAAAGGCAGCAGAGATGTGACAGAAAACACGTGACATCCCTGTTGAACAGAGAAGCTCAGCTCATTTCACCAAGCACAGCTACAAATGGTCTCATTTCAGCTCTCTGATCCATTACTACTGCTACCACTATGTTTCTTCAGCATAGCAGACATGGTTAGTGCCTGCCATTGCACAGTACGGAGCCGGGACCAGCTTTATTCAATTACAGACAGCACTCACCACTGAGCACTTCACTACTGCAAGTCTGTAACGATAACTAGTGCTGTTTCTAACGATTTTCTTCATTGATCTGTGTGTCTTCTAAAAATGCTGTTATTATCAGAAAACAAACAAAATGAAAATGTTTAGGCAGCACCCATCCCTGAGCTGGTCTGACTGACAGTTAGTTGGACTATAACTAAACAGAAACACACACGTTAGTCGTTTTGAGAGCTCTCATCTTTTGGTATCGTATGAAAGAGCACCAAGGGTTACTGAGGCTTTATCCTTTTTATTATGGTCTTTGTATAGCACACTACTTTTCATAAGAAAGCACATAATTTTACACTTTCAGAGGTCAGAAGTTCCAAGGTGGTGAATATGCTGTGTCTTACAACAAACAACATCCTCGTGCACCAAAGTTCAATAACATCAATGTGCAACAACCAAATTAAACCTGATGAACTGCTTGGCCAGAGAGGAAAAGCAATGGGAAGCAAAGAGCCTGCTTCTATGGGCTTCTCCCCTGACAATTCCTGTCGACCTAATGTTACAAGTTACAATTCAAACTTGCTTAGAGAACAATATCAATTCATTCTTAATACTGCAAACTCTGCCACGCATTCCCAGAGACCATCTATCTCCACCAGACTGATTTTACTGCGTTAACTCAGGCTTCTTCCCACTCCCTGCTGACAACCCCCAGCCCCTGGCTTTCCCAGGTGTGCTGCACCTGACCCCAGGACACCAGGCTGCCCTGGCACAAGAACAGAGAGCTGCTGCAGCACAGAACCCACCTACCTGGAAACTGACCTCGGAATTTCCTCCTTTGAGCCCATGCTGTTTCCAACATGTAATTTACTATGTACACACTCTCCCAAATTTTCCTCTAACTCTCAGAGAAGACAAAACCTCGAACCGTAAGAGCGGCTCAAGCCTCTATTTAGAAGGATGCTTAAGGTGAGAATGCACCCAATTTCCATGCAAAGACACAAATCTACTGGCTTCCATTAGAGAAGTAAACATTTCAAAAATTTCTTTAAAAGAAAAACAAGCAGTAAAGCAATCTGGTTCATACAAGCTAAAACATCCATCCACACCATTTCCTGCAGAAATTGCCGCTCTGCTTTGAAAGCAGAGTACAGGATCCCAATAAAAATGTCCACAGCTACCATAGTTTTGGCACTGTGAAAACCTCACCCACCACCCACCCAGTGAATTTGTCCTATTAGCTCTATTTATAAACCAGTTAACTGAAAATTACCATAACATAATGCCGTAACATAAGACAGGAAGGACTTCGGTGGCTCTGAAGTACACATACACGCACAGTAATTAAAATCAGTTCCAACTTAGGCCTAAGTTTTAAGATGAACGAGTGACGGTTGTTTGAAGCGTGCTCACAATAGCAGTATCACTCGACGTCGCTCCTCAAAGTGGAAAGAAAAATAGACCTTAATGCAGCAGAAACAAAAACTAGCGCAGAAAAAAAACGGAACTCCACGCAGAAAATGAGCAAACTGCCATTCTTTCCAGCAGGCAGCATCCTACAGCACACAGCCCTCCTGAAGAGTCACACCATACTCCATCCGTCACTTTCTCTGCATCACACACTGCCAGCACAGTGGTGACAAAAATGGTACATTAATAAGATGGCAAAGATTAGTCTTAACTACGCCGCTTACAGCATTTTGTTCTCCTGACATTAAAAAAGAAGGGGTCATAACCGGCTGTTACTGATTTGTAGTGACAGAAATTGGGCTCGAACGTTAAATAAAGATTAGTTAGTATTTGCAGACGACTGTGAACACACAAAATGCTATGTAAGCAGCAAGTATTAAGCCTTCCCACACACTCACTTTGGCATGCCTCCAAGCAGGGAAGTCCCACAGAAACATTTTTACAGCAGTAAAGAGAACCTGATACGGATCAGGCAATCACAGCAACATCCACAACAGCCTTTCCAAAAAGCACCTACAGAAGTGGGAAGCCGGTGCCCAACAGCCACGTTCGCATCCTTCTACAAAAATCAGTCATCAAAAAGCAACTCCTCCAAAGCAGCTCGTACAGAAGGATGCCCAACTACCTGAACCTCTGTGGTCCTCCGTACAACCCAAAGTGATCTACAGAACTCCAGATATTTTGCACATCTGGTTCTCTGGCTTTCTGGTATTTCTGACCAGACTACAACTCTGCAGTGCAAAACACACAGCCTACAGCATCGCTGTCACTTTGATTATTCACGTAGAAGCTTATTTTCAGCAAATCACAGCTTCTGCCTAAAGCAGACCAGTTTCCTCAGATGTAAACTCCGAAGTGGTGAGGAATTAAGCAGTCTGTTATATGCCAGTTTCTGATCAGTTAACAGGAAAGCTCCTCCTGAACGCATAAGGAAAACCACCATCCTCTACCTGGAGGAAAAGTCAGGGAATTCCACCAAGTTAAGGAAGACAAAAAAACAACGTGTTTGGTTAAGCTTTCTTCCAGCAGCAGGAAGAAAACAAATTGCCCTGAACAAAAAGGGGCAGAGAGTAGAGCTGGGAGGTGCGTTCAGGCATTATTCTGTCTACTTCCCAGAAGCTGAGCAGGAGATGAGGTGGGAGGAACAGGACTTATTGTGTAGGGTGGCCCACACCAGCCTGTTCACAGAACGTGGACCTACACCAGACCTCAAGTGTAGAACTGGCACTGCAGCTTACATAAACCACGGAAAACTCCAAAGTGCAAAGGCTCATAATGAGATCTAACCACAGCAGGCTGGTACGCATCCAACTGAAGCAGGAGGTCTAGCAGGGTTCTGACAACAGCATCTGATTAACTGTGGTGAGGCTAGAAGAAGGTCTCACGCGGAGGATGTTCCTGTCACCTCGATCCCAGACCTCCCTCATCTCCTTGCCCCACCCCTGCTAACACCTGGGCAGCTTCCCATGGGGCGCAGGCAGAAACCAAAGAGAAACGTCCGTGATCTTCCTGCCTGCATACATTAATGCAAATCAACAGCAGCCCCGAATTTCCTCGCGGAGCTCTAACTGATCTATTACAGACTGTGCAACATTTCAGACAGAAAAAGATAAAAGGGAGATCACAGCAAAGATTATAGGATTACTTTTGGAACTGGCACACAGCCCAAACGGTTTTTCAGAGTAAGATCAGGTAGGAAAGCAGATGACAGCAGGAGTAAAGTTTTATTTGCCCAGCCCCGCAGCAACTGAAAGCCTTCCCACTGCTGCCTGCCCAGACGGCCCGTGCAGCACCTCTGCAGCCCAAAGGGACGGCCCTGCTCAGCACCTCCTTCCTGCTGCCAGGAGCCCCCTGCCCTTCCACCCCTGGGCTCCACGGGGATTTGGGCACCCACCGCACAGAAAGCCTCTCCTGCTCAGCTCTGAGCGACCTGCTCCTCAAGGCAGGTTCGCCTAAGGGGTGCAATCAGGCAGAAAGAGCCACAGGAACAGAGGTGGGTGACCAGCCCCAGGATCAGGGCCATCCCATCAGCTAAGTGAGGTGCTGCAACGGCCTGGTGGCACATCTGCAGGTGAAACAGGACGACAGAGCTCAGTGAACATGGAACACGTGCTCCAAAACAACTCTTGGTTATGTAAGTGCCCAGTTTGGGCCTGCCACATCAGTTCCAGCAACTCCCTCTCCATCACTGCCCTCTACGCATTAGGAACAGTCTTCATTTTCAACGGATTGCTAGCTTGAGTTCTCTCCTACAGATCCTTCCAAAGGATTTGAAAAAGTAACTTTCCTACATTTAAGGCAAACATCTGTACTTCCCATATCTGATTGGACAACGTGATCCACGAGTCAGACTTCACACGAAAGCCATCAACTGTGCCTGATGGAGCCAACAGCCTTACGGCAGCATGCTTCACTACAGGAAATACAACATGAAGGCGATGCAGCTGGACACGTAACGCGCCTTCCAAATGGTCCCAGCAAGCACACACACCTTCCTACACTTCCCCATCTTCTTTGGTACAGCTGTTTACCTGGTAACCCCACCTCATCTCCTAAAATACTCTCAAATTATGTTTACTGAAAAAAACTCACCTGAAAAACACCACCAAATGTCTTAGAGCACCAAACTGCTTAGAACATGGCCGCAATCTTTAATCCAGAACGGTTCACATTTTCCTCTTCACTGGAGACACAGGAAGCCTAAGCCCACTTGCAGGATTACACAGGAATCCATTAATCCACTCTGTAAACACAACTTCCCTAACCAGTTCTCAATTCAAGGTATGCTTACTGTCATTTGTATCCCCTCGTAACAGAGGAAAAAACCTGAAAATTCCATTTTGTACAGACTGTTATTGCATTTGAAGAATCTTAATGCCTGCCCTACTGCATGTGATGGGAATTGCTCGATTGTACACTTGCCACTTTCGTATCATACTGACGTATGCGATTTGCTGTGCCACCTCTTTGAGGCACTAACATGCTACCTTTAAGAGAACGTTATTAACTTCCAGAACAATATCCCATCATGGAGCAGAAACTGAGCAATGCAACCAGAAAGGCGATGCAATGCAGCAAGAGAAACAAAGCGCCTCAAGGCTGATCTGTCTGATTATTTTCAAAGTGTCAAACCACAGGTCTCCCAGTTTGCACAATTCCTTCTGTTCTCTAGCAGCACAGCCATACCACACAGGCACGTGGCTACATCAGCAACATATTTTAATTGATAAATGTTTTGAAAATTAAACAAATACTGACAGGAACACATTGGTTTATAAAACATGGCTTATCGACACTGGATGGAAGCTGAATTAATAAAACAAGAGTGGTTACAACACGCAGCAGTGGAGGTGAATGTAAGCCGTAATATGTAAGCACGTAATAGGTAAGAAAAAATAAACTGCCCTCCATCACTGAAGATGTGCTTTAATAAACTATTACCATGCCTGGCAAATCAACTGTGCAAAAACCAGCTTCACCTTTTTTGCCCAATCACTTCTTAGGGCACCAACAGCAGAGCCACGGCGCACAGGTGACCGAGCTACTGGTGCAGCTTTGCCTCCTGGTTACCATAGTTTCCAATGAACTGCAGATTTCTAGAAATAACACTTATGAGAATGAATAAAAATATCGCCGCTTGAATATGAAAACTGAAGAAACAGTACTATAAAATCATTTGACTGGGGCACGGGTGACACCTCAGTGACCGGGTAAGCCACCAAGGAAAGGCAGGTTTATTGGCAGGGCCGTGTCACAGATACAGAAGTGAAGCTTGAGGCTGGATAGTAAGAAAAATAAAGACAGAAAATGTGACCAAAGGGAAGAGAATGGGCACCAAAAGGTACCTCTCTCTTATTCCCACAGTAATTACCAATAAAGAGCACAGAGCATAACTGGATCTACAACAGCTCTGTAGATTTCCAAGCCTCCATCACAAGGTCTACTTCCCAAACTTACAGCGGGATTCAGGCAGGGAATTAACTTTGCCAGCACTGTACGACAACGTCAGTCCCTCCAAACGAGAACAGCTAATTAGTTGCCCGAGTGACTGCAAAAACTCTACTTGCGATGCGCCCAGAACACGGCAGGGCAAACCCCGCCAGCTGGGATCCCCAGCCTGACCACAGGCCTGCCCTGCGTGGCAGCACCGAAGCTTCGTTCTGCCCGCAGTCGAAGGAACAGCTTGGGATAGAGTTTTCCAAAAGGCACCTAGAGCAACAATAAAAATAGAACAGCACATGGCAGCATGCCAAACCAGGACTCTCCTGTAAGAATACAGCTGACGTACCAAAATAGTTGAAAATAATGGAATTCAAAAATTACTTCTGCCGCTATTCTTAAATTATGAAGATCACGTTCCTTCTTTTTCAAGGTAATTTAAATGAAAGCAGCTAAGTCTGTATCCTTCTGACTTCCCATTTGCGTGCTACAAGCACAGCGAGGCCACATTTAGACTGCAGTCACTGCTCATCCTCATTTTAAAAAGTTTTTAGCAAGTTTCCCCACTTTTCTCCCTTGGAAAAAAGTGTATCAGTTGCTGGCTTCTAGGAAGATCGCACGTGAAACTGCCAGTGGTCAGGACGTAGTGTCATCACTTAAACAAATTGAATTATTTGGCTTCTGCGTCCATACCCATCCAAAATATCCTATTACAGGACTCTCGTCATCTAAAATCACACTCAAATGAAAAACTAGAGACCTCAAATGCATGCTACATTAATTACGAAACTGCATTTCTGACATTTATTACTCCAAGTGGGTTTTATTACCTCTGTTTAACTACAAAATCAACTGCCCACAGTAAGAGAATAAAAGTAACGGAAATACAGAGATTGAATGAGTCCCCCTCCAATCACCCCATACAAACCATCCTCACACCCAATTCTCACCAACAAGACCAGCCAATTACATTACTTGCAAATTACCTGCTTACAAAGACTTGATACGGTCTAAATTCCCAGCGTTCACCTGTGTTACGGGGCAACCTGAGATTTTTACCCGAAGGAATAACAAGTAATTGCATTAAAAACATAACAGACTCTTTTCCAACAGCTTATCTTTATTTGCAAAAAAAGCAAAAGTCTTCTTCCCCCACCAAGGTGCTGCAAGGAAAGCACTCGCTCATAAAACTTACGCTGACATTTTACCTTACGTAAAAAAGGCAATTCAGGCATGGCCAAGAAGTGCAACATTACCTCAAAAAATATTCATGTCTTTTGAGGCCAGCGGTGCGTATTGAACAGTTAAGAAAACAGCTGAATTAAGTCCTCTTTGCTGCCTGACTGCTACACGAGCACCTCTTCCAGAAAGCACGGAGTGCCCCAGAGGAAGCCAAGGCACCACAGCAGCAGGCAGGCACAGTGCAGACACACACTGCGTGGCAAAATCCATCAGCTGAGACTTTTTTCCCAAAGTGTAAGAGTCACAGGCAGGCGTGTGACAGTTTGTTTGCCACATCAACCCCAAGGCAATGGGAACAAATACAGGAATGCCTCCATCTTCAGAAGTCTGCTGTAGAAACCAAACCTTTTTCCACTGAACCCGAGCGCTCCTGCTCCTCTCCTCTAATCCAGCAACTACTATTTACTGGAATAAATGCGAAGAGAGGTAAGATGCACGAGGCAATGTAAGTGCAGCACCAGTAACCCATGAGACTGGAGAAAAGCAAGCAGGTGCCGGCCCACCAAGAAGCCAGGCACGCTCTCCCCTCCAGACACAGCTCAGCCAGTCCCGCAGTGCACGCCAGTCTTCTCACACCTGCACGTTCTTCCAGCCGTACTCTTATGCTCTTTCACAAAAAATGCTTCTTCCCTCAGTGAAAGTTACAGCAACCAACAGCAAAAAAAACCCAAAAACAAACGCTGGACACAACAGAGCAAACAACAGTAAAGTACATCCACGGCTACACAGCAGTTGCAAGGCAGCTAACTTTTCATTTCCATCTGACGTTGCAATAAGATGAAATAACAGCATACAAATGCAGGTCCATGCGCGCCTTATTTCCACTCACATTGGAATAAAGAAGTTTAAAAGCAGACTGTGCTACTCCAGATGACTGCAGCCAGCGAAGACTAGAAAAGAGCTGTCACTGAAATACAAAGGGCTATCTAGGAGCCCCCCAGGACCCCGTTTTTCCACATCCCCTTCTCCAAAACCAGGTGCCAGACATCCTCAGGTCTGTTTGGTCCAGGGCACTCAGTGAGATGAAGAAGGGAGCCTCCTCACTGTGCCTTCTTTTCCACCCAGTACTTCGCCCATCTGTGGTTTCCTTAATAGCGCAAAGCCTGGAAATAAACAAATACTAAAAACACAGCACACTGTGAAACACAGCAGCGGCATAACCCACTGGATTTAGGACTTGGTCCTGGCCATCAAACTGAACAAACGTGAAAAGATGGCAGCTTTTGCACTGACACCCCGGAAAATGTTTGACTGCTCAGATAACAGTCCCTCAGGTTTCCCAACATGAACAAGCCAGCATCAGCACTAAATTCATCTGCATCTGAACGAGAGCCTTCTTCAGGAGCTTCTCTAACTTCGCATTTACTCTCCAAAAGATCCAACTTGACAGATCCTGTGAACCACAACATGAGAAAACTGAATTCAAAGAAAACAAACCCCAATAAAATTATGTATGAATTCACATTCTGAATCTCCAGCTCCCAGAAGTTCTCCCTGTGCAACCCAAATAAATATCAGACCCTATTAAGAGTCACATTACATTTCAAGGCTCATCCTTAAACTGCAGATATCAGACCTGTTGGAAACAGGTTGGTTTTATTTTTCCAAATATAAAAAGCCAACTGATGGCACCGGACTGATCTTTAGATGCAAAAACCATTGACAGAATGGTGAAAGAGCTACATGGTGGAAAGAACCTTTATAAATAAATAAAAAATACTAAAACAAGATCTTCAGCTATGCAGACAAAACACAACAAAGGCTACTCAGTAGTATCCCTGCTAAACGTACCACACCAGGACAAAACATCCAGCATCCCTGCCCTTCAGGCTGCCCTGCCAACACGGCTTCCCCACCATGCTGAGATGGAGTCGTGCTCCACGGAGCTGTGGAAGGCAGGGCCCTCAGCTGCCCCCAGTGCCTTGCAGCCACACGGGCTCCCACACCTGACCCAGGAGCCGAGCACTGGCAGCATTACAGCCCGGAGCTGGGCACACAGTGAGCTCCTCCCTAGCAGAAGGAATCCCAGGACTTGTCTAGGTTTCACCAGCAAGCAGCCAGGACAGGACAGAAGGGGACCACTAAGGTTGGTGACAGAACAGTTTGAGACCATCAAGAATTCCCATTTTCACTTCCCATTTGATGTAGAAGCAGAAGTGACCTTAAATGTTGGACTGCTCTGAATCTAAGCCCATGCACTAGGGCTGCGTGTCACATGTAAGTTTTTGGGATGTGTGTGGCACAGCCCTTTCCATGAATCCACCATGGACTCACTGTGCTCAAGCTTCCTGTTCCCCAGTCCAAAGCCCCACTTGCCCACACACCCATTTTCCAAGGACTGGTTCATTCTCTCCCTTCTTCGTCACTGACCCTCATATAAGAAAGCTGAAGTTTTCATACTGAGGACATGTTTCTAGATACCAAGAAAACGACCAGAACTTAATAACCTTAAGTTGTTACGCTGTTGGCTGCTATCAACCACTTCCTTCCATTAAAGGACAACCACTGAAGCAGATGAAGCCCTCGGAAGAACAGCATCCAGCTGACAGAGGCAAAATCCACAAGGCACCCCTTACCCAATCTGTTCCCTCGATTCCTCCCCCAAAAACAGACAGCACCGCTTTGGAAATTCACACCTACAGCATCTGCTGAGGGTTTTAAATTACTTGGAGAAGAAATGGTCACACCGTTGGCAGAGATGACACTGAGCTCAAAACCTCAGCTCCTCCAACAAACGACAGGATAGCAAGGACACAACCAAGAGGCCAAAGTAATCAGCACCAACACCTGCTTACTTCTGGGACTCGCTTGACAAAAACAAGCAAGTGAAGTGCTGAGGGGGCCTCTGCAAAACACAGGGCGCACAAACTGCAGAAAACCAAACCTCTCCTACATTTGCCCGCAGCAACAAACTGAGGCAATCCCACTGCAGAGGAGAATGACAAACGGGGACACTCCAATCGTTCTAAATATGAACTGCGAATAACAACAATCTAATAGAAAGGTTCACAGCACTCTGATGCTAAAGTCATTCTGTGATTTCACTAACTCTCCTTCCTGTACTTGCTTCCACCACCGAGCGCTCACTTTCAAGTGGTCTGTAGCCCGCAGCTATCTTCTATAGGCGAGTGCAGCACCATGTAATATTCAAGAGAACCTGTCCACGTTGCTTTGTTTAATACACAAAACCTCAAAACGCTGACGCCGCTCATAGACTGGGCTCAAACAGAATAAGGAGATCACGTATCAGTGTCACCCACACGGCTTCCAAGTGGGAATGACTTCATTCTATACATCTGTGTCTTTAAATACATTAGGATGTTAACCAGGAACGCTACACATTTATGGAATTTGAGTTAACGACCAGCTAGTTTAATACTCCTACTTTAAAAATGGAGTGCTCTTTAAGCAAATAACGAGCTTCAAACTAACTATTTTAATAAGCTACGAAGCTACCGACCTGCTGTAGATACAAAGATCCCAACTATACTCTATGCATTGAACTCTGAGCGCTGTGAACCCCTTCAGTGGCACCGCTGAGCTCCGCTTTCAGCCGCAAACAGTGGGGACGCGGTGGCCAAAGGGCCATCCACAACCTGAGCCAGAGGGCTGCGGCAGGGGAGCGGCCGGCCCCCGCAGCGCTCATGGGCTGCACTGGGCTCTGACTGCCTGAAACCGTAAACGAGAGGAAGAAAAACCACAGACACAACTTCGGCCCAGGTAGGCAGCGCGGCAGGTATCTGACCGTGGTGAAATCGCACGGCAAAACGTCCGCGTCTCCCCAGCCCCTGTGTTCTTTCCTGTTTGTTTACCCGGCGGTAAACTCACCGCAACAGCCCCAACTTCCCAGCTTTCCCTCCCCGGCTGCTCAGAGGGCGCAGGACAGCGGGGCCCCGCTGCCATCGTCAGAGGTTCAGCCGTGCAGGGAAGCGCTGGGGGCGAGCAGGCGGTACCAGGAAGGCGGAGACGAAGGGCCGCGTCGCACAACCGCCGCGGTATTCGTGTACCTGCGGTAAGCGACCCACGCGCGGGCGTTCGGGCGGATCCACGCCCCAGGAACAGCGGCAAGGGGCGGAAGGGCGGCTGTGGGGGGGG